>QLSR01000005.1:7475526-7534909 GCA_031780015.1 Citrullus colocynthis | reverse complement strand
CCCCCCCCCCCCCCCCCCCCCCCCCCCCCCCAAAAAAAAAAAAAAAAAAACTCACAAGAGTAAATCACAAAAATTTGAACTAAAAAACATACCACAATTTTTTTCACAAAATAAAATAATCAAGATCGAGAAATTGTGAGAAATTTGAGATTTGTAGGCACTTTTTGGAGCAAAAGAAATGAGAAAAGCTTGCTAAAAAGTTGCTTAGGAGGGGTAAGGAATAAGATGAAATTTTGATTAAGTTATAAAATTGAAAGGTTTAAAAATAATATCCATTAGATCTAGGTTAAAAATGATGAAAGGTGGAGATTAAAATATGATTTGGAAAGAATCCAATTTGAAATTAAAGAGAGAAAATTAAGTTTATTCAAATATTCTATCTATGTTTGCTTCCATTATCTTTAAAAAAATATTTAAAATAAACATTTTTGTCAAAACAATCATTTTTTAAAATCATTCTAGGAAAAATTTTAAAGGTGTCATCTGTCCTAATTTGAGCCGTCCAATTCATTTTAAAGGTGTCATCTGTCCTAATTTGAGCAGTCCAATTCACCTGATTATATTTTTAGGTGTGTATTATCTCTTCATTCCGTGATTGACGTGTGCCATGTCATTGCCATATATGATTTTCTATTAAATCTTCTTCATTCGATGTCCGATTTGAGCGATTCAAAGTGCGTTGAAATTGTCTCTTGGAGCACTAAGCTATTGACACTTTAAAACACTAAAACTATCAGTAAATATTATCAAAACATATAGTAAAACTGAATCTCAAAAAGTTAACATTTTGAAACTTATAAACTAAATTGAAATCAAATTCAAAATTTAAAGATTAAAAATATATTATTTTAAAACCTAAAGACCAAATGAACACTAAACCCATAATTTAACAACCAAAAAGTTTTTTTTTTCTTTTAAATTTCTTTAAATTCACTAAATATCAAACTAAGCTTATTATTAGTCAATAGTATATAGGTAGAGTGCACATAAATAGCTAAATTGAAACCATAACATTCATGAACAAGGGTATAAAGAAACAATAGTAGACATAAACAATGATCTAGTGAAGTCGGTGAGTGACAACCAACTCCAGCAATTTTTAATGAACAGAAAACAGAAACGACATCGTTTTTGAAACACCTTTACATTGAATGGAATGATATATTTTTTTTCATTAGAGGACAAAGCAGTAGCATCCCAATTTTATTAACATTTAGTAGTGGCAGATGGAGCATACTCAGTCCTTTCAATTTTACCTGTCAAATCAACACAAAGCAAGGCCCATGGCTCAGCCCACTAGGGGCCCATAATCTTGATTCCATTTCTCTATGTCCCACACACGTCATATTAACATAAACAAACAATTCACCAAATACAGACACACAACAAATGGATCGTAGTGGAATCTCAAACACACCTATGTTTTTACCAAATACGACTTCTTTTCTAATACCCTTTTTTTTTCTTTTTTCTTTTTTTTTATTTTAAACTTAACTGCTTGCGAGTGTTCGTGTTCATGGTCGTGAGTTGGATTAGGTTCAGTTGATCTAACTCAAATGTTCGGATTCTAAGTTTCTTTAACTCAAATATCTATTATTTATAAATAATGAACTTCACCCCGACTATGAAACATTCGGATTGAGTTGGTTTAGGTTACTTAGGTCATTTATTCAAATTATTTTTCTTTAAAGTAAAATGTTAATATGTAAAAATTTTATTTAATTATTCTCATACATTGAATAAAGATTAGCAACTCAGTTTCAATTTGTATTATAAAATTTTGGGTGAATTGCAAAAATCACCCCTAAAGTATAGCGGTAGTTGCAATTAGACTCTCAAACTTTTAATTGTAAAAATTAGGCTCATAAACTTCTACCAGTGTTAAAATTGCTCAAGCTTACAATAATTGTAGAAATTGGACCTATAAATTGGACCCACCAATTATATAAGTTTCAAGATCTAATTTGACTCAATTTCAACATTTATATAATTTTGAGGGTTTAATTTTTAAAATTAAAAATTTAAGGATCTAATTACAACTACCACCATATTTTAAGGACAGTTTTTGCAACTGACCCTAAATTTTTTTCCTTTTCAAACAGTTTAAAAAAGAATTGTTTCTGGGAGTTGAAAAAATTCATGAAACTAAAATAAATATATGTCAATATAATTGTATTGTAAGTAAACAAAACATACATTTTAAAATTAATAATAAATTCGAATTAGTTTGAGATAGTTTGAGTTATTTGGAGTGAACTCATGAACCGAGCCAACTCACAAAACTTATTCGAAATTTTGAACTCAACCTAGCTCAAACTCTGCTAGATTGGGTTAATCAAGTTCTTCAAATCATCCTGTTTGTGTAACCCCACAACTGGTTAAAAATACTATATTCCACAAAAGAAAACAAAAATCCCATCATAGAAAAATGGTGCATGTGGTGAAAAATATGGAGGGGAAAAAAAGGTGAGTCATTGGTCAACAAGTACACAATAGTATCATAACATTACCAGCAGAGCATGGTTGTAGAGAGAGATTTTCTGTGGACACAGGACAGGTTGGTTAACCAAGAAGATGAAAAGAAAGTGCAGCTCTCTGCTGTGTCGGTTCTGATCTGATCTATACCACAAACATGAGTTTAGTTTGAAGGTTAAAAAAGATATGAAATGAACGGTGTCAATCTAAAGATGCAGTAGCAGTTCTCAGGCCAGGAAAAAAAGTTTTGGCTTTTCTTGGCATTTTCCTTCCTTTCAAAAGTTTTGGACGTGATTTTGGTAAGCATTTCACAAGTTTAGAACAGGTTTTAGTGGTTAGTCTGTCTGGTCCCTAAAGTTTTGAACCCAACATCTATTTGGTTTCGACACTTTAAAAAATTAAGAAACTTCAAATAGTCCTAGTCGTTAATATCATTCAACAAAACATGCATATCAGTCTATCCAACTACTTACCACGATATATCACCAATCAAACTAAAATTAAACAAATAGAAATGTTAAATTGACATTTTGCTAATGATTAGTAACAATGATAAAATAAAACTATGATGGGGGGTGGGGGGTTGTAGTAAGGATTTTTCACAAAAGTAACAGAGATTACAGGATATTTTCTAGGACTTTGATATATCTAAAAAGCATAACATTGTTTGTTTTACATGGAAAAGAATGGAAACAGACAAGGAGAAGAGTTCAAAATGAAAGGGCAGTGTCAGCATTTTTGGGTAATAGTTGAAAATATATGTACAACAGACTTCAAACTTAGCCAATATTTTATGCCAAACATGCCAAACTGTTAACTATTGAGCCAGCCACACCAAAAAAGTAAATAAATAAATAAATAAAAAATCATGTCCATGATTTACCAGGGAGACAAAATAATTACATTTGTACAATATTTTTTAATTTAGACTGACAAATGAGACCAGACCATGAAAAGGGAGAAGGAAAGGGCATATTGGCCAAAAATAAATGGGATTCAAATAAGGAAGAATATGCTCGAATATTACAAATGAAAGAAATAAATTTCCGCAAATGTGAAGTAAGAAACTTTTAGTCTCTGAGGGTTCCTCTGCCTAGAATTCTAGGAAACAATTATGTAGTTGAATATGTTACAGGTAAAATTACTAGCTTTTTCTTTTTCTGTATGATAAGAGTTACCATCAAATGTTGTAGAGGTTTGAACCATGAGACAATGCTGGGAGTGTTTGTTGAAGAATACAACTTCTCACTGAGTCCTCCAAAAAATGGTGGCTTGGACGGATCATTTCGATCAACTTCTCTCCATTTTTGAAAATCTTGAATGCCGGAACGGTTTTTATGCCTTCAGCCTTCGCTAAGGCCATGCTCTCCTCCACATCCACCTTCCATAAAAACATCAGATTTTGATCAGCGGAGATTCTAAATCGTCCAACACAATCATATATGCAAGGCAACGCATTATTACTATAATTACTAATGAGGTATGTCCTTGTAATGTAGATGATGATCACATGAAGTGAACAGATACCTTTATAAACTTAACAGAAGGGTAGCGTATGCATAGCATATTCACAAATGCAGATGTTTCGTCGCATATATCGTTTGAAACTTTGAAATGAACCACTAAAACACCTGACAATTCCAAGTTTTCCTTCAGACAGAGGACGGGAGTAATTGTAGAGACATAACTTGCACCATTCAAAGGCACAGAAAAACAGAAGAGAAATGATGTTTAAAGACATATATACATATAAGATTATCAGACAGTAATTGCCAAATGAACTAACCCGTTGACGAAATCACAGCCTTCAGTTTATCGAGAGTAGAAACTTCCTCTACCTCACCACTTACTGTTCTATGATCAACTACCTCTCCACGAGATCTCTTCAATGCAACCTGTGCTTGATGAAGAGATTCAGCAACCTCATTGTCTCCGGGAAGTTCTCTCCTCAAAAACTCTAGATCTTTCACAGCGTCTTCCCATCTTTCAAGCTAAAATGTTCCACGAGAGAATGCAAAAACATACAAAAACACGTGTCAAAACATATAAAACAATTTTCCATAACAAAGGAGAAAGAATAGACACATAGCATCCTTTTCACCTTTGCATTCGAAGCAGCTCTGCGAAGAAGGGCCTTCGTGTAGTTTGGTTGGATCTTGAGGGCTTGATTGCAGTCCTCAACAGATTGTTCCCAAAGTCCAATCTTCGCCCAACATACTGCTCGATTACAATAAAGAACGTGGTTTGAACTATCATACTTGAGGCCCTCTCCATAAGCTGTGCAGGCTTCTGTATATCTTCCAAAGCTAAAAAGATCGAAACCTCGAGAACGAGCTCTTGCCACCATTTTCACAGTGCTCAACAAGTTTGCAACTTCAAGATTATTGAAGTCAATCTTGCCAGCTCTCTCAGCTGCCAGAACTGCATTATCAAACCTGCAAGAAGACCAATGAGCTCTTATCACCCCTAAAATGTGAAGCATTAAACATTAAACTATAAACTAAACTTATTTTTTCAATAATATATTACCTTCCCAGTGCCATCTCAACCATGGCACGAACATAGAACACATAAGCTTCAGCAAGCATGCCAAAGAACTTGGCCTGTGAGCACGAAGCCAGCGTTTCCAACTTAGGAATGTTTGATAGGCAGGAGTCAGCATCTTCAAGCTGATGGAGTTTCAAAAGGGCTTCGGCTTTACATGCAACAAGCTTTACATTGCATTCAAATAAGTTTCAGTAGGCCTGAATACACAAATAAACATAAACTAACGTATCTATGAAATAAGAATTCTACCTGCGGAGAGAAATCTGCTCCAGCTGCTATTGCTGCTTCAGATTCCTTTAACGCACTCTTCCAGTCACTGGCTTTTCGAGCATCTGCACACTGATTCAATATCTTCTCGAGCAACTTCAACTTCTGCAACTCAGACTGATCTGGCTGTCCTGAGAAAAGAAGATGACTCCGGGCTTTCTCTACCTGCCCAAAGCTGGGAAAAAAAAAAGTCGCCAAACGAAACCAGAAACTGCATTTAGCTTAGAAATCTCAGAAGACTCATGGCAACTAAGGAGAGAGAATTCAAGCATGAAAATGTCCCAATATTAAACCATTGCTACAGCTTATGAAACAAAAAACTACTGAGTAACTGTCACAATATTGAGGAACACCATTAAAGATAGCTGCCTGAACATTTCTAGAACTAGAATTCAAATGCTGTTCACTGATCTAAGGAAACATGTTATTAAAACAAGTGTCAAAGCAATGAATTAAAGTGAAAAGTAGTACAAGTTACCTATGAATCTATTCATGTTCCTAAAAATTGAAGCAATCAGCACTGATACCAATAACAGAAACCATGCGGATCTCAACTACATAGACAAATCATCAAATCTTCCAAGAAAAGAGAAAAGAACAGCATCGAGAAACTATTGAAAAAACTCATCTTCTTAGAATTCGTAATATCCAAGCATCATAAACAGCTCCAGTTTGAACAAAAATTCCAAACACTTACCGAAGATAAAGAGCAGCAAGGCGCTGGTGCGCCCTCCCATAACCGAGATCGAGCCTCACAGCCTCCTCACACTCTCTCACCGCCTCCCCCAGCCGACCAAGTGCAGTCAACGCTGCCGCCCGGTTGCTCCGACAAGCAGCATTTTCCGGGAACAGCGAAATCGCACGATCATACAACGACAAAGCTTCTACAAAACTCCCTCTTCTATACAATTCATTGGCAGCCCTTTTGACCTCCTCCGGATCGGAGCTCGCCATTGCCCTTTTAACCATCAAAGTTTCACTACCAAATTGCAAATTCCCAGACCCAAAATTCCCTTCAGGAAGATTTCCTGAACTCCCCAATTTGGCTCCCCCGCCGCTGCCGCCGCCGCGAATAATGCTGCCGTGACCGTAATTCCCTGTGCCGGAGCCCAACGTGTCGGTCCGATTAGGGGTTCTGTGCGCAATGTTGGCCTTCAAAACCTTGCCGGAAGGGCAAATGTTGCCGCTCGGAAACACATTGCTGCTAGGGTTCGAAGAGACCGAGTTGATTCCATTGATATTCACTCCATTGCTCGTACTGGTAAGAGTTTTGCCTGAGTAGATTAGTGGCGATCCGGTCGAAAACGATCGTCGGTGACCTGGTCTCGAATTCCGCAATGCGGCGGCGGATCGGTGGCCATCGGAGCCACTTGGACTCGTCTCCGACGACACTGAAAGTTCCCCTGAATGATTGTTCGATTTGCCCTCAAATCTTTTACCCATTTGGGTATTATTAGTTTTTCCCGTAACAGAACCAGATGAGCTTGAACTGCTACTAGAAGTGTTAGCCCCACCAATCCCATAGCCATTGTCACCAGTAACCGAGCTTCGAGTCATCATCAATGGCGAAACCGGTGAACTCAGATCGTGGTCTTTCACATCAGGCTTATTATCCCCCAAACTAAACCCATCACGAAACCGCCCAGTTAAAGAATCAGAACCCATTTCTTGAATCGATTTGACAGTGTGAGACATTGCTTCACAAATTACAACCAAAACAAAAATCCAATTACCATAAAAGGAAATACAACCTGCTTTCTGGGTTATCCCTGTTGTTATTGGAAGAATAGTATAGAGAAAGGAGGACAGAAAGAGAAAGAAAACAGAGAAATAGAAGAACAGAAGGCGTCTGAGAAAGACATGGACGAAGAAGAAGAAGAAAATGGGGATCCCGTGAAATTAAAGAAGGAAGCAAGGAATGAATCTACAAAGAAAAACAAATTGGACTGATTTGTTAAATTTTCTTTTCAATTCTTTTTCAGATTTCCATACTTTTTCTTCGAATTTTCTTTCCTTCTTCACGAGCACCGCTTTCTTCCTTTCTCTCTTCGTCTCTACGGCTACCCGTTTACTCAACAATCACCATTTTCAACTATTTTCAACCATTATATATCATATATATATGCGCCTACATTCCCTTAATTTTTCTCTATCCTCCAGAGGGATTACATTCTGTTTTGTCACTCTACTCTTTCTTTTTTTTTTTTTTTTTCTTTCCCTCTTTGGTTTTTTTTTTTTTTTTCTTTCCCTCTTTGGTTTTTTTTTTTTTTTTCTTTCCCTCTTTGGTTTTTTTTTTTTTTTTCTTTCCCTCTTTGGTTTTTTTTTTTTTTTTCTTTCCCTCTTTGGTTTTTTTTTTTTTTTTCTTTCCCTCTTTGGTTTTTTTTTTTTTTTTCTTTCCCTCTTTGGTTTTTTTTTTTTTTTTCTTTCCCTCTTTGGTTTTTTTTTTTTTTTTCTTTCCCTCTTTGGTTTTTTTTTTTTTTTTCTTTCCCTCTTTGGTTTTTTTTTTTTTTTTCTTTCCCTCTTTGGTTTTTTTTTTTTTTTTCTTTCCCTCTTTGGTTTTTTTTTTTTTTTTCTTTCCCTCTTTGGTTTTTTTTTTTTTTTTCTTTCCCTCTTTGGTTTTTTTTTTTTTTTTCTAAACTGTTATTCGAGAATAATTTTGAATTATTGCTCTTTCTTTCACCCATTTTCGATTCTTGCTTCAATGGGTTCCATCAATTTCCAATAATTTAATGGGAAAAATGAATCTTTTTCAAGAAAAAGATTGACGACATTGAGCCCATAAAGGAAAGGAAGGGAAGACAACAAAAATGTGTGCTTATGGTTTCGTTTTCGATCTTATCCAAAAATGAAATCGTTAATATTTCGTTATGTTACTGCCAAAAACTCATAAATGTTACCGTATTTGTTCATTTTTTGGATTCTTGAACCATGAATTTAACTTGTGAATTTGATGGGATTATTGTATTTTATGATTTGTTCTTTTTAAGGATCTTATTTGAAATCAAAATTTTGGAGTTGTTCTTTAGATTTTATGAGGTTTGGGCTTTAAAAAGTTTTACTTTGTTAATCTTTTTTTTCTATGGTATTTTTTATATAGGCTTAATATAAAAAGTATTCGATAGTTTCTACCGTTCTATTTTAATTCATTCATCCTTGGATGAATTTTTTATTTTGTGATTAATAAGTCTCTTGAATATTTAATATTTTCTAAAATTGATGAATTTATTATATAAAAAAATTAAAATTTATGTTTAATGAATATTAAGGTTCCTTCAATAATTATTTGATTTTTAAAAATAAATTTGTTAACACTATTCCTACTCGTAAGCTTTTTTTTATTTTGTTATCTACAATCCATCGATATTTTAAAAAATAAAGTCAAATTTTAGAAATTAAAAAATATTATTCTAAAAAATTTGGGTGTTTTTAGAAATTTGACTAAAAAATCAAATTTTCTCAGAAGAATGTTGAAAATCACAATTTCCAAATTTGGATCAAGCAAGCACAAATTTTTATAAAACAGAAAATTAAAATCAAAATTGTTATTAAACGAGATCTAAACTTCCAATTTTGTATTTAATAAATTCCTAAGTTTTAAAACAATGTTTATTAGACATGTCAACAAATTATGGGATCCAAAATTATATATGCTTTTTAAAGTTCTTATTGGATAAAAAATAAAAATTGATTTTAAAAAAAAAAAAATTAACCTATTTTCACTCAAACCTAAAAAGCTTGACTAAATTTGCAAGGGAAGCTTTATTTATTTATTTATTTTGTCTTGAATAAATAGCTTATTACTATTGGTGGAATTTGTAATAAGTTGTTAGAATATGTAATAAATATGTAGATTTTTGGTCAAGTTTTTTATTTTGTAGTTTTTGAAAAATTAATTTAATAAAAAAAAAAAGAAAGAAAAGAAAAGAAAAAAGTGGGAAGTTATAGGATTGATGGAATTGAGCTGGCATGGTCCTACGGGCTGACGTCACAACTTGTCCTTTTCAATTAGGGTGTAAATGATGCTTATGTGTATTTACCCAAATTAACTCAATTTTTAACTTTATACAGCTTAATTTAATCCTTTCGCCCTAGATTCTTCTCCCTCTTTATGACTAAAATGACCCTTTCTCAATTACCAAAATACCCTTCTCATCTACCACATTAAGGTTTGCTTCAAATTTGATTTTTGATACTGATAGTTTCTTTTTCATTTTTTCTCTAATTTATAAAGTAAAATATTGGCTTTAAAAAGTTGGAAGATGAATAGCATTCTCTTGTATTCTAAATTTACTGTCACACAGTAGTACTTTTGGTTGCTATTTGGGCTAATTAGGTCAAGAATTGTGGTTTCATTCTTTAGAGGTAAAAGGCAAAAAAAAAATTTTTTAAATAATAATTGTATAATACTTTTCCATCTTAAATTCAACGTCGAAAATGTAAGTGTAGTTCAACGATGAATGAATATCTAATTTATTGTGTGTGGTTAAATTAAATTTAGTTCTTGAAATTTTGGATTTGTAACTAATATGTTTGTAATGTTTAAAAATATCAAATAAATTCTTAAACAATCAATTTTGTATTTTATGGTCCTTAAACTTTAAAGGTGTGAATCTCATGTATTTAAAATTGAAATTTTTGAACTTTTTTTTTTAAAAATTGAATACATCAATCACCTACTAAATATATTTAAAAGCTCATGAATTTATTCCATAAATTCTATATTTCTTAAATCTTAAAATGAGTATTTTTTTTTAAAAGAAGGAGTGTTTAAAAAATAAATAAATAACATTTTTTTTTTCATGTCTGAGTTAATGGTAACTAATAAGCATGTATATCTCTATTAAAAAATCGTAGGTTTAAATCTTTGTCCCCGTACTTATGATATATTTTTAAAAAATGAATTTTGTTCATAGAACAATTAGATTTTTCTAGTGGTTGAGTTTAATTATTACATATGTCAAGTAGCATTCGAGTGACATGTTGACGTGTTTAAATATATTAATTAAATAATAATTTAATGATTTATCAATTCTTTTATTTACAAATTTTAACAAATTATTATAGAGTAACTCAATCGAGATTTTACAATAAAATTGATAATTTTCAAAGATTGAGAACTAAAAAACAGTTTAAATCCTATTTTAGTCCCTAAATTTTTTTTTTTTAAAAATTGTTTTAGTCCTTAAACTTTAAAAAAAAAAAAAAAAAAAAGTGTTTATTTTAGTCTCTACTGTTAATATTATGTTAACTCTTCAACATAAACATGAGGGAGCTTGTATTTTTGAATGACAAGGCTCTAGATGCATTGAGCAAATGAAGGGGAAGTAAAATGCCAAAACCAACACGTCAAAATATTGATCGACCAAAATTTTGAACGAAAAATGTCTTTTAAATTATCTCGCTTTGCCACCTTGTTCAAAATGAAACTCTAGATTTTTTTTAGCATAGCTAACTTATTTGGTAGCCTAGTCATCTAAAAACACAAATCACCTCGCCATTTTGTTAAATAGTTAACAAGATCTTAATATAGCAAGGACCAAAATAAACAATTTTTAAAAGTTGAGAGACTAAAACAAAGATTTTTAAAAGGTTTAGGGACCAAAATAAGTAATATTCAAAGTTTAGGAACTAAATCGGATATTTTTAAAAATTTAGGGACGAAAATAAAATTAAAAAAAAAAATGGTATTTAGAAAAGAAAGAAGGAAAGGGCAAAAGAGTCAAGAAAAGTATAAGGAAACATGGCATGACGCCAACAGCTTCCAGCTAGGCAAAGTCAGGCGCCGAAACTATTTATGCCTTTTTGCGCCGTTAGCAATGTCGCCAAGATATGCCCCTGTTTGGCTACACCTATTACTCTAAACTTATCCCTAACAATAATTGCTTCTTCCTTGTTGCCAACTGCTAACTACACTCCAAACAAACAAAACCCCTCATTTTTCTATTCTTTATTTTACGTCATTCTTTTTTTTTTTTTTTAATGATTATATTAAATTTATAATTTAAGGAGTCTTCCATCTAGCTAAAATTTGGGTCTTCTTCGATCCATAATATTCAAATGTAGTCTTTTCTTTGTCATATTCTTAGAGAGGAGAACAAATCTACACATATTTTAGCCGCTTTGGCTTCCTAACAAGGTCTTTTTTATATGAAAATATGTTTTTCTAGATAATTTTCTCTACTCGTTTGTGTTGATGAGGTCCGAAAGTTTATTCGTTGTTGTTCCTTGATGGTCTCAAAATATTTCATACCTTTTTAATGAGTTCAACTATTATAGGGTTAGAAATCAAACCATAATCTTTGAAACTAATTATTAAGGACTATATTTGAATTACTTATCTAATAATCAATTGAAGTATGCTTTGATTAAGGCTTTTTTCTACCATAATCTATATCCCAAATATCAATCATTGATTATAGTTACCTTTCAACTAATGGAAGTATAATTTCAATTATACAATTAAAAAAATAAATACCCACAAGAGAAAAGATATTATTTATGCCCTTTCTTTAAAAAAGGAAAATTAAAAAATTAATGTGTGTGTGTATTTTTTTAAAAAAAATAAATTTTGATCTAGACTAGACAAGCATAGGAATTCAAAGGGAATTCCATTGGTCAAAGGTAAGTGATGGGTTCTCTCTTTCTCTATCTAGATTGGCAAATAATGATAATGTCTTTGTCTTTAGGAACACAAAAATAGGGGTAGAATCTGATTCCTTTACCTCAAAAAGCTCTTTTCTTTTTAACTTCCCATATGCTCTCAATTACTTCTTCATTCCAAATATTACCCAATATTAAAACCCATGAATGGTCTTAAATAAAAACACATTCTCTTTATTCTGTTAATTACCTTTCAAATAATTGTGTTCCATATATATAAATGTAGTATTTTGTACCTTGTTATTTCCCTAAACAACCTTCATCATGCTTCAGCAAGGATATGAAACTTTATTTATAATGATTCTGAGCACATTTTCATATTTAATAATTGTTATATTAATCGATCACATAATCATGTAGTAAATCATAATCATGTAGTAAATCACTTGGTCTCTTCAAGGATTGACAAGGTATGTTCTCATGTGTGGTAGAAGATTTTTCTGTTTGGATCCGTTGACTTACTGAAGCAGATTATAGTCCTTCAACAATTTTTAACTGCCAGATTGGTAAGTTCTCAAGTTAATTAAAAATGTTTGTTTTATTTATCTCGACTCTCATTATTAAATTTAAAAATTCTATAAAAAGAAAATTAATCTCAACATAGATTTTATTTATAGATGGAAATTTTAAAATCTTTCCTGATATCGAGAAGTTGCAATGTCTTTAGGGTTTGAGTTTACTTCTTTTGAGTTTTAGCACTTTGGCAGGTGACATGAATGAACCAAACTACATTTGAATAAGAGGGATCCTAAGGATAAGTATGGTTAAGAAAAACTTAAAAGAATCAATCGTGTTTGGCTTAGAGCAATCCTAAAATTTTTTTCTTAACAAACAGACAAAGTATGCAAAAAGGAATTATGTTGATTTGAGAGGATAGTTTTCACTCTTAAGTAATTCAAAACAAGCAAGAATGACATTGTCAAGTTGCACAAGATGTAGATTGTTAATGTCATCAAGTGCCGAACCCAAAATTTTAAATCATTACATATAGGCACGAAATCCGAAAAGAAAAGATAAGTTAGTTCACATTTTCTCATAAATTTGTATTTAGAACAAAACCTCAAAGAATTATTAAAATTATATAGAGGTATAAGGCAATTTGGATGTAACTTTGGGGATGGAGAAGGGGGAAAAAATGAAAACAAACAAACAAAAGTTGTGCTACTTAATGAGGACAGTTTGCTCTAGCCTTTATTTAATCTTTTATTAGCCTTTTTTTTTTTTTTTTTCTTCCTTTGATATAATCTTTTATTAGTCCTTTTGCCTCAAATCTGAGCCCTGTTTTTATTATTAAAAAAACCAAATAAAGCTGTGGGCCAATTAAAACTTTTCCACTTTATTGAGGAATTCTATAGATGCAAATCATTCATTCTTCCTTCATAAAATAAATTTATATATAATTTACAATATACCATGGTCTAGCACATTCCAGTGCATCACATCTTAATATATTGCAATAAAAGTTCTTAATTCAAATGTCAAAAATGGAATAATGCTAAGAGCTAAGCACCAACGTGAGCCTCACCATTGTCTATATATAATAATGTAATTTTTTTTTTAATATATACATTAGTATATCTACCTTGTTATATGGTTTTTATAAAACTACATTAGTCACATTATTATGGGATCCAATGCTTCATAATCTTTGATTAGTTCTAGAAAATTAAATTATTATTGCTTACTTACCCTTTTCATTGATTAATCTCTCCCATGTCCCAAATTATAATTGGTATTTAGTTTATAATTAAGTTTGTCATGTCTTTGAGTGGAACAAAAATATACCAATTTTCAATTTTGGATAATTACATTATGGTTTTTTTGTCTTTAAACCATGATAATGTGATTCTAATTTGATTCTCTTTGATTTTCTTTTTTATAATAATTGTAATTTAGCATAGCTCATAATACTAATCTCAATAATACAAAATATGATGCACATCATTTATCTCTCACTAAAATTCAAATTACTTTAGTTCAAAACACGACTTAGATGGGGAATTCCTTTTTTATTTATTTAGATCTTAGGATATTAATTCGGTTCAATTCAAAATGCTTAAAAATAAATCTATTTTATTACATAAATTATAAAATACACATTTGTATGACTTATGAACAAAATTTGTAGGAAATAGCTATTTGAGGACATAATATAAATAATAGGTTGTATAATAATATGGGGTAGGATATTGCAAAACACCAAAAATACTATGTATCTTTTTTATTCATGACAATTCATTACAACGTATGAAAAAGATATTAAGAGATAGACATTTTTTTTTTTTTTTTTTTAAGAACGATAGGCGTACTTTAGTAACTAAGCATTGTTAATTTAGCTTTATAATAGTATGTGCAAAACAAATTAGAAAAATTCTTTAAAGTAATATTTGTTGATACTCAAAAACAAAAAAATCTAATTTACAATTGAAGAACAAAATGACGGAAAAATTGGAGCATGAAAATCGAGATATTATAATATTAAAATGATAAATAATAAAATAATATCAAAAGAATTAAAATAATCTAATTAAATAAACTAAACTTAAAATAAACTAAAATAAAGAAAATGGGATTTTATGGAAAATGAAATTTCTCAAATTTTACTAATCTTTTCTCTTCTTTTTTCTCTAATGTGTGTTACAATATCCACCAAAAGCCTCTATTTATAGGTCATTTGGCAGGTAGGTGGTGGTATTTCATGGCTATTAAGGATGTGTCATTAGTAGACACATGACCTTTAGCCACTAAGCTTAATTATATAATGGACATTTAATTTGTTATAATATTCATAATACTAATATCTATGAAAATCCTACTTGATTGGAATTAGAAATCCTCAAGTATATGAACACCTTATTCACAAACATCAAATTCTACCGATCAATTTGATTTCCATCTAAGAATTGGGTTAGATGTTGAGAGTCTGTTTGGTTTGCAATTCGGATTCTGTTTTATGTTTTTAGAGTTACTGAGTTCAGCGAATGTGTGTTTAAAAGAACCATAATTTTATTTTTAAAAATTATTTTTGAATTCTGTGATTCAAATAGTGTAAATTTTGAAAACAACATTTTTATATTTTCATTGTATCTAGAATTTGAATTTTAAATTTTAAAATACAAAATTATATTAAATAAAGATTAAAAAAAACATTTAATGTCATGTTATAAAATCAATTCAATTTTTTAATTAAACTATATGTTAAGTAATTATTACAAATTAAATTAAATTCTAAATTTGGTCCCTACAGTTTGTATAAAGTTATAAGTTAGTTCATATGGTTTAAAAATTTAGAATTTAGTTTTTATGGTTTAATACAACCTCATATATTGTCCCTATGATTTGTTAAATCCTCTTAAATAATTTGTGTCATAAGGTTTATTAATGAAACTTTTATCAAACCACAGGAGTTAAATTCTAAATAAACCCTAAGACCTAAATTTTAACTTCTTCCAAATCATAGGGACAAAATTTTCAATTTATCCCATAAATTATATAAATTACAAAATAGTAATAATACAGTTTTTTATCATAAAACTGTGTTCCTATATAAATTAATAATAATTTATTGTCAATTGATATTAGTGGGTAACTACAACTAGTTTACAATTGTTTAAATTATAATCTAATTTATAAATTATACTACCAAACACATATTTGAAGACATGAAATACAATGCTATTTTCATTTAATCCCTTGTTTTCAAATTCCTGTTTTTAGATTCTCTACGAAATAGGCCTTGAATTACCTTAAGATCGGGTTTCTTTAACTAAGTCATGGATTAAACACTATACAAAAATAAGAAAGTCATTCTAATTTACCTTAAAATGACCCTGTATATGAGGCTATTCAATCTAATGTAATGAAAATTGGTGTAATCGTAATAGAATTTCATTGATAGATCAATCGTAATTGGCCAAAATCAAATTGGATTGCTTTTGACAAGTTTTACTTAGAATTATGAATTTCTCACATTCACTATTGCCATTACAGTTTGAACCAAAATAGTTACAATAACGGTAACAAATACAATAAGTACAGATTCATACTTCTCATATTGTAACAGTATAACGGTAACAATAATGATAACGTAATTTTGAAACGCAAAACGGATAGATTACCCTCTACTCGTCAATCAATTTACATTTTTTTATTACAGATTGAGTAGTGGCCCCCGTGTCAATATAAGTATGGAACACAGGATAAACAACAACAAATGTAATTCATTAGTGCTGACTTTCCAGATTTATTATTTTTCCCATGGTGTAAACATGACCTTAATTCAAATCAACTCTTAATAATTAGTTCACATGGGTTAACAAAACCTAAGATAAAGTTTTAACAACGTAAATGGTCAAATTTAAAGGGAAATTATTTTAAATGACAAAACAGCCAAAAATATTTTTAAATAATAGCAAAATATCACAGTTTATCTACAATAGACTGTCATCTGTGTCTATCATGACACAGATTGACATAGATAGTAATCCATCGCGGTCTATCGCAAATAGACAGTGAAATTTTCCTATATTTGAAATGACCCAAATTTAAATGTGTGTTTTTAAAATGAAAAATACTTTGTTGCATCTCATGTTGCACTCCCCTTTGTGCAGCCCTCCAGTACTCAATCACAAGTTGTCATATAACAGATTTTTCTTTTCTAAAAAAATATATCTTTGTAATATTCATTGTTTCCTTCTATAATCAAAGATGATATATGAAAATGGGTGTAGCTGAGTTCGACATAAATATTACTCTTATGAAATATGACCAAGTAAAATGATTAAAATACCCTACCAACTACAAAGATTGAATTGTTCTCCCTCGTGACTATATGATATCCCTTGCTCTCTTCTCATCTACCATTAATGGAGCCCCAATATCATACTAAGACTAACCATTTTCTTCTCCCTAAAATCAAACATGGTGTGTTTGATTAACAATTGCTTCCATTCAATTATCGAGAATCACAAATTGAAAAGATATGCAAATACTTTACAATCATTATAAGATATATGGATTACTCATTTTATTACTAATTAGTTTTGAAATGAAGTCTCATATTAAAGTAATATGGTATTAAAGCCCTTAAGGCCCAAACGAATATTTCATTGAAAAAAAATAGGGACCCGAAGAAGCTAATAATCTTAAGTTAATTTTTAGATTAAAATATCAAAAACATCATTTTGGTCTCTATACTTTAAAATTGTTCAATCGTAGTCTCTGCATTTTTAATTGTCTAATTTCAGTCTAATTAAATTATGAATTTAATCTCTCAAAGTTAACTTTTATCGAAATTGATTAATAGTAGTAATAATTTCCAAGATATATTTTAAAAGTTGAAAGTAAAAATACTAATATATAACAAAATGTTTTTCTTTTTTCTAAATCAATAGTAATTAGTAGTGGAGACAACTAACTAAAATTGGACAATTAAAAGTATATGGACTAAAATTAACTAAACTTCCAAATATTTTAACTCACACAAAAATAAACATAATACAAAGGAAAAAACTTATACAGCCTAAACTGCCCCAAATTGGAAGGTTAACAAAAACAATTTTTCTATTATCTAAAATTTAAAATTTAGACCTTCTAAGTATAAAAGTTAAACTGGAATATTTGAAGCTATAAATTAAAGGAGAGTTGAACGTTGTGGAGCTCTTTGAACAGCAAAGCCTACTCAAAGCAACTTGTTTGGATTTTAATTTTTGAGCTTGGACTTGAATTAAAGGGCCCGCATCCACGTGTTCAACATTAGGATTCCAAGGCTTAAAAGTTAGAAGAGCTGGTTGATGGTGATACAGGTGAAGATTGACTTGGGGTTTAAGTCTGAGTGTAGAAGTAGAAACAATTCCAGTGTACAAAATTGACATCTTTGAGCTTTGATTGGCCAGTGAAGAACTCAATGGAGGAAGAAGAAACGTATCTCATGAACCATAGGCTAGTTCCATCGAAACCCAAATCAGTTAAGGATATGGAGGAAGTCGTCAATAGAGTGGAATTTAGGATGAAGCTAATATTAGATGCCATAGAAGTAGAGATGCATTCTAACATGATCTCTCGAGTCTACATAACAACTTAGACATAATGACCACGAAAACTCTGGAACATCCGATTTATTACTACCCACTCGCTCAACTAACTCTCATCATAAACTTTAAAAAAACTAGACCTTGAAAATTAGGATAACAGTACATATTTTGTAGATACATACAGCAGTCCTTCATCGAGCTGGTTCCTGGGCTTCTGGTCGGTGGCACTTTTTAGTTGCTCGATTGACGTAGTTCTGGGCGAACAAAATCAGCATCAGCTGGAACAGATATGTCAACAGTAGGTCTCAACTGTGCGCATACTTCAATTGCTCCATGAACTGGGTCAGATAGGAAGTTGCTGATAAGGTCTTGGTTAATGGCTGAACCATTGTCAATGGCAACCAGGGCTTGTTGGGTGAGAATGTAGTCAAAGCGCGGAGCCCACTTCCTAGATCCCAATCGTGCGGTTGTGGAACAGTTGTCAACCATGAAAGACACACCACGAGCATGCATGAACGGGTTCAAAGAGTCGACTGATTCGATCACACTTTCGTTGATGATCTCAGAGTAGGAGTGGCCCTTTTTCCTCAGAATCTCGATCTGAGAGTAGAATTTTATTATGAAGCAAGCAGACAGCTCTTCATTTTGATAACCAATGGAATAGAATAAATTTTAAGGTTTAACTACTGAGTTCCATCCATTGGAATATATTTTAAAGTTTTTTAAGAGTCGGCAAATTGTTGTTAGAGAGGGAAATTTCATACCTGTGCCATCATCAATGCCACATATACACCAGCGGTGAAAGGATACAACGGGCCAAGGTCACCTGCAGGACGTGATTGTCGGACACGTTCACCGACTTTCCACATCCGGGTCTGGTCAATGTTTCCCATTGGGAAAGCTGGGAGACCCTCCTTTTCCTGTAACATGAAGAATTACAGGCACCAATTACCCAACTAGAGTTATAAAATATCACTGATAAATAAGCTCGTTTTCACTGAAAACTATTCGATTTCACCAAATATTATTGTTGTTAATGGGAAAAAGAGGTACCAACATACATAAAATCGTCGGCCAGCAAGCACAACACTGCGGATCTCACTTCCACTCGCAACATCTTCATAACATTCATAGAGAATATCCATACAGGGGTAATATGATGCACTATATGCTCTCTCAAATTCCTTTTTCTCATCAGGAGAGAAGGAATTGTACACTGCCAACATTCCCTGTATAGGAAGAAAAACACACAGCCATTAACACAAAGCAAGTGCATGCATGGAAGATTGCTGAAAGTTAAATCTAGTAAGCAGATACAACCTTAGTGGAAATGGTCTTTGATATAATTCCTGTTATGCTTTCAACAGTGTTCTTGTAAGCCAGGTCTTCAGCCATTCCATTTTCAGTGTACCTTCTGAACAAGGACTCCACAATTCCATGAACAGCACCAAGTAGAATACCTATCAACCACAGAAGAAGTTGGGTATCCACATTTTTTGTGTATTTGAATGTACACAAGAAGTAGAGTGGAAAGTTTACCTCGCTCGCCAAAGATGTCACTCCTGTATTCTTGCTCTAGAGTTGTAGCGAATGTGAAGGGAGAGCCAAGGGCAACAGACCAACCCAATGCAACATCTGTGGCTCTGCCATCAACATCCTGTAACATGGTACATAGTTAGCAACCAAGTACATCAATCAATATCCACCTCAGAGTAAAGAACGTGATATTACCTGGTGAACTGCAAAACTAGAATTAATTCCAGCACCATTGATCTCTTTTCCTTGAACATATAGTCTCCTCACAGATGGACCCATCCCCTTTGGACAAACAGCAATCACACTGATATTCTTAGGGAAATCAAGCCCCGATGACTGCAAATGGCCAAGAAGAAACCCATGGGAAAGCCCAAGAATGCTGTTTGGCTTCATGTGAGAAAATATCTTCTCATAGTTATCAGCCTGCAAAGTACAATGATATCAAGAAATTTACAACTGCACAAAAATGTGTTAAAGCATGGAAGTAGGCGAACATAGAAAAGGAATTGATAGACAATCCTCAGAATACCAAGTATACAGGAAATCAAACAAATATATATACATATATATATATATATGTATATATCTACTATCACAAGCACTTAACTCTAGCTTAATAGTATTAGAAGCAACAAACTTAAGATAACTACACCAACTGACCTGTGCAGAATCAGAAATCAGAAGCATGACAAGATCACTTTCGGATATAGTTTCATATATATCACCCAAAGTTCCATTCTCTTCAGAAAAACCAACTGCACGAGCTTCCGCAAAAGAGCGGGAACCCTTCCTCAGGCCAATCTGTATCAACAGAAATCAAAATGGAAAAATTCGCATTCAGATAGGTGATTAATCAATAATACAACATCACAACCTACAATCCTATAGGAAAGAAACACTCCAGAGAGGAGCCTTGTCTTGTACAAGAGACTGAGTAAATTGTAATGTACTATAAAATAAAATCACCTTAACCACAATGTCAGACTTGGCTTCAGCAAGCGAGTCCCTTAAATTCTGAGCCTGTGCAGGTGCCTGATAAAAAACCAATCAAAAGGTTAGAGAAACTTGATTCTTTATTAAAGGAAAACGTGCTTTTCTGAGTGAACAAAAAATTTCAGCACCTTGTTGGTCACTTGGTTACATGTAATCCCATAACTTCTTTTGTTCATACCAAAAGCATATTTTAAAGTGAGGGGAAAAAAATATTCGCACGCAGGTTGAAAGTTGAAATGTAAATTTTCCAATTAATCCTTGATTTAGTTGAAATGTCACATCTTATTCTTCTAATAACAGAACAGTCAACTCTAAAGTGAAACAAACGATTTTCAAAAGTACGTTCATAAATAAGATTATGTATGTTAACTCCTGCAGTTTACTGAATCCTTTACCATCAAAATATGAAGGCAAGAAAACATAACAAATATAAGACTACAGAGTGTGAGATAACATTACCTGGGAACCCCAGCCAATGACACCGATTTTCTTGATCCCCTTGAAGGCTTCCGGCAGCAAGGGAAAAAGATCTCTGCCTCCTCTAACAATATACTGAAATCCAAAGGCAAACAAAAAGAAACGAAACAATCAAACTCCCATTTCGAAACCCCCAAAGTCCGAAAGCAAAGAAATGTAAAGAAAAAACAACCAGATCTCGGTAAATAGAAGCATAACAATCCATTTCCCTTAAAAAATTCACACTCACAACTCACATCCCTCAAATCTAAATCCAGTATAAGTAAGGGAGAGTAAAAACCTCATCATGGCCAGCGAGATTAACTTTCTCCTTCTTGAAGACAGATGTGTCAAAATCGAGAGAGGGTAAGGATTTGATCGCAGGAACAGACACCATTCGAGCACCTAAAGCTGAGCCGACGGCGTTAGCTGCACCAATACCAACAGCCTTGAGAGCATTGGATCCTGAGGAAGTGGAGGACAAAAAACCTAAGGTGGAAGGAGCAAAAGGCTGCAAAGCAACAGCTTGTTTCAGGGTTTTGGTTGATGAGGCTGAGATAGAGGGAGAGAAATACGTGGCGGCGGCCATGGATGAGTGAGCAAAGAAATGGAGGATGGAGAAGAAAGGTGAAATTGGAGGGGTTTTAATAGGGTATCATGGTTGGTGCAATCTAAACCTCGTGTATGAACCGATATCCACCTACCACGTGTGTGTATTTTATTTTATAATTTGTGTTCGTAAATGGTAAATGCTAAACTATAAAACTATAATTATCAAATTAATTATGAATAGGTTACACTTTTATTTTCTTCAAAATAATAATAATAATAAATGTATATAGAATAAATACGTTGGGAGATATGAATTTAGGTTATAAAAAAGGCACTTAATGAGCGAGTGTAGCATATAATACATTAGCTAGTCGTTTTGTTTCTATTAAGAGGTGTCATCGACATTTTAATCAAATATTCGTGACTTTGTTAGAAAAATAAGCATATTTGGTCTCTTTGGCATCCCAGTCTTAAGTTGATTAATATGTGCTATTTGGATATTACTTCTCTTTGAAAGTTACAAATTTTCTCGCTTATTGCTTTAGCAATTGGCATAAGTGTAATCTTCTGATTTTTTTGGGTGATACCCTTCTTCTATGGGCTTGATTTAGTGAGCACTAAATTTGGTGGAATCAATGGTTCATGAATTATTCACTCCGCATGCAGTAGGTTATTTGCCTCAATCAACTACAACTCAAAGCAATCCTGTTGCAATTAGCATATGGTCTATCCCACTCTTTGTGGCTCCTTCAAGGTAAACTCTAATGAGACTACCCTAGATGATGATATGAGAAATGGAGGTAGTGTTTGTGATTCCAAGAGTGAAGTTAGGTTGACTATGGAGAGTTACACGTCCTTGGTTGGCTAATATGCTGAGCTTGTAGTGATAATTGTCATCCATGAAGGAATTTCTAAAGCTTTGAAAGCTAGTATTTCTCCTTTTCGAGCGGAAACAGATTCCTTAATCATGTGGAATCTCCAAACATAAAGAGCTTGTCATGTAAATTATGGTCATGCTTTTCATTGATTCCCTTTGGGATTTGCTATATAACAATTATATTCAAGCATTTGTACTACAAGTGTAACTTCATCACTCATGATTTAGTACTCATGCTCAAAGCTACAGATATTCAGCGATTTGGTTTGAAACCACCCACCATGGGTGGATTTTGCTCTCCTTTATGACATTCAAATTCAATGTTATTTTCTTCCTGTATTACTTGAAAAAAATTAACTTGTATCAATTTAGTCCTGTACTTTTAAGTTTATTACAATTTAGTCTCCATAATTCTACCTTTTCTAATGATTTAGTCCAAGATATTAAATCGCATCAAAATATGTATCTATTTTTTTATTAGTTAATGTCTCAATCTTTATGGTATATACATAAATTTGATCCATGATAAGTTTATAGATCTACATGTATAAGAAATTTCATGAAATCTTAGTCATGTGTTTCTCGTTAGGGAGTAAGCACTAAATCGATACACATTTTAAAGTATAAGAACTAAATTGTTACTAATTTAGGTACTAAATTGATATAAAATTGAAAATATATAGACTCCATTGTTATTTATATGAAAGTTCATTGCTCAAATTATTTTTAACCATGAATTTATTTTCAACTCTTGTATTTTTTTTTTTTCAATACAACAAATAAAAGTATGCATATTTGAAGCCCAATCGAAGTGAAGGAGTATGCTCCCTTGTGGCTAATACACATGATTGTTTAGATAATAAATAAAAATATTAGTTAAATCGTATCATCGATTAAAAGGTTAAAAGTTTAAATCTTTCTTTTAATGTTGTTAAAATTCAAGTTTGTGCCTAATAAATACATGAATTTCAAGAGATGATTAATAAATCTCTAGACTTTCAATATTGTATCTAATACATCTTTAAATTTAAGAGGGTCTATTAAATGTAAATTTTAATTGATCTGTAAAATTTTTAAAAAAATATATTAAATAACTCAAACGACATATTGAATAAAAATTTTAAATATCTACTAAACACAAAATTAAAAATTTGTAGTTTTTTTTGAAAACATCACGAAGTAATGATACAACATTTTTTAGCCAATTACATACAACATCAAAAGTTAATACTACATATATTTTAAATGTGTCGTTTCTTTTTTTTTTTTTTTGTCTTTTTTCAATCATTCTTCTATTTTTTTTTTTTTTGTCTTTTTTCAATCATTCTTCTATTTTTTTTTTTTTTGTCTTTTTTCAATCATTCTTCTATTTTTTTTTTTTTTGTCTTTTTTCAATCATTCTTCTATTTTTTTTTTTTTTGTCTTTTTTCAATCATTCTTCTATTTTTTTTTTTTTTGTCTTTTTTCAATCATTCTTCTATTTTTTTTTTTTTTGTCTTTTTTCAATCATTCTTCTATTTTTTTTTTTTTTGTCTTTTTTCAATCATTCTTCTATTTTTTTTTTTTTTGTCTTTTTTCAATCATTCTTCTATTTTTTTTTTTTTTGTCTTTTTTCAATCATTCTTCTATTTTTTTTTTTTTTGTCTTTTTTCAATCATTCTTCTATTTTTTTTTTTTTTGTCTTTTTTCAAACATACAACAAAAATGATTCCATTTGATTTCACGTGATATCTTTTTTTCTCAATTCTCGAATTTACCCTCACTACTCAGATGTTTATGAAGGCCGGAAGTAGGTGGGAAACTCCATATCCGTAATTTGCCAGCATTCTATGGGGAGGGAAAATATTTATATTATATCTTCATAATGAATGAAACGTTTCGCTCAAGGAAAAATAGTTTGAATATTGACAAATTTAAAATTTATTATAAGAATAAGATTTATCATAAATATATGAAATCATTGTCTTAAATGAAAATATGTACGTTAGGAAATTAGGAATTCAGAATGGAGAATTAAATATAGAGAATGAGGCTAATAAAGGTAAGACTTGACCAGGATGTATCAATTTTGTTTCATCAAATTTTCCTTTCCACCCTAAAAATGTTTGCTATTTATATATATTTTTTGATTTTCGCTTATTCATCCACTAATTTTAACAAAAAATAAATAAAAATTTTCGTAAACCTATTCATTTCAATAATATTAAGTTTCGGTCAACGCTAAGTTGATTGGTACACAAATTATCCACCAACTAACTCTACCACTCACAAACTTCAACAAAATTTTAGTTCTAATGTTGATTTTCGTTCACATATTATCAATTTGTACCATACATATATTTTGTAATTCGAACATTTCAATGATTTTTTGAAAGAATATTTTGCTCTTCCACGTGATTAATTATTTCAAATTGTACCTCTTGTGGAGGATGTGAAAAGAAACAAGAGATAATGAGAGAAAGAAAAAAAAAATTAAAAAAACTCGAGATGAAGGTTAGAAGAAGAGTAACTAGTGTAAAGTAAACAAAAATGATGATAAAAGTTCACAAAATAAGAAAGGAGAATGAGATTAATATTCATTTAAAAATCATGAGGAACGTAAATGTGAATATTTATATCCATTTGAAAGTTTTTTAGAGGTGTTAGATTTTGAGTTACCCAAGTTGGATTATGGATTAATTAACGACGACCTCCTCTTTTTCATTTATTTTTATTTTTATTTTTTGCTAATTTCACTTTTGTTATATTGTTTATTGTTTCCTTTCATATACCTTTTAGTAGATACTACTTCTTTTTCCCACAAAATAACTTTCTTTTTTTCATTCATTTTCAAAATTATAATTTGTTTCTTTAGCCAAAATGGTGAAATCTAATTGTTGTTGCAAGTTCATTGAGATAATTCTAAATTTTTTACTGACAATAGAATGGACTATTATAAGTAATTATTAGAATGTATTGTTGTCTAACCTTCTATATTCTAATTCAAATATTTTAAATAAAAATGTGTTGCTTTATTATTCAAATCAAGAATTAACATAACTCACAACACTAGCCAACCACAATTTAATCATACTTCATGGTCATGGGTTAAACCAAAATATATTAATAACTATATTATTGTTTTTATTGATTTTAATGGTCTTAGTTGTCATTACTTATAATCTATTTCATTAAAGCAATTTCTAGGGTGGAAATTCCAAATTCATAAGAAATGCTACGAAAATTTTGGTTTTTCTCGAAGAAGCTGAGATTGGATATGTTTAAACTTTCACGACATGAAATTTTTTTAAAATGTCTTGTTAGCCCAAACAATGTCATATCTTTCAAGGAATTTAAATGTGATGGTGTCAAAAGTTATGAAGTGAATATATGCTTCAACTTCATTCCTCTTACCAATTGATTAGACTAAAATTTTGTTAATAATACAAGTTATCTTTTTTCAAATGAGAACTTGAACTTTGCAAAGCTTGCTATCATGTGTGTGCATGCGTGCTTTTTTATAAGATAATAGTGGAGTATGGAGATTTAAATCTCTAGTCTTAAAAGAACTAGTACATACCAATTGCTGTTAAACTATGCTCACTTTGACATGATACTACAGTAAAATAGGAATATTTTGTCTCATAAAAAGTGAATATAAGTTAACTTTGTAGATAATGTATAATTAATCATCCCTAAGTCATAAATGAAGGGATTAGATTATGTGATTCCAATGGCGAACCCTATTAGTCATGGAAAGGTTCCAGCCTTTTATTGATTATGTGGAGCTTGCTGAGGCTTTAGCTCTCCATGAAGGCATTTTCAAGGCTTCTTTGATTCTTTAGGGCCTTCTAATGACCTCTTCTCAAGATTCCAATGAGATTTAGAATTTTGTAGATGTTTTATGTGCTCTTCATTGTTGTGGTGCTATTGAGGGTTTCTATTATGTCAAGTGCAATTGCAATTTTGTAGTCCACAAGCTTACCTCTCATGTTTGGAGACATCAAGCGTTGTCAATTTGACTCGAAAATCATCTCCTATGGCTGAATTCTTTTCTAATCACTATTTGTAGCTCTTCCTAATCTGTTTTTGTTTTTCTCGTATTCGTAAAAAAAAAAAAAAAAGAATTTATGTGCATAGAAAAGTCTAAAAAACACTAAAATACCTTCCAAAATCAAAATATTCTTAAAGAGTGCATTAATTCTCTTCCTACAATAGAAAAATTATTTTATAAAGCATAAAGAAAGGTGTGGAATATGAATGTGACCAATTTGCTTTCTTTGCAAAACGATTGACATCCCCTTTTGGGGACCATTGGGCAATAATATTATTATGGAGCCCCTATCCACACAAAAATTATAAATTGCTTGGGTTGGCTGCATAAATTTGGCATGGACACAACACAAGACTGTATTGGTATTTTCATTATACCATAAAAGGATTTTAGACATAAAAAAAAATAGTAATGAAATCTATACTATAAATGAAGCCATAATGGAGTACTTAAAAGAAAACACTATGATGGAGAATTTTTACTTTTGGTTTTTGTCCTTACATCTTTTAATAATTGATTTCCACCGTATAACCGTATCCTTATAACCCTTCGTCATGTTTTAAATTCTTTTACAAAAACAAATTAAAAAACATTTTTAGTTCTTAAATTTCATGAAAGTAACAATTTAGCCAATGAATTTTGGTTTGTAATGATATAGTTCTTATACTTTCAATTTTGTAACAATTTAGTCATTGAACTTTAATATATAACAATTTGGTCCTTATACTCTCAAATTTGTAACAATTTAGTCTCCAATATAAACAAATTTATTAAAATTGTATGTTAATTTTTATTATTTTATGATGTAGACTTTGTATTATACAAAAATACAAAATCGCTAATTTGTTTATCGATTTATTTATGCAAAAACATCTCAATACTAATTTCTACAATGTAGACTAAATCGTTACAAATTTAAAAGTACAAGGACGAAATTGTTATATAGTAAAGTTTAGGGACTAAATTGTTACAAAATTAACAATACATGACTTAAATTGTTACGAACCAAACTTCAGGGACTAGATTGTTACTTTTATGAAAATTTAAGGACTAAAAGTTATTAAAAAAGAGTTTTTGTAAGGGTGACCCTCTCACTGGCGCTTTCATGATTGGTGACCCGCTCTCACAAATGTATGAAATATAACTTTTTGATTACGTCAGACTGCATTATCACCCTTTTTTATAACTTATCATGTTAAGGATGACATATTTATCGTAGCCGTAACACAATCCCAATTGAGTTTTCATCACCCTATATTCATGGGAGAAATTGTAACAAATTGATAAAAATTAGATCACGATAGAGATAGTGATCGCTAGGGCGACACATGACCATCCCTAATGTAATACGTTGAAAAAATGCGACAGTAGCATCTGAAGTAAGTAGAAGGAGAAATTGTAAAAAATAACCCAGTTGAGTTGTCACATTACAAAACTAGCATGCTTTTTCAAATCTCGTGTATATAATTTTTCTCTGTCCTTTTTAGCTGAGATTGTCTCCGAGATTTTTTTAGTATTTTGATAGTAAAGAATTTTGTCCGCATACTAATCATTTAATGTAAAAGAATTTTTACGAATATGCCCTTCATCAATAATAATATTATTTTATTATAATATCATGATTTTGGAAACCAAGATTGGCTTACTCAACAAGTATCCTTGTACAAAAAATCCCCAAATGTTTGGAAGTTTTGGTACTCTCACGGCTCATTTTTTTGCAAAAGATTAAGAAAATCAAGGTATATATATCGATATTGTCTTTTATAAATGCGTTTTACTGTTATTTGCATGCCATTAAGCCCAAAAATTTTTGTTTGTGTGATCGTTTACGTAATCTCGGTAAAAAAGCAAGCATCTCGTTCGAGATTTATTATATTTTCTCCGAGATTTTGATTAGGGTTTGAAATCTCGGGTGAGATGATTGATATTTTTGCACCAAGATTACTTATTATCCCTGAGATTTTGTATGATTTTAGTAATTTTTTTGTACATGTGTGAATTTTTTCCAAGATGCCTCGTATATTTGTTTGTTTCAAGGGCGAATGGAAGGAGAATGAAAATGAATACGTAGGGGGTCAGTTGAAAGGGTTGATTATAAACGTCGAAATAATGTATGAGGATTTTTTATAGGAAATATATAGAATTAGTGGGATAAATTCTTTTGAGTTTGATTTGGTTATAAGGTGTTTGTACAATGTTAGACCGAATGTATTTGCCTTTGTGATCAGTAATCAAGAAAATCTTAATTTTTCTTAACTGGTGACGATGTGTCTTAAATATCTCTTTTGGTGTCGAAGTTACCCGTAGTTGTCCATAAATCTAGAAGTACGATATCGTCATTTCTTGTTTAAATGGCCCAAAATGTTCCCTCATTTTCATCTCACATTCAGTTTATTCCTGAATACAATATGGGTTTGAACGAGGTGCAATCATTAAGTCCATTGAATAATAATGTTTGTCCGTTAGAATTGGGAGACAATACAGATGAGTTATTGAATAGTGAATATGTGGATACATCTGAGGCTATTGCCAATGATGTATCTGTATATGAAGTGGACATGTCAACAGATTTTGATGTCGACATCAATGTGGAGGATATGAATATGTCTGAGGCGGCTGTCAATGCCAATCATGTTGATCATGTGGACTTGATGAATGACAAGAACTCGATGACCACAGAGGTAGAATCAAGGGTTGGCGAAGGACCGTTGGGTGATAGTAACCCAATAAATAAAGGCGAGCAATATTCAGATTCAATAGCAAGTGGTGAAAAGTGTTAGCTGTAACAAGAGGAAGTGTATTAAAAAGTTATTGGCAAACACCATCGTCGTCTCATCCGAGTATACTATAGAAGATGTCCATATTGGTAATTTATTTTTAAGCAAAACTGATTTGGCTAAGAAACTGTTTGTCTTTGTCATTGGAAAGAACTTCCAATATCGTGTAGATAGATCTACTAAGAAGTTATATTTTAAGATGCGTAGAATCAACTTGCAAATGGAAGGTAAGCGCCATTAAAACAGAAAGACTCTGATATGTTCAAAGTCATTAAATATGTTAGCGCCCACACATGCTAGAAGATCTTAAGAAAGCAGGATCATAAATAAGCTAAAAGTTGGGTAATAGCTAAATTGATTAAGTCAAAGTACCAAGATGTTAGTCATGGATATAAACCGAAGGAAATTATCCAAGACCTTCGTAAGGAGTACAGGGTGGACATCAGTTACGAGAGGGCGTGGCAGGCCAAGAAATGTGTGTTGTCCTTAACGAGAAGGTCCCCTAAAGAGAGCTTCCATTTATTACCACAGTATGGGGAAGCATTGAAGATTGCCAATCTTGGTACTCAATATGAGTTGGAGGTTGGACCTGATGGGCATTTTTAATATGTGTATATGGCACTTGAGGTTGCGATCAAAGGTTTTTTGAACTGCAACAGGCCAGTCACTATGGTTGATGTTGCCCACATGAAAGGGAAGTATAAGGGTATTACGCTCGTAGGGGTATCTATTGATGCTAATAAGCAAATATACCCGCTTGCTCTCAGGTTGGGCGACAAGGAAAATGATGATTCTTGGGTGTGGTTCATGAGAATGTTCCAATCAACTATTGGTGTGGTTAATGGGCTTATGCTTATATCCAATCAACACAGGAGCATTGCAAAGTCCATTGGTATAGATTTTCCTGACATATTCCACGCCATTTGTATCCATCATTGAGTATGAACCTGACAACGAAGTTCCACAAACTTTACTTACATCATCATCGATGAATGTGTCCGATGTCAGCAAGTTCATAAACCACAACAGCCTCCTTATGCTTATAACAGTCCCACGAGTCTCATTGACCCGTCTAGGGTTAGCAATATATGCAGAAAACTGCTTCTCAAACTTGGCTGGTATCTTAGCCATCGGATTATATGGTTTCACTTTTTTATTCCTCTTCTTCCCAGCTGGTTGATCCATCATTGGACTACAAAGCTTCCATGGGGCTCTCCTCTTCCTCATGGGCATTTCCTTATGAACCACATCCGGAGGCTGAGACAACGGAATGACGTCATTGTCAATCTCCCAAGGCTGCATACAAAGAAACCATATTAAAGTTACATGAAAAATGTATCAAGTACTAGATGCAGAAGATCATACCTCATCTTTAGGCTACTTCAGTGGAACATCTGTTGGACCAGTCGTATCTTCACCTCGCAATGATACATCTATAGGGACGATTGATGGACCAACAGTATCTTTGCCATCGTCAACAAATTAATCTCCGACAACCAGTTCATGAACAACAAACCTTCTCCAGCGTCGTAATACTGCTGCGAGTCGACCAACTTTTCCTACAAATGATATAAAATTATTCAATTTAAAGCATAAGATTTTAAATTTAAAATATAGAAATTCACAACTAACTTACCTTCATTATCAGCATCAACATGTCCTTTATGGGCTTTAGCTCAGTTGTAAATAAGGACTCCATTCGATCCAATTGGAAGGGAGGCTCTCTGGTAGGGGAAGGGAGGCTCTATATACCCATCCGCAATTGGAAGGTCCAACGTATGGCTCAAGTACGCCTGTTGTTCATCATCGGATCGATGACATTTATACGAGCCTGGATGTAAACAACAATAAACGAAGTTACAATCCTAAACAAAATTATAACCCTAAACCCTAAACTCTAAATCATAATATAAAACATAATAAAGAATCGCTTACCATTTGTGATCCAAAAACTTGTGTCTGAATCACCTTCAATCCAGGTGAGTACGTCCAACTCCATCGCATTATGCCCAGTATTACATCAATAGAAACTTTAGTGGTAACTCGTCCACTAAGTAAAGAAACTATCTCGTACGCCCAAACCTACAAATTTAAAAAACAAACAAGCAACCGTAAGTGAATGATAGAGAGTCGGAATAACAACAACAATTATGACAACACAAACTTAATGACTAAAAAGCAAACGAAAATCCATATAATTTGTATGGCACAGGTGACTATTCGCAGGCTTCTTCTTGTACAGTGCAACTTTCCCATTAAGTGCACCATTTAAGCTACTCAATATTTTGACAAAAATCATGTTCCCTCAGTCATAACTACACAAATTTGTAGGAAAATAATCAGAATTGCGAATTTTAGGTACCATTGCCATATGTAACACATACCAGAAAATAGAAGAAAGCATTTTGGACAATTATATAAACACAACAACAACAAAACACAAGGATTATTTGTGCAAACTGCCTTAAATCTCGGGATAAACTCAGGGTAATCTTGCCCGAGATCGTGGGTTCTTCATTATGAACGCAGGGCAACTACACCGACTTGCTACGAGATTAGGGTTTTAATGTCATTCTGTATACAATCTCAGGCCACATATACCCCAAGATCTTATACATAATGGCACTAAAAACTCAATAGTCAGCCAAATCTCGAGATACATTCAATGCATTTCGGGCAAACTTCATCCAATCTTTGCCGAGATTCATTAGGATTTCAAACAATATTGAATGAAATTGCCAAAAAACCATCCAATTAAATATCCCAAACACACAAAAAAAAAAAAAAACAATAGAAATATGGAAATAAATGCAATTCTATATCCCAAATTTCTCAGCTAACTCAAACAACGTTTAAAACCCTAAATAACATTAAATTAAAGGTAAAGAATTCAAGAAAACAAAACAAATCAAATATCTCTACCACAACGAGGCTTAATGATGAAAACAACGGTCTTAAGGATTCAAGATCAGTGGAGAAGTGCTAAGTTTCAAAGAAAATGGAGGGAGCACTCGGGCAAAATGATGACTTAGAATTGCATTTGTAAAGATGAAGGCTTTTTTTCAATCAGGGGTATTATCGTGATTTCAGAACATTGCATCATTTTGAATTCCTAACGTTTCAACTAAATCTTGGGGGTGATCTCGGCCGAGAAGGAACGAGAAAAATTATATACATGAGATTTCAAATAAGAGTGCTAGTTTTGTAATGTGAAAACTCAATCGGATTATTTTTGACAATTTCACAAGTAGAAGGTTAGATCTCATACATTTGTGAGGGGCATATCATTAATCATAAAGGGCCTCTTGAAGAGATCATCCATACAAAAATCTGTTAAAAAAACCGAAGAGGTGGGTGCCATTTTTATTATAAAAAAAAAAAAAGAAAAATAAAGAGGTGAGTGCCTTCAAAATGTAACGACACAAAGAGGTTTAAAAATATTTGTTTTCTTGAAAATGAGTTTTGTAATGTATCTTTTAGGAAGGGTTTAAATTTAAAAATGTGGATGTATGATTTTAAGTGAAATTTTAACAATCTTTTATTGATTGAGAATTTCATAGAAAAAACAAATAAAATGGAAAACAAAGGGGCAAATAATATTTTATTTTCTTTTTGCTCTTACTTTTTTTTTCTCGTTTTTGCTAAATTCATGTTTTGTTCTTTGTTTAGGGTTGGCAAAAAAATTTATGGGATCAGGAGATTAGAGCAGGAATCCTTGGTTTGACTGGAGATGGGTGAAACCTAGGACAAAAAATGCGCCACGCCCGTTCCTGTCCCCACCTCGAATAATTTTTTAATTATTTTTAATATATATATTTTTGTTTTATTATTATTATTTATTATATATATAATTATTTATTATTATATAAACAGTAGCTTGCTACTTATTGTGTTATTTTTTTTTTATTAATTTCATTTCATAATATATATAATTAACTTTTAACTTTATATTAAATTTACTATTAAAATTTTAATTTTTTAAATTATTAATTTAAATAAATAAAATAATTGTAATACTAATTTGTTATCTAAAATATTTAGAATTTCTATATCAATTCTAAATTTCAATTGATTTTAAATAAAAATAATTAAATATAAAATATAAACGGAGGATTTTTTCTCTGCAGGGACTTAACCCAATGGGAATCCTGGACCTCGACCCCGACCCCGGCTCACCAAAACGGGGAATGGGGTGGGGATGGAGATGGGGAGTACATCCCCAGCCCCACCCTGCCTCGTTGCCAACCCTACCTTTGGTGACAAATGTAACTTTTCTAGTGTATGAGTCTATTGAGTAAAATAGGTGTCATTGATGCCAATATGCAACAACTCCTCTGAGATTGCAACTCTTAGAGTATATATGTCTTTTGAGTCTAAAATGTGCAATTGATGCTAACAAGATGTAACTATTCAAGTGAAGGTGGTAACATACCGCATTGGTGCATCATCTCACGTATAAGTGAGATCCATGAATAAAAAGTCTAATTACAAAAATATACGAAGCTAGGAAGAGCAACAACAAACTATCCCACTTATTTGTTAGTGTTAATTTACAGCTTTATTATTATTATTATTATTATTATTATTATTATTATTATTATTATTATTACTCATGTTATATGTATTTTAATTATAATAATTCATGTATGCTCTTTATCCCTTTTTCTTATTTGAATATTTTGGAGTTATGGGAAGAGGTTTTTCTTTTTCCTTTTTTTTTTTTTTAAGCATAGAAAGATGATATTTGTTTCTCTGTATCTATAAATTCATGTTTCAAAGATTTTAAACTCACTTCAACACATTTTATAGGCATTGCACATGTTTCTTTTCTAGTGTTAAAGATGAGTGAATGAAATTTTGTAACATTCAATTCAACAAATATAACAAACATTTATTTGTGCACTTGATTATTAATTTATTATAAACAAACTGCTTTGCTTTCCAAATCCAAAAACACAAATGTCAACTTCCAACTTACCACTTTAACTTTTCTTTAAAAAAATATTCATATTCTTTCTGTATTACAAAATTATATATATTTTTTTCTTCAATGTTTCAACTTTATCCTCAGATGTAAGACGAAGAATGGAAATCTACTCTTAACGATGACCTAAAAACAAAATTAGAGGCCAAATACCATTACAACTTTCTAGATAATTTTCACACTCGATTTGGTCTTTAATTTTCATCCAAAATTTTTACTTCAATGATAGTCTTGAAATATTTAGGCAAAGTTAATATTACTTTGACTAAATTATACAAAATATTCATAAATTTTATAATTTGTGTCAAAGATACTCTTAAACTTTCAAAGGCTTCAAAAATATCTTTAAACTTTTTAAAAAAAGTTTTAAAATATTCTTACTGCTATCTTGGATGGTAATTATTGGTGTTCTATGTTAAAAATACCTCTAAACTTTCGAGAGTTTAAAAAATACTCTTAAACTAAAAGAAAAAAAATTAATAATTGTTAGTATACGAACAAAAGCCGCTAAACCCTTCTACTTTTCTAATTTTCTTCTTTTTTCTCCCTTCTCTTCTTCAATACCCTATTACTCTCCCTGTTTGACATTGGTTTATATCCAATAAATAAATAAAAAATAACACTCACTTTAGTTAAGGAGACTAGAACAAGAAAAAAGAAAAAAACAATAGAAGCACGTGAAAATTTTAGGACTTAAATGTTTCAACAAGATTGTACGTTAGTAGTAAGTGTGTGTTGATGGTTTTTTTTTCTTTTTTTTTCCTAATATTTTTTAAAGGGAAATTCTGATTATGGAGTTTTGTGAGGTTTTATGGAATTTTATGTTTTAACTTAAAGTTTTGGTTGTTGAGAAAATTGATGTGGGAATTCGACAAATAGGAGGAAAATGAGACTATTCATATGAAAAAAATGAAGATACCTATACAATTCGTTTTAAAATTGGTTGTGTTCAAATTAAGAAAACTTCAAACAAATTGATCATTATACTAATGGTATGAAGATTTAACTTTAAAAAAAATTTTGAGTTTTTCTTTTCCAAGAATGATATTTGTTTTAAATTTTTTTTAAAGGTATTTTTGAAACAAAATATTATCTAATTCATCTAAAGCTAACAATAAAGATATTCTTGAACTCTTTTTAAAAGTCTAAGAATATTTTTAAAATTTTTGAAAATTCGTGAATATTTTTTACACAAAATATAAAGGTATTATTTTTTATAATTTTTTAAAAATTCGTGAATATTTTTGACACAAAATATAAAGGTATTTTATATAATTTAGTGTATTATGCTGCAAAGAATAAGAATATATGTATATTTTAGACAAATGATAAAGTTAGAAATTCTTTTTCATTTTACATTTAACCTTAAAAGAACATATATTACTAGTGTCAAATCTCTTTTTATCTTTTAATTGCAATTGAGCGTTAAGCCTTTTTCTTTGAGCATTAAATTAAATTAGGTAATGAAAATATACTTCCAAATAATTTCTAAAGTACATAATAGCTGATAGTTTTTAAACAAAACATTAATTCCCTCCAAAGTTGGCTCCAACAAAAAGAAAAAACAAAAACAAAAAATAAACACAAATTTAAAGTAGAGATGGAAATAACTCAATCTTAGACAAAAACATGCACACCAATGAACATAGATTTATTCATGAAATGAACAAAAGTTATGTTAAATGTAATTTCATTCTTAGTGAAAAGCTTCACCAATTTGTGTTTATCAAAACACAATTACTAAGCATGCGTTTCCTTTTCTTTTCTTTTCATCTTCTTTCTGCTGTTCTTCTTTCATCTTACACAAACACTGAGAATGGAAATGAAGTGCAAAAAATTTCTAAGAAACGAACATCCATGGAAGTCGAAGGATGAACTTGATTCAGACCCATTTGAAACCTTCATTTTCTGGCCGTTCGAGATCTGTACCACAGAATGAGAAAGCAAAGAACTCTGTAACCAATAATGAAACTCGACAGAATGCCCAGATGACTCCATTTCTGCGATTGTTTAAGACCTCTATTTCTCAAAAACTCGTCACCATAAAGAACACAAACTCCCTCTTCTTTGATCAAACATCTCCTCTTCTTTCCACCTCCTCCATATTCGTTTATCAGAAAGCATTCAAATGGGTACTTAAACAAGCTCAAGTAGTGCATGAAAATCCAGTATTTGGGGATTTCTTCTTTCGAAATGAAATACCCAGAAAAGAGAAACGAAGAACCTAAAACAGTTCCAACAAGAGAAGTTCCGATTATGAAATTAGGAACCAGAGCGCTGAAACAGGCGATGACGGAATTCGCCATCAACACGACAAGCCAAGCGACGAGGGAAAAGTAGAGAAACCCTAGAAGTTCTCTCTTCAATCCAACCAACCAGTAAACTGGAATGGTGTAGAGTAGAGCGATTGTTAATAGGAAAGGAAGGAAAATGAGGGTGTCTGCTATAACGTAAGAACATATTCTGTAAGCTCCTCTTGAAGTTTCTCTCATTAGAATTCTTCTCTGCTGTAAGTAAATGGGTAGGCCTTCTGTTGAGGCTGACATTAAGAATGCTAGAGTGAAGGCGAAAAATCCTAACTGGGTTTGTAATTTTAGGTTCTTTGAGTCTGGTTTGTTTGTGAAAATGGTTCCTAGTACAAACCCAATTACCATTGCTTGTATTGTTCTTGAAAAGAAGAGTTGCTTTGTTCTGAATACATTGATGCAGAATCTCTGGCCTAGAATTAGGATTTCATTTGCTATTGTGTTCATGAAAATGGGGTTGTTGCTATGTTCTGCTAGATTACCTGGATTTGTATTTGTTTTCTTGTCATTTTCGGTTTCACTCTCTTCTTCGGTGTTGACTATGAGGGATTCTGTTATTTCCATGGCGAATTCGACTATGTTTACTTGTCTAGGAATGGAATGACCTGATTGTCTGAGATGCCGCTCGAGGAGCTCGAGGGAACCTTGGTGAATAATAGTTCCTTTGGCTAGTAGTAAAATTTGATCGAAAAGTTCAAGAATGCGAAATCCGGGTTGGTGGATCGTTAGAATAATGGTTTTACCTTGAATTTCGGCCATGGCTTTTAGAAGCAAGACTACTTGAAGAGCTGAGGTAGAATCAAGTCCTGAAGTTGGTTCATCGAGCAAAAGAACAGCTGGATCATGAACCAATTCAACCCCAATTGAAACTCCTTGCTTTTCCCCTCCTGAAATGCCTCCCCTTGATGTATCACCTACTCTTACATTGGCAACATGCTCGAGACCAAGCTTCTTCATGATCTCCCTTACTCTAGCCTTGATCTTGTGAATCCCACCACATAGCCTCAAACGAGCGCTGAACATGAGGGTCTCTTCTACTGTAAGAAGAGGAAAAAGATCCTCCTCTTGGATGACATAGCCAGATATTCTTCGAAAATGCTTTGCTTTCATCTCCATTTCGTTCACAAGGACATGGCCACAGACTTTGTTTAGTGGGATCATTCCTGCTAGTATGTCCAACAATGTTGTCTTCCCAGCCCCACTAGGACCAGCAATGGCTGTGATCTCCCCTGGCCTAGCTTCACAGTTTACATTCTTCAAAATGTATGGATCTTTTTGCCTTTCTCTGCAGAACCCAGAATTGACTTTGTTGGTTGGGCAGGGTAGTTTATAAGAAAGGTTCTTGGTCTTGATTTTGTACGAGATATCCATGCAACTGAAGTTAGCTGACTCGATTGGTGAGCCCATTGAAACACAAAGGGGAGAGGTATAGCCTGTGAAAGATAGGAAATTTGAGGAGTTCAGAAGGTCTGGCTAGAAATGGCTCTTATAGCAGAGGCATAGTGCAAGAAGTTGCCTTTTTGTAAGAGTAAACATTATAATGAACGGTTTTATTTTACTTGTGCTAAGCTGTGTGCTTGAATCATTTAAACAGCATGAGATGCAATTTGGCTCAACGGCCACTAAATCAGGCTGGAGGGGCAGTTACTTCATTAAGAAGTTACCTTTTTGTACTGCATGGCAGTGTCGTCAATCCGAAGAGGTCCTCAATGCTTTTCAGGTGAGGTTTTTGACTCAGTAAAAGAACTCTAGTACATTTTTGCCTAATCCCATGTGAAGGCAAGCTTTGCTGTTATTTTCAAATAGTGGACCTATTAAGTTTGGTTCTTGGTGATACCAGGAAATTCACGATAAACCTGGGCCGCTGATTTATTTGTTCTATGCTTCTTGAGTCGAATTGAGGGTAAATGAGAATATTGCAAACTATGCCAATTAAGGATCTGGCATCTTTCAAGCATAGTTCAAAAATTACAGCTTTACCTTGTTTTGAATCTTCATTGGAAATCCTACGCTGAGGTGTTGTTAATTTGAGAGCTTGGTTAGCTGATGATGCAATACATGGTTCTGCAGCCGTTGAGAACTTATTGCTAACGACTTTGAAAGTTGCATCAAGGATCATGAAAAGTACAAAAAATCAAGTATTGATGGAATGTTAGGTCATTTATTAGTTTTTAGCAATTCAACTAAGCTTTCAACACATGGTCATGCAGCTTCAATCTTGATCATAGACACAAATCGAGCATTTATTTCGTTCTCTTTGAATAGGGTAAGGTAAGAAGTCTCTTCTCACCAATATCATTTCTACAGAACTTGATATGGCCTTTTAGACAGATATTCTCAGAATACATCACGGTTTTGTAGCTTGTTAACATTTTTGCAGTCTTGCCAGAGATGGCAGCTTTGAGGTGGAACTGACGTCACTATGATTTATACAGGGCAGTTGCCTGAGTAATATTTGGTAGAATACAGTGAAAGATGGTGTAACTAAATCATGGTGGAGAGGGTGAGGCCGTACGACCATGAGATCACCTACTTTTCAGGCAACATGTACTGAAGAAATAACATTGACAACACACTAAAATTACTAGGAAGATAAAAACATTTGTTGATTTGCAAATGATTCAGATCAACCTTCCGCTGAACGGATGTTACCATCTTAGTCAGTTCTTTTTTTTCTTTTTTTTCACTTTTGAAGACTATCAGTTCAAAATCTTGATTGGAAATGTGAAAGCACTTGGTGATCGAATTGGTCCTATAAGAAATAAATGGTCTTGACCATGGATTTATGAGCAAGAAAGATATGATTTACTAGTTCAAATGCTGTCTGAAATAAACACTAGGTCGGACAGTGAAAAGGGATTTTGACCATAGAAGCTGGCTAAAAGTAGTTAAACTAGTGAAGAGGCACGGTGATGAATCTCCACTTTCAACTGCTTAACCATCACTTTCCTCCAGTCAGAAGTCATGGATAACATTGTTTGACTTAACTGTTAGGAGGAGTCTGATACAATGTTAGCATACAAGAGCCTGTTCCAAGTATCGGGCAAACCAGGCAGACACCAGTGGCTGCAATCAGCAATGATTTCTTCTTTTCTCTGTTCCACTGCTACCGAGAGCTTCCCTTGCTTTCTTGCATAAACTGATGGATGTGCATCTCTTCGATACTGGGATAGTTTTGTTATGTTCAAATACTTCACCGGGGTTTTCATTCTCTTGATTGTTCTCTCAAATACTTCAATTAATGACTTGGGGAATATCTCTTGGTAGGACTCATCTGAGAACGGTTTGGTTTCGTTGTAGCACCGTTGCTTCCCCTTGTGTTCTGGCGATATACTTCGAAAGAAAACCACTGTTTTATTCGTATCCACATTCTGATCAATCCAATTTGACCAGGTTTTCATGGCTACCTCAAGTGCCAACTTCATCTCCATTGTTTCTACCACCTTCCCATCATAATGAAAGTAGTCCCATCTGCAAATTTGTTTCCAAGTTAATCACTTGGTTTCTCAGAGATGAAATGAAATCTGTTCTAATTCAGAAGCATAAATACTTGGGCTCTGGTTACTTAAACAACTCAGTTAGAATGCTCTAGTTATGTAACATGAGTTTTACAAGTACTTACACTTGTAACTTCCCCTGATGCACCCACCAATGACCAGTGTTGAACACCATGATATTTGCACCATGCCACTTCTTTGACATAGCTGAGAGTTTGTCAAGCTCCAATATTCTGGCACCATTTGCCTCGTCGACTTTTAGTTCTACCAGAAATGGACTCCAGAAAAACTCCACAGAACAATTGTATTCCTGAGGTTATCACAGGCACTGTTACTTCAAAATCACATTATAGTATCTGAAAATACAAGAAAATGTACATGGAAAAGCTCAGCTAACTGCCTTTGCTCTGAAGATCTTGTAGCTGCCACTTTTTACATCAACATAAACCTGAGAGGGAGGTAAAGCAGAGTAGAGAAGGCAAGCAAGAGATTCCCATTGGTTTCTGTTAAGTGAGTCCCCAACTATGATCATCCTCTTGCCTCTGAGTTTCTCTAACATATCTTTGCTATTAAACCTTCAAAGTTTATGATTGAAATGATTAAGTTTATAGTATTAATCAGCTTTATTTCCATTAGTATTGGCTGATTCAACACTTCCATTAATCAGTATTGGATAAAAATGATATGGAAGTAGAAGAGAAATTGAAGTCTAGAGCTAATCTTTAAGCTCACCTAGGCACCTTGCAACCATTGGCTTCCCAGTTCAACTTCTCATAGCCAAAATCTCGTCGGCCATTCCTTCGGCAGCTAACTTGGTCACTAAGAAATGGACACTTTGTTTGATCATAGAGAGGACTTGCCTTGGGATCATAAACCCATTTGCCATCAAAGATGTTGCAGCTTTTCTTCTTGTGCTTATCGTACTCACTGAGAAGTGAAGTATCATTGGGCTGCAAATGAATGCTAGCTGCAACATAGTAGTCCACAAGACTGAACGAAGATGACACCGATGAGGTTGAGCTTTGAAAAGTCAAAAAGTTCCAGGCCTCGTGATCTTGACCAAGCAAGAACACTAGGATGATAATGCTTGTGAGGCTTGTAAATGTGCACAGCTTCCATCTCTGATTAATGAAGAAGCTATTGTCCATTGCTTGATACCTCTACTTCTCACTAGCAGTAAGAAGCTGTGTTATTTTGGGAGTTGGATCAGAAGGTCAGGCAATTATAGCAAGGCACTACAAGTTTGTAAGAAGTGGGCAAGTTTTAGCCAAAAATGCCTGAATACCCTTTGAGAATTTGCATCCCACTTGTGAAATATTGTTGGCCAGTCACTTTTAGATCACTAAAAACATGTAAAATTTTAAGTGATAGGATTTGTTAATGGCCATTTTTAAATACATAGTGTGCTTGAGATTATGTCCATATCAGAAAAAGAAACATGTTATCTTTGAGAGTTTTAGAGAAAGTAGTAGCAGAGTGGTTGACTAAAACCACTTGAATGGTAACTGCTCAAACACCAGCAAATAGCACAAGATTTAGGTAAAAGCTTATCTCCTCAACTGCACTCTCTGGTGTGGTGGGTGCATAATTAGATACAACAAATTTAAGCAAATATCTTTAAAGCATGGTTTATTACTTGCTTCTTCCGGCTTATATGTCAAGTTGTCAACTTATCCTACTATGCAGTACCTTTGACTTTCTTTTAAGAAACAGCTGAAAGGGGTGATTCATTTTCAACCTGCTGGTTTGAGAGTTTGGTAAATTGCTCAAGAATCAGTCAACAAATCCATGATTTCAAAGAGAGCATCTGAATTTCTGTAATGTATAAACAATTATAGTAAGTTCCTTGATGATTTTTTTTAAGCTAATTTTAGGTTCATGTGCAGGTGCAAGTTCGAGTGAGAGCATGGAAATTCAATCACTGACCTAATTCTAACATGTTAGCCACCTGCCAATAACGGATGAAAATGATGATCTGAAAACATGGCGTTTTTGGTGCCCAACTTTTTTGTTACCTACCTAGACACGTTTTTTAGCCATATTATGTTAACCTTGTGTACTTCAGAGAATAGGACGGCATTTTCAACTGGAGAGTTGGCACTTCTGAGAAAATGATAGGTAACATAGCTACTAGATGGAGATTGCTCAGTGGGGAGGATAACTGGAAGAACCTCTTGGACCCTTTGGACGGCGATCTTCGACCATACATTATTCACTATGGAGATATGGCACAGGCAACGTATGACAGTTTCAACTCGAACAAGTTGTCAAAATTTGCTGGGGACAGCCATTATGCAAGGAAGAACCTCTTCTCCAGAGTTGGTTTGGCTATTGCCAACCCCTACAAGTATGAGGTCACCAAATTCTTCTATGCAACTTCAGGGATTGAAGTTTCAGAAGCGTTTTTATTGAAGTCTCTCTCAAGGGAAGCTTGGAACAAAGAGTCCAATTGGATGGGGTACATTGCAGTGTCGACAGACGACGGAAAGGCTGCATTAGGAAGAAGGGACATTGTAATTGCTTGGAGAGGAACAATACAAGCAATGGAATGGGTTGATGACTTTGATTTTCCTCTTGTTCCTGCCTACAAACTATTTGGAGCAGCTAATGATTCTAATGTTCACAGAGGCTGGCTTTCCATTTACACTTCTCAAGATTCTCGATCACCATATAACACAAACAGTGCAAGACAGCAAGTGAGTTTCAATACTTTCACTTTCATATATATATATATATATCACTAACTATATTCTATCATCTAAATTATCAGATTCTATCTGAAGTTGAGAGGCTACTAGAAGAATATCAAGATGAAGAGATGAGTATAACTATAACAGGACACAGTTTAGGTGCTGCCCTTGGAACCCTGAATGCAGCAGACATTATTGCAAATCAGGTAAATAAGGGGAAAAAGCAATCCCAGAAACCCTGCCTTGTAACAGCCTTCTTGTTTGGCAGTCCACATGTAGGAGACCACAACTTCAAAAAGTCTTTTAACTCCATGAATTATCTTCATCTTCTGCGAACTCGGAACAAGGCCGACATAGTACCAGATTACCCACTGACAGATTATGTGGATGTCGGAGAGGAGCTGATAATTGACACACGGAAGTCGAAATACTTGAAGAGTCCTGGAGATTTCAAGAGCTGGCATTCTTTGGAGGCTTATCTTCATGGGGTGGCAGGAACACAGGGAAATGAAGGTGGATTTATTTTAGAAGTGAAAAGGGACATAGCACTTGTGAACAAATCTTTGGATGCTCTCAAGGATGAGTATTTAGTGCCTGGCTCATGGTGGTGTACCCAAAACAAAGGAATGGTACAAGATGCTGATGGCTTTTGGAAGCTGGAAGATCATGAGAAAGATGATGAAGAGTCTTAAGAACTGTTTTCTGTCATTTTCACCCCTAAAAGCACAATATGTACATGAAGTTTCTATACTAGTAGCCTCACAAATCATAAAACCAACTTCTAGGTAATAAAATTTCCATTCCAGAAATATTGTAAAAGAGAACTTCGATTCTATATTAATTATTGATGAAATAAACAATCAATGGAAGGCTATTTCAGTGAAGCAAAGAACACACAGGTCACAGAGCTCCATATTCATATGAAATGCAAATTTTACACAAACAAGGTAATTACACACTACGATACTTCTCCCACTTTCCTCTTTGATAAATATGAACAATCAACAAGGAATCTGCGAAGTGAACCACTCCATAACATGAATTGGGGCTTTGATCAGCTCCAACGCAAGCTCCACTATCACCGTCAAGCACAAACAACAAGGACATATACAAGTAAGCGTCAATCTGCACCAAAAAATCAACAGAAAACGCAGATAAATGGAAGGGGAAACGGATTGAGAAGGAAGAAAGGAACCAGAAATACCCAGAAGGTAAAAATGAAAGGGGTTTTGAGAAATTTACCCCACAATCCAAACAACTACGCCGATAATGGAAAGGAGAAGAGAAAGGAAAGCAAAAGGCAAGCCAAGCAAGAAGCCCAGTGGCCTACAATCGCCATCTCCACAGCACATCTTTTCCTTCTTCGAAAATTGTTTGCCTTAATCTCTGGATGATGATCGAATCCCTTTGCTGAAAGAAGAAAAAGATGCTGAGAAATCAGAATGTGTAACAAATGGGTTGTGTTTGTGAATGAGATTCTTCGTGTTGGTTATATTTTATTGAAGGGTTTGGGACTAGAAAGTGTACAAATAAGCAGAGTATAATGACTTTTGCCACAAAGCGAGTCTTAGATGACGACGGAAAGGTTTGCTTTTCCAATAAAAATTTCATTTTTATAATCAAAATTTTCATTTCCCAGATCTTTTCATTTCAATGTCAATGACTCAATAATACAGAGTTGTTAGAACTTTGGAGTTAATTGTATAGAAACAATAATAAATAAATAAATATGAATTTTGCCTTTTCTTTTATTTCATCGTCATCTAATATTCTCGAAATACCCTTAACTTTTTTCATCTCTTTCTGATTTTCTTCTCTTTTTTCTGTATGGAGAAAATCACAAGAAGAAAGAGAGATATATGTCATAAGCTATCTCGGATGCTTAAGCATCTTCGACCAACCTATTTACAGACACTCGTAACGCCTTTTCTCCCATTTTTGAGGCCAAATGTCTTTTTTTCCAGAGAAGAGACAAGAATGAGAGCCCAATCTGCATGCACAATGTTCTATTTTGATAATTTCATTCAAAATGATAAAAATTTAAAAATTTAAAAAGTAGGTCAAATTTCATTTCAACTTAATATTTTGGATCATTTGTACGATTATAATTTAATATTTTGGATCATTTGTACGATTATCCCTAACACTTGGTAGATATTGGTTCAATGATTTATATTATTGTTTTGGATTACTCAATTGATTTAGGTAAGGGAAAACATGATTCGTACACTTGGAATTTTAAGGACATTTGGACAGGTTTTCACTTTGTAAAATAAGAATCAATGAATTAATTAAATCCTGTAAATGGGTACAACCCAAAATTAAAATAATTGATGAAATTAACTAAATCAATCATTGATCTTTTGGTTTGATTTTTTTTTTTCACTTGGATGTTAATTTAGAATAGATTACAAGTTTAACTAAACTTTAAATCTTCTCTTTGAGATATATTTGGAAATAAAAAAGTATATATTTTCTTTTATATCTACATAAATTTGGTTCAAATGAATATTTATGCAAAATTCCAAAATTGTAAACTCTCATATGTAGAAATAGAATTAAAGTGGGAGAAAGTTTCTGTTACACCAAACAAAGAAAATACCATAACTTTGTATATCTCAATACCTATCAAATCATCAAAAAGGAATTTCCGAAACCGTGTGCAACAATAAAGATAAAGCTCATAAGTCAAAATAGGTTTCTTCTCTAAACAAGTTTGTTACGGCAGCAAGTCGTCTTCAAAGCTCCAAAACGAACATAACTTAGTAGATAAGACACCAATTACAATCAAAAAAATCTTTGGTTTGATCTCACACAAAAAATATCCATCCAATCAACTTCATAACTAAAAATATCCATTTACTGGGCAAATAAATTATTTCAATTCCATTAAACTGAATCAAAAGAGTTTCTTAGTTGTGCTTCTTTTCACATGTTTCTTACCAAAGCTTGCAGATTGAAACAAAGGGATGATTTAAAAATACCTTAGGCAGTTCAATGTTAGTACGGAGACCAATTTGTGATCTTGATCTTGATAACTAAGATAACCATCTTGGGTTGGTTTAGTGGAAAATAAGTTTATGTGTTCAATCCATAATGAACACCTACCTAAAATTCAATATCCTACAAGTTTTCTTAACACCCAAATGTTATAGAGTCATGCGAATTATCCTGTAAGATTAATGGAAGTATGCGTAAGCTGGTCTAAACACTCAAATATATATATATAAACCAACTATGTAAAACTATACTCCTCAACTTTCATTCACATTAGAATTAAAACACGACCGTCATTGACTAAGGCAGGTAGATTAAATTGTGTTTATTTTCATCTTTTCACATGAATCTGACTAAATTGTGTTTATTTTCATCTTTTCACATGAATCTGACCATAATTTACAGAGTTAGGACCAAAAATGATGGATCTAGAGATCTTCAAGCAGTTCTACATAAGCCTGGGGACAAATTCATGCTCTTAATCTTCATGACTGAGAGAAAGCACGATACTAACCATATGAAACTGCGCTCCAGAATCATTAACCGTTATAAGGTTCTTAGCCATGCAGCAAGCAATAACAGCAATGAAGATGTGCATTCCAAAAACACCAGACGATGGTGAATCGCATATCTCATTCTGAAGGTCCATGCAAACAGGAGTTCTTGCTCTCCATGGATATAACGGAAGCAAGCCTATCGTAAACCTGAAATAACAGTGATACCAGAAATTAACTAATGAAACAAAATAAACGCTTATACATGGTTCACAAAACTACAGACATATAACATAAAGTAATATTAATGATTATGTACCACAGATAGCTGTTCATTTTTAGCGCCTCCACTTAACTCATCCTTTACATTTGTGTTTGATATGTCATACCTAAAAAGTATGAGCAGTAGTATATTGTCACAAGTGCTACAGAAAGGTTGGGTAAAGAAAAAGTCGACTATAAACCAGATGGGAAGTTTTCATACCAATCACGTGGAAGGCCAGCTTCGTCTCGAGCTGAATAATTGAAAGGCCCTTTTAGTTCCACATTGTATTCTTTTAGCAAGTCTGCATTGGTGCCACCAAAGATGTTTGTTATCCAGCATTGCAAGCTCTATGACTTGTATCATTTAAATGAAATAGTAAAAACCGACATAATGACAGACATAAACCTTTAAAGGTCGAGCATGGAGCACGTTCCATTTTCTGACAGACTAGGACGAACCAGTACACACCAACAGCTACATGTGCAACTTCTTCATCAGTAATTCTAGCTACAATATCAGATGTTCTATGATCCCCGAAGCCAATTAATTTCTTCACTAGTCGAGGCCCAGCATCAAGTCCTCTAGCCTCCTACAGGATGTGATATTAAATACAGATGCGCGTTTATCATAGAAGAAAAGTGATAGCACCCAGAACGAGCTAATATACTTGTTTATTGAAATAGATAAAAGAAATACAAGTTCCAAGCTCTTCAAGAGGCGCTTGGTAGTAGAACACTCCCAAAACTATACTCCAAAATCTGCTCGACTGCTCATCTACTCATATCCTGTGACCCACTCCATTTGTACCCTTAATCAATATTTTCCTTCCTTCAAAGCAACATCAATGTCCAAGAGATAGTACCAATTGGAGAAGTTTTATTTCCAATCCATTTGATCGGATTTACCCTTTCGTAATTTCATCTATATCAATGAAATGTTAAGATTGATCAAAAGATAGGGTGAATGCAAACATAAAATGTTAAATTACGTGTTTAGTTTCTAAACTATGAAATTTTTATATATTTAATTACCAAATTTTCAAAAGTGTCTAATAGGTCCCTAAACTTTCAGTTTTGTCTAATAAATCTCTAAACTTTCAATTTTGTGTCTAATAGATCCATTAAATTTCAATTTTATATCTAATAGATCCCTAACTTTTCAATTTTTTGTTTATTAGGTCTCTAAAAAATTCAAAATTTTTTAAAATTAATTGATCTATGAGATATAAATTTGAATTTGATGTACAATGGAATCTTTAACTTCCACCTTTGTGTCTAGTAGATCTGTAAAATTGAAAAAATTCAAATGATCAAGGATGCTTTCCTCATGAATGTTCAATCTTGTTATAGAATTATTTGACTCCCTAAAATGCACCTCTTCTTAAGAAAAATTTTAGCATCATCGTAGTATGAAAAACTTTCCATACTACCTACATTCACTGGTTATCCACTGTGGTTCTTCCCCATTTAGAAATTTTACTGCTCCTATCTAATCATAATCCCCATAATATAGCTCCGTAGTGTCAAGACAAAAGGGCCTTAGTTTAAACTTAAAAAGGTATCTACAAAAAGCAAAAGTCAAAAAATCTCTCATATCAGGAAGAAAGATCTTTTACCAACTAAAGATGCCCTAATGAATTCTCCAAATGTTTACAAAGTATATTCACCAAACATAAAAGTAATCAGCCATATTTCCACCCTACTTACTCAAAAGACACCAACTAAGGGAGAAGGTAAAGGTATAAAATGTAGTTGAGCTCTATCCCAGAAAATAATTGAGTGCAAGTGAGTATTTGATTAGTATACCATTTGCTTATGACAAAGACCAAAGGGATGCCTAACCAAAACATAAGGAGAGGAGCTCAAATAAGCTATGCAAGCCTAGAGTAGCAGCCTATTACTCTTTTTCTGAGTGCAACAATTGTAGGGATGAGAGATCGATCCTTCGACCACTTGGTAAGAAGGTCATGTCAATTACCGTTGAACCTATTACTTACTATACTACATTTTGAAGATTCAGTTCTCCTAATTACTGTTTAAACCTTCCACTTTCACATATTAAAATTCTAGATTATCTAAAGCAGAATAACGGCAAATTCAAGGAATTCAAGCATTGTATGAAGAAACAAATAACTAACCACAAGCATGAAAACAAGTTTACCTGAACGAGCGGGATTGCTGCCAAGCGTGCAGCTACATTATTAGATGATTTCTCACACTCCCTCCAAAGCAAATTATGAGCAGCCATATCTCCATATCTTGTAGCAACGCAATCAAGGTGAGTAACAATGAATAAATATCAACTATTACACCCAAGGATTGTAATCTCCTCACTTGAAACCAAGTTCAGCAAGTCTCTGTGAACACCACATAAAATGGCGACTCTCATCATCAGCAACATGAGCAAAGTCAGCAAAAAAGCCCTCCCCAAGAACTTCACTGAAGGGAGAAAATCGAACGACAGTGTCCCATGCCAAATCAATTGCATTAAGCTCAACATGAGCGAGATTGTGTAACATATAAGCATTCAGAGGCAATCCTGAGTTTTTAGGAGCCGGAATTTCCTTTGGGGAGACCTGGAAAACGATCAAAAGGCAACCTAAGAAAACATTCTTTCATTCTTCAGAACAACTAACTCAGAAGTGGAAGAAATGGAAAGAACAATTCTCCGAATAAATGAAACCACAATAATGAATCAAGTTCAAAACCCCAAGCAAGTTCAACATCAAGAAAAGCAGCCGCCGGAAATGAGAAAACTAACCAATTTCGGCACAGGAGGCCGAGCAGGACGGGAAGGAGTTTCGAAAACGCCAATGGGAAGACCTTCCTGAGACCATCTGGAGAAAGCAAGATGAGAGAGCCTGGATTTGGTTAAAGGGTCACTGGTAGAGAGAACCAATGCACCCAACTCCGCAAGTGACGAAGCCGACTCGATTCGGCTGTCAAAGAGAAACCCAGTTGATGATGATTCAACCGGAGGCTCTGGTCCATTGGGTCCCCAAAATCTATTCTCATTGATGGGGAACTGCCTCCAAGCTTTGAGACCAGACCAAGGCGTGTATTGAAGAGAAGAAGAGGAATTTAGGTTGAGGGTTTGAGAATGAAGATGGGGGCAGGAAGAAGAGCGAAGAGTCGGCCATAAAAGTAGAGCTCTGAGTTGAAGACGCTGCATCATTCTTCCTTCCCCAATTCGGACCGCGGCAAAATTTGTGTGGCCCATGCTCATATTTATGGCCACCTCAGAAAAAAAACAAATGTCAAATTGAGATAGAGATACTAATTCAGAAAAGTTAGAGCTATCTTCGTCTTGATTCAACTTCTAACTTTGATTGAACTAGGTTCATTTTGACGATTCTAAAATTCTAATGAATGTAATCTTTATCCACGATACATGCATTTGCCACTTTAAAGTTAGGCGCAACACAAAATTGTATACGAGAAGCAATCAATTCAATAATCTAACTTAATGCTTGTCCAAGTAAGAAAGCTAAATTATAATTAAAATATATATATACTACTAAAAAATTTTATCATTTATCTTAAAAAAGAAATACTTTTAAAGTTGAGATTCTACCTTCACATCTCGCATAAATGTTTCAAAACTATTACAAATCCATTAAAATCTTTAAGTAAAACTTTGAGACATACGACAAATAGAATTGAGTCCATTTCTAGATCATTACCTCATCATTGCAAGCCTCGGTTTTCTTCAAACATCTAACAAATTTCTACCAAATAGTTTTAAAAATTTTGAAAGGGTAAAAGGTAATATAGTAACTTAGGTTTAAATGACAAGGTTCAAAAACAAAAAAGGTGACCATTTCATCCATTTCCTAGAGACTGAAGTCTAATATTTTGTTTGAATGAATCAGAAGTAACATAACACGAAAAATCATACAGAATCCAAACTCTTGACAAAAGGCTAACTAGATTAACCTTACACAAACTAATCAAAATCATACTTTTCTCTTGATCCTTTACAACTAAAAACATAAGCAGCAGCAGCAGCCCTTGCAAACTCTATGGAAGTGCCTCATAGTCCCTACATTCCATATGGCATCCATAAAAGGGCAGATACAAGCTCCAGGAATCTTCAAAGTTTACCCAACTCCTGTTTGCTGTTACTGACATTTGGTTTACAAACTCTAATAATAAGGGGATTGGGGGGATTTGTGCTAAAAAACAATAGAAATGGTAGCAATTGATTAGCAATGTACAGGTGCTACGCAAGAGGGACTAATCGATCACATTACTACAATATTATACAAATTTGAGGCAGAATAAATGGCTACATGGGGGTATGCAGTGAAGTCTTCTTTCCAATATGGCATCAAAAGCTCAGCTTGCCACTGGCTGACCATGAATCGTTGACTTCAAGCCGCCTTTCCAACCCGTGCACGACAACGATTTGGATTTTAATCAGAAAAGCTGAGGGTTCTTTCCACCTGAAGTACACAGCCGACGACTTCAAAAGGTTTGACATCTGTCTGAGAAAATAAAAGGTCATGGTAAGATTTTCATTCCTTTAACTAAAGATTGTCAATCACAAAGTTTAAAGGTAATATAGAGATCCTAGAAAAGAGGGAAATGGTAAACTGAATAAGCCTCTTAATCTTTCTTCATGATCATGCCATGTGCCAATCCATGAACTCAATAGATAACAATGTTTATATAATCTCTAATTTACCATTTGAAGTGTTTAGCATAACAGTAATAATTACAAACTATTGCAACTCTGATTAAATTTTGTTCAGTCGCCTTTCTCAGGAACTGTAACAATCCTTAATCAACATGTTAAAAAAAAGGCAATCTAGTCTGTTTTTGTAAAAGTTCCGATCAATTTGTTCATTCCTAACGGACTCAATAATATATTTTAAAATCATACTACTGCAGTATGCATATGATTTCCATTTTAATTAAATAAGGAATTTGGGTGCAAAGCATTTAATAAACTGTAGCTTCAAGAGACATTTGATGAGGATTTCACAATTTTCTCAGACAAGTAACCAACAATTAACATGTTGACATATTAGATAGTACTCTGAATTCACACCCCAACGTTGAAGCAAAGGGCAGAACGAAGAAAGGAGACATCTTAGATTTAAGAAATTACATACGATGTTGAAATTTTTAAGTTCTCTAATTTACCCCTGAATTTTCAATATATATATATAAATTAGAAGATATGATTTGCCTCTTATAAGAATTCTAGCCTCTCCTAGTTAAACTACGAATCCTTCTGGTCCAATCCAATCGACATATAGAACAAATAAATATATGTACCCTGACCGGCGCTTGAACTCAACTACACCAACATTACGATTATACTAGAAACATATCAGATGAAGAAGGGATCCAGAAACCAAGAACTCATCGGAGGAACAAGAACATGATCCAAAGATTTATTTGAAACAGAGATTCAGAATAATTAGGTAGCACAACCTGAAGAATATTTGAAGCCCTTTAAGACCCAGTATCAGATCCAGATGCTGAAGAACTTTCACTATCTGAATCTGCAATTCATCAAAAAAACAATAATAAGAATATCAAGAATAAGAATAAAGCTTCAACAAAAACACATTACTAAGAAGCGAGCCTCAGGAATGCAGAAATAAATAATTGGAATGACTTCAGATAAAAAATGATGATCAAGAACCAAAATAGTCGTACCACTAGATGAAGATCCAGAATCACTGCTAGAACTGCTTGAACTACTTGACCTACTCCTACTATTGCCCTGTCCTTGAACAGGCACTGAAGATGAAACGATATTTTCATCTGTGTACAAAGTTTAAAATTTGGGATTTAGTAAATCGACAAACTAAGCAAATAAGAACAAAAGACCTGACACAATGATTTATCCACCTTCTTTAGTTTCCTTCGGGACCTCCATCACAACGGGGGCCTGGATTGATAAAAGAAAACAAGATCCATCTTAGTATTTTATAGCGCAATATCACAATATACATCACAATTATTCATGGCTTTACCTTTTGGGCAGTATTGTGTTCATCATCTGCTCTTGCTCGAAGTGCAAGCTCAGCTTTTCTCTTGTTCTTGCTCAAACTTTTTTTGTAGTTTGTCACAAATCTATCAAGCTCCCAGAGTGTCTCTGCATCCACGCTATCAATATCCACCTCAATTTCTTCGTCATCTTGAAAAATATTTGAATTTCTCTTCTTAATTATTTGTAAAATGGCATCCAGTTTTTCAGAAGGCAAATTCTGAAGGTTACTACTGAGTTTTTGCTTCTCCTCATAAGTCATGTCCCTTTTATGAGGATCTTTTGCCTTGGGCTTCTTAGGAGCAGGTGTCCTACTTGAGGGAGTAGCACTCAAAGGTCTATTCTTGGAATCAAGACGATATGTGGTAGATTCTGACCTTTCCAATATTCGTTTCATGTCAAGAGGTGGTGGTGGTGGAAGACGAGCCTTTCTGGAAGTAGGTGTGGAAAGAGCAGCGCCATAGTCTAATCCAAACCTCATCTCTCGATTATAGTCTGCCTCTATAATAACCCACCTATCCTCAAATATTGTCAACAATTGCTCTGCCATTACATGGACATCTTGTCCTTTGGGATTATATGTCATAGCATTTCGAAATGTAAGTCTCACGTCCTCAGCAAATTCTTTAGGCGACTTGTACCAATTTTTGTTCAGCCTAGATTTTACTGTTCCTAGGTCCATTGGATGCTTGATGATGGTGTAGTAGTCATGCAGACCAAGACCCTGAACATCGACAGGAGCATCAAACACCCAACCATACTTGTGCTTAATCAATTTTTCAAGAAGTGCACTGCAGCTCTTAAAGAATTTAGAACCCATCCCGAAACCGTGAGCAATTTCTCCTCCACCCGGCTTCTTTATATTCATTTTTGCCTTCTTATTACTCTCGGCTGGAGGCAGCTTATCTTTTCCAAGTATGAATTCCGAGTTTCGATAAAATTGGTTTGCTTTAGGAGTTCTTTTTTCTTTCTCCACATAATCACTCACACCCTGACTGTTCTCCAACACCGATACACTCAATTTATTCAGAGGCCTAGAAGGCTCACGAGGCACACGAACGGCAGCAACCTCAGGATGAATTTGTTTGTCTCCACCAACCTTGTCCATCCCCTCATTAGCCGTACCATGAAAATTACCAGACTCACTTAACTCCCCCTGTTTTGCCTCAATTCTTTTCAACACATCTCTTACCATCTCAAGATCACTCTCAAGCTTACGCCGAAGTTGGCGCATTTCCTGCTTAGACTTCGATTCCAAATCATTGTTATTTTGATTTTCCACAGCCACTTCCATAACACCATTTCCTGAGGGTTGGTCTCGTGTGCTCTGCACTGCATCCCCAGCCGCAACCTGCTGACGATTAAGGCATGAGGAATCATCAGACGCCGCATCGAATCTCGAAATGAGCTGCTGCTGAGTCGTATTCTTATCCTCCTTCACCGTAGTAGAAGGAAGAGGCTCAGCCAAATTGTTACCTTTGTCATGGTTAATGCTACTATTGACATTGGCATCGTTATTGTCATTGGTACTGGCGGTAGTGGTGGCAGCAGTGGTTGGGGCAGTAGCGGTGGCAGTAGCAGTTTCCTTATTTCGATTATTATCATTATCCTCTTTATTCTCAACAGCAGAGGTCGTGGCAGTTGCTACATCGGCAATTGAATTTGTGTTGTTGTTGTTGTTCTTCCTTTGGCCTCTGAAGGCCTTCCTAGTGTACACCTTACTCTCCACGTACCTCTGTTTCTCTCCAACACCATCACCCACACCTCCCTCACCAACTGTAGGTCCCGAAGCCATACATGAAACTCAACCAAAACCCTAAATACCCTATTTCCCAAAAAGGGAAAAAAGAAAAAAAAAAAAACAAAAAACAAAACAAAACAAAAGACACACAGAACACCCCAGCTGAAGGTTGTCCGAAAAGATAAAACACTCGTCCGTCACACGAAAACAAGGCCAAAAAAAGCCCTCAATTATCCGAAATGACAGACAGATTAAACCAAACGGCAACAAAAGAAAACCCTAATCCCTAAAAACCCATCAAACTAAAAATTCCTCCAATCAAACCCTAAGAACAGAGCTACAAGCTGAAGAAGAAGAAGAAGAAGAAGGAATCAAAGCTAAGGGAAGCTTACAGGAAAAACGAAGAAACAGTAGGGTTTGGAGCTGCGGAAATTGGTTGTTTGAGTGCTTCGGATCTTGCAGTCGTGCCTCTCAAAGGAGAGCACTTTCTCTCTCTAGAAACAAAGGAGTTTCTCTCTCTAAACTGATTTCTGAATGTTTTTAAGTGTACAGCTGTACGGCGGCTGTGCGGTTCGTCGACTCAAATCAAATGAACCTCGCGCGTGGGACTCCCAACATAAAAGTCGTGCCCGTGAAGTATCACTATAGTTATGGGTCACGGTGACTCACGCGCGGTTTGGGATGTGTGGAACACGCTCCAATGGGGAGAAACTAGTTGCACGATTGTGTGTCACGCGCGTTGTGGTTGTTTAAGTCGGTCTATGGCGGGGAGCTTGGTTTCTAAAATTTTGAAGAGTTTTGCCCATTCGCGCGGCTTTATTTTTTCGTTCCCACTCCATCGGAAAATCAAACCAATTTTTGATTTTTGCCTCCAAATCTCTAATTTTGGTTGAAAAAAAATATATATATATCAACAATGGAATGGGGAGTAGAACTGCAAGAAAAAATTAAAGGAAAATAAACAAAATGCTTAAACCGATTGAAAATACTCATCGGTTTGAGTTGAAATTGGTTAGTTTGTAGATGTTCAAAATCTAAAAAATTGAAAAATCTTTCGCAGAATTTGGGTTTGGCAAAGGAATAAATTGATAAATCAAATCGACGGATGAAATATATTTTGAATAATATTATTGGCTAAGTTTGTATGAAAGTGAAATTGGTATCCACCACGAGGTCGTGAGTTTGATTTTAGTTTATGTTCGGGTACAAACTATTTTCGTATGAGTTATAAATAAGAAGAGAAGGGTATTGTCACGACAACTCAATTTGCCGATAAACTACTTTGGACTCTCCATGATTTAGTAAAAAAGAGGGGAGGTTTGATCTTCACCTGGGGTCAATTTCATTAATTATGAACTCAAAAGTGTAAGCTTGTTTAGTGGAGTCTTAAAAACTTTATAGAATTCAATGAATGATCAGCCATTCCATTTGTGCTTGAAGCAAGTAGGCGACGTGAATCTATGGTTTCTATGTTTCAATGGGATACCAATTGCTTGGGTGCCTCGTTTGAAAGCCTCGAATGATTGATGGGCGAACGATAGGGATTGAACCCACGCATGGTGGATTCACAATCCATAGCCTTGATCCACTTGGCTACATTCACCCCTACCCCCGCACAAGTTTCAATCTCGAGATACGATCAGATCTTTGCCTTATGACCACTATCAAAGAGAAGTTTTTTCCTATACGAGAGTTGCAAGTCTATTGTTGTGTTTTGGAATTAGGGGAAGCAAAGCTTCAACAAGTCAGCCGCTTCCTGACAAGGCTTCAAACAAAGAGGTTAGGTTGTTCACACTTGGGCAAAGACGGCTGACTTTGGAAGTAGAACACAAACTTATTTCCGTTATTCTGGGTTCTTATTGAGCGTAGCGAAATCAAGGTTTATGATAAAGTTAGTGAATTTCAATAGTATTTTACCTTTGTGTAGTCTCAGTCCACAATGCAAGGCTTTGCACTTGAGCCTCGTTAGACTCAGCGGAAGAGTAAGGTGTAAGTAAAGAGAATAGAAGAAGAGATTCAATTTGTCCCTTAGCCTAGTCTATATCTACAGTTGCGCCACTCCATACCGACGCCTCACTACTACGTAATTAATTAACGACTAAGCAATTTCATAACCTGATCTTTCCTTAACCAGTTGACCTGACTTCATAACCTGGAACTCCATTTCTTTCTTTATAGTTCGACTAAGTGACTTCATAACCTTAACTATCTTTCTTTCTTACTTTAGCATAGGCCTTCGCCACTTCAAACGACCCCTCTTTTCTTTTTTAAATTAGAAAGAATGAGTTACTAGATATTGAAACATTTGTAGATAATAGTTTTACTGGTATAGGTTATAATAATTGAGAACTTATACTATTATAATGAGAGATCAAAACATTGGGTGGACTGCTCTAAATAACCCACTCTACCCAAAGCAAATTGGTCCCAAACGCCCTAATACACTATTACTAGAAAACAAATAAGAATACCCTAGGCATGCAGGACTAAGGGCATGTGTACCTACATGCAAACGTAATCCATGAAATGCAAATTAAGGGAGGTGGTCCCACCAGATCACGTTTGGGGTTGTTTTACTTAAATATGCAATGAGAACTCATTTGCCCCATCACTTTCTTATTACAATTGTATATTGCATGAGACTCGTACCATATTTTTTGTTTCGCTTTATACCATTTACCCTTTCTCCCTCCTTTGATATTTTATTATTTATCATTTTTTTATCTCTTTCTCTAGCCTCCCCTCCCCTTCCCACTCTCTCGCTTTCCCTTTCTATCCTCTCTATTTTGAGAGGGGCAAAACAAAAAAAAGAAAAAACACACTATTCTTTCATCTAAGGGCTAAAAAAGTCCATAATTATCAAACTTTGTAAGCATTTTGTCTCTCCATCCTAACACTTTTTCATGAATCCATTTATTCCTTTTTAATCTCTATATTAAACTCCTCCTTCTTCCATCTCTTTTAAACACCATCAACAAAAACATCCAAATCCGTGAAGTTAGGGCTTCCACTCTTGAATTCGAGTTCTAGTTCATCTGAGATTTCATCAATCAAATTCCCTCTTGCTATCCATTACAATCTCACTCATGCTTGACCTTACTCTCACCCTCAGACTTGATCTTTCTTTCGCTCTTACTCTATGACCAGAACCAGACACATTAGGTACTTCTCTCCCTAGTTTAAGATTGCAGAGTGAAGTTATTGTTATTTTCTTAATCTTTCAATCTTGAATTCATGTTTTAGCTTATTCGCAATCTCATGGATAAATTATTTTCTTGCTCTCTAGCCCACTCTTGCTCATGATTGATCTCACTCTTGATTCGATTCTAGTTCTATGGCCAAAACCAGAGCTAGCCATGCCAACTACTTCTTACTTTAATTAAATATTTTGTATAATAAAAAAGATTTTGTTTTAAAAAATATATATATATATATATATATATACACACACACACACGATTATCTAAAAGATACAAATATTCATATCAATATTATTTTGAAAAATAAATCAACAAACAAATTAAAAATTAAATTAGTTTAATGAAATTTAAAATAATTACTATTTATTTTTCCTTTTTATATCCTAGGTTTTTTGGTATAGGTATTAAATTTTGTTAAATATAAAATTTTAATTATTAAATTTAAAAAAAAAAAAAAAAATCATCCAAATTTTATTCTCATTAAAAGAAAAGCAAACACCTTTCTGACTACGACTGAACGCATTCTCATTACACATTAGTAAATACCGTCAAAGGTTATGTAATTATCATTACAACTCATTTTCTTTACCACACAGTTCAATTACGATTATAGCCAAAAATCTCAAATGGATAGATAAAAGCATCCTAAATCTACCAAGTAGTCACTACTTAGCTTTTTATTGTAGATCTCAAATCTGAATGGATAAGATGGTCATTCGGTCTTATATTAGTTAGTTGGGCCGAAGTTCTTATTGCAACAAAATTTTGGCCCATTTAGTACAAGTCCGGTCCTATTAATCCAATCCATTACGAAGAACCGTTGGCTCAAAGTCTCATATCCTAAATTCTTGGATTTCAATTTTTTTCTTTTTCTTTTTCAATTACATCCTAAACTATCGTTTTCTTTTTCAGAAAAAGCCCTATTGTATTTAATTTATAATGCATTTAAATTTTTTAGTATTTTATTTTAGTTTCTTCATTTTACAATACAAAATATTAGACTACCCATTTTTTTTATGAGAAATATACATTCATTTTCAATTAATATGTAACCTATTACGTTACTACAAGCAATTTAAGATATTGATCCAAAATATGTCCCATTCGGTCACTAACTAGCACTGCTCTATACTATCTGTTGCCGACTATCACTCCACCTTTTCGCTACTTACCTCCATTGAACGACGTGCATCTAGTCGCCGATCGCCACTTTCCTCTCTCTTCATTTGTCTCTCTCTTCTATCAATTGATTGTTTTGGGCAAATATGGAATAAGAAATAATTAGGAATCCACATTTGAAGTTTTTGTTGTATTTCCAAAATATCAAATATGAGTGACAACCTACAAAATAGCTTATTCAAAGTGCTTGCAACTTTCCAATTGAATAACCATTATTTTCCCCCATGAATATATAAATCTAAAAAAACTTGTAGCAGGTGTCAATAATAATAATAATAATAATAATAAACTATTAAAAGGTGAGATCTAAAAAGAGAAATTTAGACACTTTTGTTCCTTAATTTACTTATTACAAAAGATTAATTATAAATAGTATATAAATAATTATTTATTAATTATCAATAAAGTACATAATCAATTATCAATAATAAGTATAATGGAACTCAAAGGTGAAATATAAAACGTTTCTCGTACTTGAATCTTTTCTTTTAATTTAACTAAAAAATGTAATAGTTTTAGAATTCAACAAGTGTTGTAATTCTTAATTTCTATTATTATAAAAATGTGTTTTTTTTTTTATTACCATTCTCCACCAACACCTAAAGTTTCAATCTTTCTTTTTTGTTCTCTCTCTTCATTATTCTTCAAGTCTCTTCAAACTTCAAAGCATCTCAAGATGATGGTAGATTAATTTGCAAATGAATCATCTCAACTTTGATAAATTTGAATAAGAATAATGTTTTTCTACGTATTGCTATAAAGAAACAATTGTATAGCTAAGGGTTTTTGTTTTCGTTTTTGTTTTTTTTTTTTTTTGGATAT
>QLSR01000005.1:7435404-7475261 GCA_031780015.1 Citrullus colocynthis | reverse complement strand
AATTTATAAAATTACTTACATATAAACTAAAACTAACTAGAGATATTTGTAAATTTTAAAACTTTAACATATATTTTAATAATGATGATTTTTAATAGGGATGTTTTAAAAACAGTTGAAAATAATTACAAATATAGCAAAATTTTACTTTCTATATGTGATGGACCGCAATAGACTTTATAGTAAATGAAATTATAGTTTTCTTATTATAAAAGCAAAAAAAATAAAAATATATTAGGTACAAAGAGAAAAAAATGTATATTATAATAAATATTAATTTTTACTTGTAATTCAAAATAATAAATATATTTATGTGAAATAAAATTAGTGATTTAGGAATGAGACATTTTCTCCATAAATTTAATATTTATTTTTTAAACTTATAATTTTTAGTTATTAAATAAATTAAAAATTATTAATAAATTGTTAGATTAAGATTATATTCGAATGAGCCCTAATATACTAAAAAAGTAATGTTATTATTATTTGAAGTCAATATATCTTTAAAATAAATTTATTAAAAATATTTTGTCCAAATTATTAAAAGAAATAGAGAGTTTATGTTAAATGGCAAAACTACTAAAAATCTTTATAAATATAACAAAATGACGATACTGATAGACTCTGATGGATTATTATAATATATCACTGATAAACATATATAGTAGTCTATCATTGTCTATCACTGATATATTGTAACATTTTGCTATCTTTGTAAATATTTTAGTTCAATTTGCAATATTCGAAAACAACTCCAAAAATATCTATTTTGATTGGAAAAAAAAATTAAAACATGTGTGCTTTTGCACGTGGTAAAGCATTAGTAATAATATAAATGGTTGTTTTCAAATATAGGAAAATGAACTAAAATATTTACGAATATTAGCAAAATTTCATTTGCTATCTGTAGTAGACTACTATTTGTATTTATATGTGTCATGAATCATGATAGACAAATAGATAGTAGTCTATTGCAGATAAACTGTGATATTTTGCTATTATTTGTAAATATTTTCACTACTTTTGTCATTTAAAATAATTTCCCTAATATTATAAAAGTGTCTAATAGATCTCTAAAATTTTAATTTCGTGTTTAATATAAATAGTGAATTTTAAATACAAAGATCTATTAGACAAAAAAAAAAAAATGAAGAAAAATAAACCTAACTCTACGGTAATTAGCATGATCTTTCTCCAAGATTAGATTTCTCATCCTTGCAATTGTTGTACTAAGAAAAAATATTTAAAAAAAAAAATTAGTAATCTATTAAACATAAAATTAGAAGTTATACCCACGTATTTATTTCTATGGTTAATTATCATCTATTCCTATTATAATTAAGAAATTAAGTACATCCTACTCAATTTTATTAGCCACTAAAAAGATACCCACATTAGGCAAACTATTGTTCATAAATAATACTAAGATTAAAGATGCACAAAAGCAAGCTGTAAACGACCAAACTTTGTGCAGAATTAAGAAACCCTAAAGTTAGTACTTTTAAACCCAATAAATGAACCAAATAGATTATTACATTAATACCCTAAACGTGTCAATTACCATTCAAATAAATAAATAAAAGCATAATATACAACTTACAGAATAAAGTAAAAAATACTCCATTGATCTCGAGGTTAGATTTTCGATTTCGATCCTACATATTTGTTACATTTTTACAAAATATTAAAAGTGTAGTTTGCCCACGTTAGAAAAATTGAAGAAAGCGATGGTCTTCTACCACTATAGAAGAAACCTATTCTGATTTTAAATCGTTTCAGTTAGAAATATTTTAAGCTTAGCATTAAATTTTTTTTGTATTTCTCTAGTTTGAGAGTGAGAAAAAAGATGTACGTAGTCAAAATCTTTGAAAGAGCGCTCTTGTAATTAAGATCGGGGGAGAATTATTCTATGTGATTGTAACAACTTTCCACATAATGAATTTCTTTTTGGTGGGCCATGATTTTGCTTTCTCTTTAATTATATAACTTATTAAAAACAAACAACTAATCAACTTAAATTATTACTTAACGACTTGTTTAAACATACCAAATTTGAACAATACACATATTGTTAAACCTAAAAATACAAAAATTGGAGATTTTTGTACAGATGACCCAAATGTCATGCTGAAAATTATGTTTAACTTAGGTTTTGAAAAAAAAAACGAAGAATAATCTTTGTTGATATCACAAACCAATGCTCTATAGAGTGGTGAGCAAGAGCATAAAGTGTAGCACGAGAGAGCATAAAAGGAAGAGCCCTATAACATATAAGAGTATTATAGTATTGGATACATTGAATACAAGTGCAAATACGAGGAAGAAGGAATAGTGTGTGTTTAAGAAAGTGATACAAGCAAAATGTTATACATTACTTTCAAAGTCTAAATTGAAGAGGCATTTCGACTCGAAAATTTAGGTCATTCGTTAAAAATAAATAACAATAACAATAACCTTACCTTTTCCGTACCCACGAAATATATAATTAGAATCCATTATTAGGTCAAGCCTAATCATTTTGATCTTTTACCACTCCAAGGACAAAATGCCAAAATCATATTGCTAATTGAACCTTTATTTTTATTTATTTATTTATTTATTTTGTATTTAATGCTTTTTGAAAAAGAAAAATGGAAATCTAATATTATATACTTAAAAAGAGTCATTAAAGAACATTGGTAGATTGATTTTCGACCACCATGTAGCAGCCACACTAGCTTCTTGATTAAAAAGAGAAAATTAAGTGTATCAAAGTGATTTCCAAATTTTTAAAATAATATTTAAAAAGTTTAATTATTAAAATCATTATGGGTACAAAACGAATTTAGTTTAGTAGTAATTACATTACTCCCTATCCTAGAGGGGAGGGTTCGATCTCCCGTCCTACAATTATTGTGCAAAAAAAAAAAAAAAATCATTATGTGTGATTTCAAAAAAGAAACCATGATATAGTAAACTAATTTTGAAAAGTAAAAAATAAACAGAGGTATTTAGGAATAGAAATAAAATATTATTATTTAATATGCTTGAATTGTATTTCGATCTCTCAATCAAAATATTGAAATGTTTAAGGTCTATTTGGTAAGAAATTTGGGAATAAAAACTTGAAAACGAAATATTCTATGAACAGATAATTGTAGTTCATGTTGATGTTGATATATGTTTAGTAGTAGAGATTCATATATAAATTCGATTTTAATTTAAATGTGTTTCATCTTGTATTTATAAATTATAAAACTAGTTATGGTTAACTATAAATTATTATCAATTAATTTATAAATATATTTTATGTTAATTTTTTTCTATAACTATTCTTTTGTAATATTATATAATTTATAATACATTACATAATCTATATTTTAATTTTTAAAAAAGTAATCAAACTTATAATTATATTTTCAAACATATTTATCTTTATTTAATATAATTAAATCAAAATATACTGAAAATATCAAAATATTATTTTCAAAATATATGCACCATTTGAATCACATAATTTAAAAACAATTTTTAAAAAATAATATTCAAAATATCAGCTAAACACATATTAAATAGGTTAAAACATATCCCATTTAAAGGTCAAAATTTGAATCAATCAACTACAAAAACATATACAAAATGGGATCAAATCTCCAATGGAAATCCTATGAAAAAATATCACAATAGAAAGGCAATTGTAAATGGGACAAGAACCCCTTTTGTTTTATTTGGATGCTACAAAAAAGAATATGGCCTTTTGCTTTTCTATATCATATATATATTTTTCTCATTCATTATAAGATGAAGTTAATTTATTCTTGGTCAAGGGGAATTCAAAGTTAATGATCTTAATTGGGTAACATAAATCATAAATGACCAAACCTTTTTTTGTATCCAATTACTATTTAAGGTGGGAATCTATGACCAATTAACTTAAAATGGAAGCCTAGGAGCCTAGTCAAAAAGGATAATATATTGGACCACCCAAATATATTAAATTATGAAGAAATGATGTAAAATTAAATTATTATATACTTTGTCACTTAGTTAAGCTAGTCAGCTTAGCTGCCTTTTTTGTGTGGATTTAAAACAAAAACAAAAAACCATAATTCTATTAACAATAAGATTCAATTGAGAATATTTTTTTATTTCATTGGTGGTGATTCCATATTCTAGTAGTATAGTGAATTAGTGTCTAGTTGATATGGTTTTGGATTATGATCACATTTTTATTTTGAAAAACTAAGGTTGGTTTTGATTTGTTTTCTTTTAAGAAGATTTTTTTTTTTAAAATGTTAAATATCAACTAAAAAGATGTGTCAATGTTTTAAAAAATTAACTACAAGACAAATTAGTTTAAAGTGAAATAATTAATGGTTAGAATATAAAGTTTTGAAGTTCGATCTCCCCGCTCCACATATTATCAAAAAATTATTAAAATGTCTTCATCGAATTAAATGTGAAAATTACTTATCAAAATATCAAAGAATTACAAAAAAGAAAAAAAAAAAGTTTTGATCAACATAGTATCGATATTCGAAATCAACGATAAAGATATTCTAAACCCTAGAGGGAAAAAACTAAAAAAAAAAAATCATAATTCGAACAAAAGATAGTTTAAATCTAGTTTTTTTTCAAAAAGTTATGTACCAATACTGACCGTCTCAATCATTTAAGGAGTAAAAGACTTGAGACTTTTCACATTTATACTAAAGAAAATGGCTTTTTTATTTTTTATTTTTAAGTTCAACTAGTGCAAAAGTGGTTAGAGACAAAATCATCAATCTTTGAAATGAGATATAATTCAATGTCTTATTCACTAAGCTATGTTCAAACTGATCACTAAATAAAAAGTTTGCTACATACTTATTGAGCAAACGACATTTCAATTACTTTGAAAAAAAACTATACCATTTGTTGACCTATATGTTCAAGATGACATTTCGAATTCTGTATGAATATATATATACACACACAAGTATAAAAGAAAATATTTGTCTCTTATAACAACTAGTGAAGAGAAGATCATGCATACACGACATGAAGAATCGAAGAAATGTGAGAAGGAGATGATGATTCAACGACGACGCCAGTGAATAGAAGAGAGTAATTTCAATAATGATATATTCTCGTTAATAAATTGAAATCACTTGAAAGATATATATATATATATATATATATATATATATATATATATATATATATATATATATATATTGTCACATGGCACTCACGTGAATGATAAAATGATGAGGCTAATTATGAAATAATTCTAATATCTCTACCAATTAGGTTATACAAAGGTTGATTTTAAGAGGGGTATGTGAAGAAGTGAATCACTAAGCATAGAATATCTTTCTCTTAAATGTGTATTATTTTGGGGATTAGTACAACCCAAATATAATTAAATTATCATTATAACATTAATTTAAGTAATTAGTGGTTCAAAATAAACCTTACGACTGCGAAGCACTAAAAATCGTGCTTTTAAGTTAAAGCAGCTTCTGAACACCTTTTTTCTTTTTTAACATTAATTAGATGCATTTAATCATATATTCTAAAAGTCAAAGATATTTTCTTATTTATTTTATACCCAAATAAATAAATAAATAAATAAATAAAAAGGTTTGATTTTCTTCTTCTCTTTTTTAGGAGTTGATATGGTTGATAAGTTTTCTGTTGGTAATAACCATGGGCTATTTTAATATTCAAGTTGGCTATATACAAAAATATATTTTATAAAAGTTTTAATTTAAAACAAGTAATAGTTGGGTGCATTCTATAAATGCACTATTTTTTTTTTCTTAATCAAAATCTAGTCATATGTTAAAATAATTCAAAATATTGTAAAAAAAGAAAAGTAAGAGAACTTGGTGATTTGCTATGTGGTAAATTATGATACACCTACACGAGTCTAGTTACTTTATACAGAAGCCCTAAACCACTCAAACAACAGAGGAACACCTTAGACATCACGACCTGACTGATTATTTGGGGAGGATGTATGATAAGAGGGGTACATGAATGAATTGAGAATCACATTTGAATGAGAGAAATCCTGAATATATGAAAGTATAGTTAAGAAAATCTTAAAAGAATTAAAAGTTATTACCTAGCTATACCAAGAAGATGCACCTTTTTTTTCGATGACTCAACTATAGAAACTCTAAAGTTAAGTGTGCTTAGTTTGTTGGCTGATCACCTCTCTTGGAATTTTTCTAGGAAGTATGTGAGTGAGGATAAAACATGTTGAACGGGCCCATATTGGTTTGTAGCGATAGTCTTCACTCTTAGAAGCAATTCAAGACAAGCGAGCATGGAGTTGATAGGTCACAGGAGATGCAGGAGAATGCTAGGACCATTGGGTATCGAATCCGGATTTTACGCTCTTTCTAGTTATGATATATAACAACGCACTAGACAACTTTTTTGGACCTTAAGCTGCAATCAATCACTTGCACTAAAATAACAAATCTAGTCAAGCTCAATATCTTGATTTCTTCTGAGTAGACTTTAACTATTATGGTTGAAATTTTGATTTTTTTAAAAGTAGAAAAAAGAAGAAGAATTTGTTTAGTTTGATGTAAAATAAAACTTGTCCAATTTTGTCAATCTGTCTCACAACTTTTTTTAATTATAAGGTGAGAGATCCAAACCATATTCTTGCACTACAAGAAATCTGGGCTTTAGCGACGCAAAATTTTCGTCGCTAAATGTTACATTTCGTTGTTAAAAATCTTTACCGACACAAACTTTTCGTCGCATCCAATCGTCACTAAAGCCACGTCGGTGAAAACTTTTTGTGACGTCTTGTACTAAAACGTCGCAAACTGCGACGAAAATAACAAACCATCGCAGACTGCTACTTTTAAGAAAACGTCGCAGCATGCGACGTTCGAAAAGAAGTCGCCACAGAAAGCGACGTTTAAAAAGACGTCCAGTTTGCGACGGTTTCTTATTTTCGTCGCTCAGTGACGTTTGCAACAGCATCGCAATTTATCATAACGTCCCAAATTGCAATGTTGTAGTTTTTTTTGCCCAACATTGCATTGTAACAAGTTATTGTGATGATTTAAATTTCGTCGCAAATTTTAATAATAATTAAAAAAAATATTAGTCATATTTAAAGCATGAAATTAGACACAAATATTATAGAGTATTTAGGCATATGTTTAATCTTTAATTAAGATCCATTACAATATATATATATATACCTTTTGTTCAATCCAATTACAAGATCCATTACAAAATACATATATGTATTCCTCGATCGAGAAAGGCTTGCCACTCACAATGTTCAATTTAATCCTGCACAAGTAAATATACACATATCAAGTCACAATATAAACATAAATTCTCAATCCCCAACTTTAAGTTGAAACTAATAAAGTTAGCTTACTAAGAGATGAACTTCCCCCGGTGAACCTTTCTAGAAGTTCATTCATTTGATTGAACCTTCTTTTGTACTCTTCAAGCTGCATCTCAAATTGAAGACGTTGACTTTGTAGAGCTTCTTCCACAATGGCTCTATTTCTCTCATTCTCCCGACGTTCACTCTCCATGAGTTCTTGAGTCTGTGCAAGGTGTGCCTCTAATGATTGGATATAATCTTGTGAGTACATTTCTTTCTGACTTCGTGGAGGTTTTGGTCCGTATCCCATCCCTTTAACATATGAACGTCTTTTCCCTAAAATAGTTGCCATAATTTCTTCATCACTCATTGGTGTAGTTGAGTTTTCTTGCTCTTGTTTTAAGGCAACTATTTTTTCCTACGTAATTCAAAACAGATATAAACATCAAAACATTTAAAAATAATTTTATTTGTTAAAATAACTTAAATAATACTTACATATGCTTGACACGCTGAATCGTCTGTCCAACCTTTTGCAACAGTCCAATGCGTTTGATGAAAGACATCGATGGACTTAAAAGTGTCATCATCTATTTTCTATTCAAACATATTATTCAAAATTTGTAAGTAATCTAATATAGGTAATTATTAATAAAGTATAATATCATACCTTTTCTTCTCGATGAGACATAAATGATTTCGTTCCAGCACAATGATTGAAAGGGAGTTTACTTCTGTTGCTTTTTGTTTTTTTCTGACTTTTCCTGCATTAGAATGTATATTAATATAAAAAGAAAATATTTACTTATATAATAAAAATTGATTAATGTTTACCTTCCATGTAGGAGACTCCCATTTATTACATAGAAATTGCCATTCTTCAAGTGTTACTCTTTTACATGGATGTTGGCGAGCTTGGACCGGATCACCCAATTTTTTATAATACTGGTACAATCTTGATCTGTAGTCCTTAAAGCGAGTACCAATCTCGTATTCATTGTATTTTCTGATATGCGGTTGAGAGCAATCCATGTCAAATGTATTCTTCAAAAAATATAAAATATCATTAATGAATATTGTATTGTAATTAAGTAATGAACTATACATTCTTTAAAAAAATTTACTTACCAGCAGTCGTTCTATAATGGTGGTGTAAATGTCATCTGGGATATGCTTTTTTCCTTTGATAGTCAAAGGGATGGTTTGCCTTACCAGTGTGCCAATCTCACTGCTAAAAATATTCGCAACTTTTTCAACTGGTTTCCCGGGGTAAGGATCCCATGAGATAGGTATTCTTCCTCCACTTGCCTCAATCACACGATGTAATCCGACTCCTCGTGTAACACCATGAACCTGGCTATTAGTGGGAGTGTTACTAATGTCTACAATGTTCTCTTCATTACTTGATGACATCCTTTCCTATAAAACATTAAATTATATTTTAAACAGAAAATTATATTAGAAAAATAAATATAAAAAAGTTCAATATATCAACTATGTGTCCACATCAAGTCTATCATTATCAATAGTCTTCTTCATCTTCATCTACATCATCGTCATCAACTTCATCCCCATCATCTTCTTCAACTTTTCCATCTTTCTCGTCACCCTCATTCTCATCGTCTTCTAATTTGTCTTCCACTCGTTCATCAAAATCTAAAACTATCTCAATCAAATCACCGTCATCACAAACTACAATTGGATCTACGTCATCTCTATGTAGTGTTGGAGGTTTAAAATCTACAACGTGATCGACGCATTGATATACATCTACCTCAGGTTCATCAACTTCTTCTATTTCAGGTACATCCCATAAATATCTATGTTGAATTCTTTGGACTATTTTCCAACCATTCCCTAACCGAATATCATCAACATAAAATACCTGTTGTGCTTGGGAAGCAAGAATAACTGGTTCATTTTTATACCAAACGTATCGAGTATCTATGCTTGGGAAATAGCAATCTTCATGAATTCGGTTATTTTTGGGATTTTTATCGTACCACTCACATCGAAATAGAATAACTTGTTTCCTATCAACATATTTTAATTCAATCACTTCAATTAGGATACCATAGTAGTTGACCCCCTCACTATCATGTCCTCTAAAAACACAAACTCCACTATTTTGAGTTGTGCAACAATCATCTCGATCTTTTGAGTTGAATCGCACATCATTAATAATATACCCAGTATACGAACTAATCCGAATATCAGGGCCACGCGAAGGTGCATACAAGTCACGCACAACCTCATCAGACGTTGATTGAATTTGCAATTGCATCTAAAAACGATTAACAAACTCACAATCACTATGAAATTTTAAGTTTCGTTATCAAAGGAAAAATAAGACAAATAGTTGAGTACTCACTTTATCTTTAAACCAATCATCATGCATCTCAAGATCATGATGGGGATTTCTATTTTGTAGCTCAATCTCGTGTTCTCTATTTAAAAAAATATGATTAGTCAATAAAAGAAAGAGTGATAAAAAGTTTTGATTGCTCATAAGTTCATACCTTCGATGTGGATCTATTGCTTCACAATTGGTTAGGACATACCAATGAGCCTTATGTAATTCCTCATGTGATAGTTCTTTCAATCCACTACAACAAATTTGACATTCAATGACTCTTGTACAGTGCCAAAAATAAAGGAGAAAGTGAAAAAAGAGTCATTAAATCCAAAATCACGCGTTTTTGGCGGGAAAAAACGGAGTTTTTCGGATTTGTCGGAATTGATGACTGTTTTTTTGTGTCATTAATTAATGACTAAAAAAAACAGTCATTAAATGTAAGAAAATGAAAAATACGGTTTTGGCGGGAAAAGACGTGAATTTTCAGATTTTTTTTTTTACTATTTTGACTTTTTTTACTTTCCCTCCTCTCACTTTCCCTCTTTTTTTCTTTTTCATTTTACTTTTATTTTTACATAAAACAAATAAAAAATCTCCACTCATTCCTTTCATCTTCCCCACCCTCACCCCACAAAATCCTCTTCCCACAACAAGGCTCCCGACAACAAGGCTCCCGAAGAACGACGACGCCGCCGCTGCTGTCGCCCCGACAAGAAGGTTTGGCCTCTATGTTTCTTTTTCGGTGACCATCAGTTAGGAGCAACGACCATGAACAACGACGCCGAGAAGTAGCAACCATGAACAACGATGGCGCAAACGGACCAGATCCACGTTGACGATGAGTTGTAGCACGACGACATCCCTCCCCCATGAGTTTTTTCTTCACCAACAACACTATATTCACGACTTGTTGCATGAGCAAGACATTGGCCACCCACATGCAACCATACCCACCCGATTTGGGCGATTTTGTTCATGAATCTTGTTGGTGGGTTCATTCGCAAGTATGTTATCTTTTAGTTTCAGCTATTGGATTTTTTTGGGATGTGACTTGATTTTGGTCTTTGTTGGTGAAATGTTGTTGAGATTGGTTGTTTGGCTTGGTGATTACTTTTAGATATGATTATTTTTGCATATTGATTGAAATTTTTTTGAACATCATGCCCTAAGTTTTTGTCTGTTACATTTGGTTTTCTTTTGTTGCCGCTACAAGTAATTTTAGATCTGTGCACTATTTTTCTTTTTGTTGTTTTGAAGAAGATTCCTAGGTTTTTGAAAGTGTGCTCGTTTGGCCAAATAAACAGGTTGCAAAGGCTAGTGGTAGTAAATGGAAGTCAATATCCAATGCGCTGTAAGTGAACTATTCTTTCTATTTGTCATTGTAAAATTTGGTTAACCAACTAATTTTCTAGTACAATTCTTGAGCCTATTTATGTTTATGTTGTTGTATCGTGACTCTTAAGTATATTGTGTGTTTTAAAGTTTTATTTTAAGCTTATTTGTATACTTTGTTATTATTGTTTAGAAGCGTTTGGATTTGTTTTAGTAGCACATCAAGTATAATTCTACCTTGGGTATTTATTTGTTTTATGTTAGTATGTTGCGTGTTTTACTTAATTAATTATAATATGCCACATGGATATCTTTATGAGTTTTATTTATATTTTTTTTACTTCTAATTAAGTTTTTTATTGTAGATTTAGATTTCTAATTAAGTCTTAAACTCTTTGTTTGTAGTTATAGATTATTTCATAGTGTTTAAACTAAGTTTTAAGGCATTGGTCAAGGTAAGAACATCTCTTTTGAGTATGATGATTGTTTTGTACTATGTATTGTGAGTGTTATGTTTTTATAATTTCCTTGTTTATAGTTTACTTGTATTAGCGTTGCCAAAATTTATTATTATAAATGAAGGTTCATATTTATGTTTGTATGTAATGTGTCAAAATTGTTAGCCGTCTTATTCTTCATGTAAGTGGCACTACTAAAGTTTTTTTGTACTATGTGTTTTAGTGTTGGATATATTATTATGTTTTAATGTGGCATAAATGGTGGATTTGACTAAATTTATGGAATGCCAATTAAGTTTGGTTTTAGTTTTGTCCTAACATTTGGATTACCAATGATATTTGAAGGTTAGATTGGAGTTTTTGAAGAATTTTGACCTATTGTCCAGCGAAAGTAAAGTTGTTTTAGCCAATTTTTTTTTGTAAGTATTTAAAGTTTTGAAGCCCTTTTAGATTCAATATTCAATCTGGTTGTTGGAAATTTAGATTTGAAATATTGGGAATGCTATTAGGATATTAGTACAGTAGAGTGGTTATTAATAAAGGGAATTTGGGGATTTGGATTCTAGTTAGATTATTGTGAATTAGTCCCGTGTGTGTGTGATAGAGAAAGCCCTCGAGGAAGGCTATACAAGTGAGTATTTTCCTTGAAATATTACAATTACAATCATGCTACTATTTGTTTCTTGTTAAAAAATTTATAACTATGCCTCGACTACGATTACGACCTAAATAACATTCCTAAGTTTTCTTAGTACTAGGTTTAAGGAGAATGAGTTCAAGCTATGATAGTAACCTATCTATGATATGAACTCACTGAAAAGTACGCAAAGTTGGCGGAGCAAAATGAGAAGTTAATGAATCAACTTGTCAAATGGGAAGATAGATGGACCAACGTTCAAAAATTGTTGGGGCAAGGACATGGAGGCGATGGGCCTTCAACTTCTTAGGTATTTATTTTTTTTTAAATTAAAGTTCAAAATTATGGTTGTGGCTATCCTGCAGTTACGATAGCCAGTTCATGCATTTAGTACCTTTTTTTATATGTTTAAGTTATAATGTGTTGTGGCTATCCTGCAGTTACGGTAGCCAATTCATGCATTTATGGAGTTGTTTTTGGAGTCAAAGTGTCATTTAGATACTTTTTAGCCATTATTTGGTTGGTTTTGAGTTTAAAGGTCATAGTTGTGCATTTTGGAGTTGTTTTTTTAAGCAAAGTGTCATTTAGACACTTTTTAGCCATTCTTTGGTTGGTAATGAGTTTAGAGGCCATAGTTGTGCATTTTAGAGTTGTTTTTGTAGTCAAAGTGCCATTTAGACACTTTTTAGCCATTCTTTGGTTGGTTTTGAGTTTAGAGGTCATAGTTGTGCATTTTGGAGTTGTTTTTGTAAGCAAAGTGTCATTTAGACACTTTTTAGCCATTCTTTGGTTGGTTTTGAGTTTAGAGGTTATAGTTGTGCATTTTGGAGTTGTTTTTGTAAGCAAAGTGTCATTTAGACACTTTTTAGCCATTCTTTGGTTGGTATTGAGTTTAGAGGCCATAGTTGTGCATTTTTGGACTTGTTTTTGGAATTAAAGTGTCATTTAGACACTTTTTAGCCATTCTTTGGTTGGTTTTGAGTTTAGAGGTCATAGTTGTGCATTTTGGAGTTGTTTTTGTAGTCAAAGTGTCATTTAGACACTTTTTAGCCATTCTTTGGTTGGTAATGAGTTTAGAGGCCATAGTTGGGCATTTTTGGACTTGTTTTTGGAATTAAAGTGTCATTTAGACACTTTCTAGCCATTCGTTTTGAGTTTAGAACTCGTAGTTGTGCATTTTGCACTTGTGTTTGGACTCAAAGCGTCATTTACGTACTTTTTAATTGGTTTGATAATCAAAGTGCACATATAAACTATTTTGGTTGTTTGGGGAGTTAAATTATTTATTGAAAAACTTTTAGGTACTTTTTATGTTGGTTTGAGAGTATTTAAGTTATATATTTGTTTTGCTCCTACTATACTATGTTTCATTTGGCCCCCCTGCCCCTAAACGAAGAAGTGTTTCAATTGACGCTTATTCTTTCTAGTAGACTAGTGTATAAGTTAAATGTGGAGGTTATTCATGTTATTAAGGTTAGAAAGTGAGATTATATTGTGTTCTAATATATATTTATGTGGCTATATTATGATCATATGCATAATTTTTTTGAAAGTGTTCATCGAAGCTTACTTGTATTGAGTCAAATTCTAAAATGAATGTTTTTTTTTATAAGGTTCATGGACGATGCCATTAAAGCAAGGAAGCCCACCAACCAAGATATTTAAATAGGTGTTGTATATATATTTTTTGGTAGTATGCTAACACTTAGTTGTAAGTACTGAATTTGTAAATGTTGTACCTAGAATTTGATTACTAGCTACTTTCATTGTATTAACAATTTGAACTACATTATTATATATGAAAGTTATTTTTTATGTTTGCATACATATTTTGTGTTAAAACTGAAGGAAACACAGGTGTAATAACGTGTATCATGGTAATGGTTTCTATGATATCTGACAAAAGTCATGGGATGTATGTAATTAAATGACCTTAAAAAAATGTCATAGTTAATGTATTATTGACACTTTAAACGTGTCATTATTTGTTTTGCGATGACAGAAGTGAACAGTCAACGTAACTCTTTATTTGACAGAAAAAAGTCAACATTTTCATTTTTTAATGACTGTATAAAATTTGTCATATAAATCGTTTCCGTGACTTAGAATAAATGTCAATATATATTTATTGTTGACTGTGACTAAAAGTCATGAAACTGTCAATGATGACTGATTTCTCATGTGTCATCTATATACTTTAGATGATGGGCGATTAAATGACTAAAAAAAAGAGTCAACAAATGTGGTAATGACTGTTTTTTAGAGTCATAGAAGCCTATTTTTGTTGTAGTGATCGTGAACTACCAATAGGATGTGCTTTTTGTGAAAACATAGGTATATGTCCATTACTCTTTGATGTTCCATAGTCTATTGTAACATCATTTCGAACTATCCTATTGAATTTTGTTTCAATTCCATGCAAGTACATTGAACAAAATGTCAATGATTCATTTGCAATAAATGCTTCTGCAATTGAACCTTCGAGTCGAGCTTTATTTCTTACATATTGTTTCAGTGTTCTCAAACTCCTACATATATATATGTATATTATAATGTGGTGGTTGGACCTTGAACATATGTAGCTTAATAATTAACTAAAAAGAAATAAACATACCTCTCAATTGGATACATCCAACTATAACCGACAGGTCCAACAAGTTTGGCTTCTTCTGGTAGATAGACAGATAGATGAATCATAACATCGAAGAACGCTGGAGGAAATATTCTTTCAAGCTTACAAAGAATTATTACAATCGACTCTTGTAGTTTATTCAAAGTCTCAACTTTTAATGTCTTCGCAGTCAATTCTTTGAAAAAGTTTGACAACTCAACAATTGCGCCACTGACATCTGCTGGTAAAAAAGGACGAACTTCTGCCGGTAAAAGTCTTTGTAATAACACATGTGAGTCATGATTTTTTAGTCCAAATATCTTTCTATCTTTGTCACTAACACATTTTGAGATGTTTGGATGCAAAATTATCAGGAAACTTAACTATTTTCAGTAAACCACAAAACTTTCTTTTCTCATGCATTGGTTGTCAATGTGTAGCTGGCATATGGTTTCACCAATTTGTTTCCAACACGTTGAAGGTGCAGTTCTTTACGAATATTCAACTTCATTAAATCTTTTCTTCCTTTATCAGTGTCATTTGATTTTCCTTCAATATTTAGTAATGTACCCAACACATTATCACACATATTTTTCTCAATATGCATTACATCGAGTTTGTGTCAAATCTTAAGACTAGACCAATATGGTAGCTTAAAAAATGCTCTTTTTCACCTAGTTCAGCTCACTAGATGTACGCTTCCTTTTCCATTGTAATATATTTATAGTTTTTTCAAGTGGCAGAAAATCTATAGCATCTAACTGGTGGAAAACATCTAATCCCAAAAAAGAACGTAGGGCAACTCTATATTCTGTTTTCCCATTAAACTGTTTGTTTCTACGCCAAGAATGATTCATCGGCAAGTAACGACGATGTCCCATGTAGCATATTTTATTATGCAATGAATCAGATGAGACATCTTCATTACAAACTAGACATGCTTTATATCCTTTAGTATTCCACCCTGATAAGTTGCCATATGCTGGAAAATCATTTATTGCTCACATCAAAGCTGCATGAAGATGGAAGTTTTGGCCACTATAAGCATCATAAGTTTTAATGTCATTACTTCATAAATCTTTCAATTCATCTATTAGTGGCTGTAAATAAATATCTATCTCTTTTCCTAGAGATTTTGGCCCCGGTATAAGCAATGACATGAAAAAAAAAAATGCTTCTTTCATACATTTCCATGGTGGCAAGTTATATGGAATTAAAATTACTGGCCATGTACTGTAAGATGTACTCATGTTGCCAAATGGGTTAAATCCATCGATAGCTAAAGCTAACCTTACATTCCTTGGATCTTCTGCAAATCACTCATATTGGCTATCAAAAGCTTTCCATGCCTCACCATCTGCAGGATGTCTTAAAACTCCATCTATGTTCAATCTTGTTTCCTTGTGCCATCTCATATCACTAGCAATATGTTTGGAATGAAATAATCTTTGTAATCTTGGTTTCAAGGGAAAATGTCTCAAAATCTTGTGTGGAAACTTTTTTCCTTTCTTGTTACTTAATTTGTAGCGAGGTCCATTGCATTGAGGACAAATTTCTATATTCTCATTTTCTTTCCAAAATAGTATACAATCATTCTTACAAGCATGTATGCATGTATAACCTAAACCCAAATCACACAAGGTTTTTTTTGCTTCATAATAAGATTTAGGCATTTTGGTACCCTCAGTAAAGCTTTTTCAGTAATTCTAATAACATATCAAATGACTTATTGCTCCAATGATTAAGTACTTTGATATGCATTAATTTCACCAAAAAAAGTAAAACAGAAATCTTAGTACATCCTGGATATAATTCTTCATTAACCTTATCAACCATTGATTGAAACTTATTACTTCTCCAATGTTCTCGCTTGTTTCACCTTCGATGTAGTTTCCATCTCCACAATGTTCAGCCTCAATGTTTCCTCCACTTGTCAAATCATTCAACAATTCAAGCATTTCATTTGCATTATCTAAATTTTGATGAGAAGTCTCTACACGTTGATTAAGTGTTTTATCTGTGTCTGTGGGTTTCAAAAAGGACAAGTCCGGGTTTTCGCGATGATAACCATATGTGTAAATGTGCTTAGGGAGGAATCACAGAAATCAAGCAATCTTCTAAAAACGTTAAATAAGCACAACAGTAGATTACTAGTGACTAGTGACTTCCAGTTCACAACTTCCAAGCCATACTTTGGACACACAAAGCATCCTCTAAAACTCAATTCAAACACAAACAATTTACAATTAACTGCACAACTCTTCTCCAAATTACATTTTAGAATCAACTATACGTAAAAAAGGGAAATGACAACAATAACATCAACTATACATAATGTAATTCAATATTTTTAGATATATATATAGTGAATAAATACCTCGCCGGTGGAAGCTTCCACTGCAAATCCGACAACAACGACGACAATTAGAGAGAGAGATGGAGAGGTAATCGGTAGCTTCCACTACAACAGTTAGAGAGAGAGAGACAAGGTAACACAGTTAGAGATAGAGACAGAGAGAGATCAGATGGAGAGGTAGACAGAGAGGCAGATGGAGAGAGAGCGGACGAAGAGGGAGACGGAAAGAGAGACAGAGACATAGCAGCCGGAGAGAGAGTGACGAATAGAGAGACAAAGAGAGATAGAGACAGAGCAGACGGAGAGGGAGATGGAGTCACCGACGACTAGAGAGAGAGAGCAGACAGAGAGGAAGAAACTAAAAGAGAGAGAAATGAAGCTTTATCTACCTACTGGAAATCCGTCAACGGCGGCGAATGGAGGGGCGAATGGAGAGAACGACGACGACTGAGCTTTCAATGAACGAAATCGGCGATTGGCAGCTGGTGAAAATCGCATGAAAGTCGCCGTCGAAAACCCTAAAAACTGTGAAAGTGAAAAGGGGAAAAAATGATTGGGTGAAAGTGAAAGCAGATTTGCGAAAACCGTTTTAGTCGCAAAGGTATGCGACGAAATAAGTAATCGCCGCAAAGATATGCGATGAAAAAGAAATCGTCGCCTACTTCATAGCGCAAAACCTCCCGCCCAATTAATTGGGCCTGCGACTAAGGCCCAAATCGTCGCTATTTGCGACGTATTCTAATTTCGTCGCAGGTCTGTTGCGACGTCTTTTATTGTCGTTGCAATGTTAACGACTAAGCGTAAAAATCGTGGCTAATCTTGCGACGAGATTATTTCGTCACTAATTTTTCATCCCTAAAAACCAGATTTCTTGTAGTGTTGTATGGTTGCTGACACATACTATTTGTTAGTTGAGCGGTTCTCATTTAAGCAATGTCTAACAATCTTTTTTTTTTTAAAGAAAAGAAAAGTGGTTTCCACTTCTTTTTTTATATATAACAAAATTGGTATTTTGTTTGGGTTTTAAAAGAAAAACATTCATACTTTTTATTTAGTCTCTATCATAAAAGAATATATATGAAATTTCTTGCATATATAAATTGATAAATTGGTTAGGGATCAAATTTGTTTATAAATTATAAAAATTAAGTCATCACAGGATATAAATTAACAATTAATTTTGATAAAAAAATTGACAATAAAATTAAATTGTTACAAATTTAAAAGTATAGTAAAATAAGTAAATTAAAACTATCGTTCATACACCAAAATTTGAGAAATACACTAAGTATTAATACACTGATTTTGTAAGCAACATTTTGAACCATAGATAACATTTTAAATACACCCACACATTAATGAATATTTCATACCATTAAACTGAGTCCATACTATCAAAGTAAGTTTCTTAGTAGTAATGATGTAGCTTTAATCTATATTGTTAAAAAAAGAAAAAAAAAAAGAAAAAGAAAAACTTAATCCGTAGTTTATTCCTCCACGTTTGTTTTTTTTTTTTTTAAAAGGAAAATCAAATCTTCAATATCAATCTTATTGGTTGAACTATAATCAAGTTGGTAAACACTTAGAATGCTTTAGAAGTTTAATGCATAGTTAGCACAATGTCAAACCATGTAGAGTGTATATACTACAAAATCATCCATGTTGGTTTACAACTATATCATTTTGAATTCTGTCAACATAAATATACGATGTGAGTGGTTTCAACGTTGAGTTTTGAATCATCATTGTTGGTAACTATCTTTGTGAACGTATAATAATGGTGGACAAAGTCGATGTATGTTTGTTTTGAACTATATCATGGTAAATATAGAATCATAACCTTTTATCTATCAATTTTGAAACCGTCCATCATACATCTACAATAATAATGCATAACTATATCATAAAAAATCGAATTGCTTATAGCGACATAACAACTACATTATCAAACAAAATCGAAAATAGAAAGCGAAAGATAGAACATATAAAAATATATAAATATTTTTTAGTACACAAACTAAAAAACTTGTCGTTACAACAAGATGGGATGATACAAGAACATGAAAGCGAAAAACATTAAGAGACTATCTTCACTCTTTCTTTTAACTTTAATTTCCTCAATATATTTTCAACAAAAAACACACACAAAACACAAAACAGAACAAAACAGAAAATATATATATAATAATAATAATAATAATAGTAATAATAAGGATGATTTTAAGGCAAACGAGGTGGGTGGGAATGATGTTGAGAATCAGGCCCTCCAGGAATATATCTTGCAGTACTGGAAGAAGAAAGTTTTCTTAAATGCTCCATTTGCCGTTTGCTATAACCAAACTTACGCATTATCATAATGCTGCTGCTGCTTCTGCTTTCAGCCTTCTTCTCCTCCGTCCACGGCGGGGATGCATGGCAGCCAACCGCCGCGGCGACAAGCATCACCATGAAAAGAACAGCCATTAGTGGAGCAAGTTTTGTGTTGGGCGCCATAGAGAGAAAAAAAATGGTGATATGGGAAGATTTGCATGCAAAATGGGTACTTGATGATTGGGGAAAAGGTGGGATCTTTGGGTTGGTATTTATAGAATAATTGAGGGGGGTTTTGGAAACTTTTGAATTTTCTTTTTTTTTTTTTTTGGGGGGGGGATAAGTTTTCGGGGGAAGATGTGAGAGATTAGCATATAGTGGAGGAGGAATGTAATTGGTGAGTCAGAAATTTTGTCATTAGGGTTTCTTTTTGCATCTTACTATGTTTTTTATATTTGGAGGAACATGGCATATGACACAAGCTATAGGATTTCAGAGCCTACCTAGTTAGGAGTTATTTAATTAGAATATCCTAGAAAACAAAAGATTATATCCAATAGGGATTATAAGTTTCATCACTTCACCTAGGAATAATTAGTATGATTGAACAATTTAACAATTAGTTTACCCTATTTCTATCACATATATATATATATAAAAGTATGGGTTAAGTTTCATCTCAAAATATTTAATTGGTAATGAGAATAGTAGTTTACATATCTTACAAAAGTCGTGAGGTTTTTTTAACCTATCTTTTCATTATGAGATCCTTTACATGCTCCCTCGAGATTGTGCCTTTTTAGGTTTACCCTTCTTTGAGTTGGAAACTTATTTTTTTAATTGAGTATGTATTTTGACTCCGTGAGATCTGATATCCATATTAGATAAACATGGAATTTCATCTAAAAAACAATTGACAATAGGAGAAGTAACTCACATATAGTGAGCGCTTTTCCCATCTATCTAATGTGGGTTCTAAGGGTGTATAGTAGTCGGTTGGAGTCAGTTTCGACCAAACTCCCACCTAACATACTGTATATGGTTGGTTTAGTAAATGTCCAAACCAACTTCGACCGTTAAGGAGTGCAAATCAGCCATCGGGTTGTCGGGCAATTAATTTTGGTTGGTTTTATTCTTTACAATTTTTGTCGATTTGGATTTTTTCCAAAATGATGTTGACCTAGTCCATCCTCTCCTCCAACTGCGCCTTCAGTTTGGTCAATTTTGGTCAGTCGGCTCTGTTTTTTGGTCTATCATGCTCACCCCTTCCTCAACCATTTTTAACATAAATTGATTGGGGTCTAGTCTCATGTTTGATATTTGAAAACTCTATTGACGGCAACGGGATATAGTTTGAGGGCTATGACTCTAATACCATTTGATAAGAGAGAACAATGGTTGAACTTATGATATATATTGTCTATTTCGATCATAAGCTCTCATGTGGTTTTATTCTTTTAGTTTCCTCCGAAAGTGTCATTTCTCTATAAAAATAAAATAAAAAAATGTTGTTGTCCTTACCCACATATATATATATACTCACGCTATTCTCCTTATTTGTCTAGTCTTAGAGAATAGATATTATTGTTCAAATTCTCAACAGGAAAGATATATAACAGTAGTATATATGAAAATATTTTTTTTATTGTTATAAAAATCAAAATCTAAAATAACGTGCATTTAAATTTAAAGTAGACAATATCATACTAATTCGGAAAAAAAATGGCGAGCATATAGTAAACGAAAGAGATATAAATATTTGAGAATAGAAAAAAAAGGTAACCCAAAAGAAAAGAAGATATTAAAGAAAAAAAAAAGGGGGTCATAGGACACGACAAAATTCGGTGGTATATGTTATAAACTCTGTCTTTTTAAGGGGACAAAATGAATCGGATATGCACATGGGGGCATAATGTTTGTATCTTTTAATGTTTTGTGGTAATTTTATTATATAATAATAATCCCCTAAATTCAGATTCCTTCAAACGAATAGCCACATTTTCACAACTTGCCCTCTTTAATTATTCCAAGAGTCATTAAATGGACATTTAAAAAAAAGAAAAAAAAACCCAAATAACAAAACAAAACAAAACATTAATCTTATAAAAATGAAAAGGACCAAAATTTGTCATTCATGGTATTAGTTTAATGTATTCAAATTAAATGTGATTGGAGGTAACACATGATGTAGATAATTTTGTATCTGTGCAAAAAAGGGATTCTATATGTTTATGATGTGTACATTTTTGTACATTTATGCATAAAGATGCTTTTTCTTAATTACCTTCAATTTTCTCCTCCTCATATTTCGCCCACCAAAAATACTTTTCAAGATTTTATAGTTTTTAGTTAGACAATTTTTTTTTTCTTGCTAAACTATAAAAATATTCTTCTCTAAATCCGAGAATCAAAATTATAAATAGCGCAAATGACATAAATATGAATACAACTTGGTCGTTCGAAGCACCATATATCATATTCAAGGCATTTCAACAATAATAACAAGTGTTTTTTCTCTAAGTTATGCTCGAATTAGTTGTTCTCTCCAAATCTTTGAATGTTGGTTAAACCACTACCCGATAGATCCACTCTAACGTTATTATGTATATGCGCACACAGGTTTTTAGATGGAAATGCATGTATGCACAAGTTGGGGACTAAAAATGGTGAGAATTAAGCTTAGTAATTGACACAAAACATAGCCGATAATCAGCAATTAGTAATCAAGCATTGATGTAAAATGAAAAATGAGTTTCTTATAGAGACTGCATTGAGCATGGAAAGAAAAATAAACGTTCCAAGATTTTTAATTGAAATTCTCAATTGTATAGTATTTTTTACTTAGGAAGGAATCTTGAGCACAATTTTAGTGATTTAATTAATTGTTTTTCATTTGCAAATGGTCTTTATTAAGTTGTGTTGTTAATTTTATCCATATATTGTATTCTTTTTTTAATTAATAATACCATTTAAATGAGCTAGATAATTGTGGTAGTGCAAAGGTTTTTTTTTTTTTTTTTTTTTTTTTTTTATTTTTTTGTTTTATTTTTTTTTTTATTTTTTTGTTTTATTTTTTTTTTTATTTTTTTGTTTTATTTTTTTTTTTATTTTTTTGTTTTATTTTTTTTTTTATTTTTTTGTTTTATTTTTTTTTTTATTTTTTTGTTTTATTTTTTTTTTTATTTTTTTGTTTTATTTTTTTTTTTATTTTTTTGTTTTATTTTTTTTTTTATTTTTTTGTTTTATTTTTTTTTTTATTTTTTTGTTTTATTTTTTTTTTTATTTTTTTGTTTTATTTTTTTTTTTATTTTTTTGTTTTATTTTTTTTTTTATTTTTTTGTTTTATTTTTTTTTTTATTTTTTTGTTTTATTTTTTTTTTTATTTTTTTGTTTTATTTTTTTTTTTATTTTTTTGTTTTATTTTTTTTTTTATTTTTTTGTTTTATTTTTTTTTTTATTTTTTTGTTTTATTTTTTTTTTTATTTTTTTGTTTTATTTTTTTTTTTATTTTTTTGTTTTATTTTTTTTTTTATTTTTTTTTAAGGTTTTTCTAACCTAGTACTATGTTTTTTTCACAAAAACACACTAAAGGGATTCTTTAAGAGAGAGGTTGTCAAACATGAACGATTTGTTCATCTACTTATTCTTATTATCATTATCAATAAATTTAAAAAACCAATGGTTTTTTCACCATATTTATAGAAGATAATTTGTCCAGCTTACGACCCATATTCTCTAAGAGTGTCACAACCACATATTGTCGAATCTCTTCAAATTATTTCTCAACCAAGATAAAATTATCATTAATTGTTTTCTTTTTTTTTTCCCGTAGTTTTAGAATAGACAAAGGTGGGAGTTTGAACTTTTGCCAGAAAGGTTTCCCTTATGCCTTAATCAAAGTTATATGCTCAATTTATTGTGAAACTATCATACTTTATTGAAGGATTGAGAAAGGTACTTAGCAATAACTAATCTAACAATAATAAACCAATATGAACATCCATTTGAACTCTTGTTAATTAAGACATTATATTTCGAGAATCAAATTTTCATTCTTTCACATATTATTACAATCTTAATTGGAGTTCGAAGAGTCGAGCGTTAAATTTATAATGATATATGAGATATTGTTGATTTCTCATTAAAGTTAAAAGTACACATAAAAGCAAAACAACTAAATTAACTAAAAATGACAATAGTGATTAGTCCTTGCCATCTCTTTGTATGAAAATGAAAAGAACAAAAAAAAAAAAAAAAGCGAGGAGAAAAAACCACTAGATAACCCAAAGGAGCACGACAATTTATTTCTACCACATATAAATTTCAATGGTGTCTTGGATCGGGTCCTCCGGGGATATATCGTTTCGATGATGTATAATACTTTCCTGCAACAACTTTTGTCGAAGTACCGCCATTCACCTGAATCAACCGTTGGCGAAATGTTGTGAGATTCTGTCTTCTGTCCCCTAAAATTTGAGATTCTGTTACGATTGCAAAAGACATTAAAACGAACATAATACAAAACCATCCCCACAATAACTTTTTAGTTCCTATTCCCATAATTCCTTCTCTCCACAAGAAGAGGGGACCTTAGAATCTCCAAAAGAGTAAAGAACCCTATTTTTTCTAAAAAGGAAATAAATAAGACAATGATGATATCCAAACATGGGAACCCTTCTCTTCCCTTATATACACATAAAATTCCCCACACTTTGCAATTTTTGTATTATGTTAAAGTGACGTCATTTATAAAGAATTGTCAACGGCACCAGGCCTAAAGTTCTTTACACCCAAAGAATCCAATCAATTGAATGAACAAAGAAAAAGAAAACAACAACGTGAATCTCCTCATAGATGTTTTTTCCTTTATAAAATACTTTGGTGGATCATTTAGAATTGTAAATATTTGTGTGCGGTCCCACATTTGTAGTTAATCACAATTTGTCACGTGTCAAACTTTTTCTTCTTAAAATAGATACTTTTTTTTCTATGTGATTAAAGAAACAACATCGAAATTAGTGCCGATAAACACTCAAGTATTATTCTTTTTCTTTTCTCTCACAAACTATGCAATAGATTCTATCCTAGTTTGTCGTAAAGTGATCAGTTGCAAATATATGGATGCGACCTCTAAGGCGTACCAAAATATTTTTCGTGTGTTAAAAGATGTGAAAGTTAAAAAATGGATAATTTCTTTAAAAAAAAAAATAACTATTGCTAGTTATGGGTGGTTAGACTAGATGTTTAAACGGTAAAAAATAATGAATACAACACAACTAACATACAATTACAACTCAAAATTTTATAATGATTTCTAAAAAATGCTACACGAAAAAAAAAAATTAGTATTACTATACACCTTGATTCATTGTTTACCATAAAAGAAGCATTTAAAGACTCATAATCATAATGTAGCATACTATATTTCATGACATGTTAAAGAATAAATATAATCAGTACGTATATATGTTATCAAAAGTTTTAAGAATCGTGTGAAACTCATAAAATAAGAGAACATATTATCTTAACAACGTGTGAAATGCTAAATTGGAAGGAGTATGTATTATTGTGTATATATATACATATAATATACCCTAATGACGTAGGAAAAAGAGTGACCCAAGAACGACCAATAGAGAAAATTTGGCCTCTTAAGGGTGTTCCCTTCGCAACTGAAAGGTCACAATCCAAACAAAAATATATATAATAATGTGTTTGGGGTTCTTTTTGCTTTTTTATCACATTCCACTTATCACATATGCCCCAATGCATTCAACTACCTTTTAATATACATAACGTACGACATTATAAACTTTTTTTTTAGTTCAGTTTTTGCCGGCGCTATGTCACTCACACCTTCTGGACCCACAAATTTCAATATCACAGCCATATCGGTACAATTCTTAGACGATCATATAGCTAGAGTGATGATTTGCATGAAATTATCAATTAATCTCTACATACAATGAAGGCTCGGGCTTAGTAAATCTTTGTTTGAAGAGAAGATAATTAAAGGTACGACCAATGGGTTGTCTATCAACTCTTTCGTTTTCTTTTTTTTCTTCGATGTGATCTATAATGTTATGCTATGTCAAAACAGGCAACGTGTGTATGCTCTGATAGAGAGGAGTTGGGTGGCCCAAATTTAAATCTAGCTCTTGACAAGGTTGTGAGTATAGATACATGAATGGATATCTACTAGAGGACTTGGCGGCCTAAATAAAAACCAAGCTCTTGATAAGACTATGATATTATATACACATAAACGCTTGTGTGCTAGAAAATCAACTTAGCGGTCTTTTATTTAAACAGAGGATTGTTAAGGTTATACAATCAAATTTTCAACATGACTAAGTAAAGGAAAGATCGTGAATATACAATTATTTTTATTGATATGAAATACTTGAAGGGTCTACTTTAGGGTAACCAGACAATGATATTACCATACCCATTTTGAAAACTTATGCAAAGATATATTGTATTCCCTACCCAAAAAATAATAATCTTACAGCCTCCAGATAATAATATAACAAAGTTGTATACCAATGTTTTCATATATGCGTTGGAGTGGCAGATTTAGAAATTAGATTCTAATTTAAACAATTACTCATTAAATATGGGTTTGAATATAAATTATTATTCATTAATTTGTGTACATGTTTCATGTTAAAGATTGTGTATAAGTATTATTTTATAACATTATATAATACATATCTTAACTTTAAAAAAAATTAACTTTTTTTATTTTTTTAAGAGAAATTATTTTAAATGACAATATTATTGAAAATATTTATAATTAATAGTAAAATATCACAGTTTATCTGCAATAGATCACGATAGATTAATATTTGTGTCGATCATGATACAAATAGACACAAATAGTGGTCTATCACGAACTATCACATATAGACAGTAAATTTTTTTTATATTTATAAATATTTTGGTTTTATTTTTCTATATTTGAAAAGGACCCTTTTTAATATAATTTTGAATTTTAAAATTTCAAATTTAAAATCTAAATACACTAAAAATACTTTTTTTTGAAAAAATCGTTATTAGAATTTGTACTATTTGACGTCACAATATTTAAAAGTAGTTTTAAAAAAAAAAACATGATCATCTAGATATCTAGTAAATGCATATTGAATATGAAAACATATAACAAAATCTAGATTCTCTATCAAACATATCATTATTCAATACTATCGACTTCTAAGTTTTAGTCATATAGTTCATTTATATATCCAACCGTATAAAATCGTCAGTCACATCATTATTTCATTTTAAAAAAGAACAAAAACAAAAATCCTCTTATATTAAAAAATAGTAAACCCAAACATAAAGATAAGCAGTGACTGGAAAATGCAAAAGGATGGTCACGTATGCTTTACTTTATTCGATTACATTAATGACAAACGTGACTAACGGCTTACTAAGCTCTCTTATAAAATACCCACCCATCCATACTCCTCACCAAACCCACACTACAAACCTTTTTTTATTTTTTATTTATTTGTGTTTTAAAAGTGATAAATTGGCGTAGATTTCACTACTGTCATCCGAGTATAGCTCAAAAAATAAATACTTTTTCATGAAAATAAAAATGATTCGAAATGGATTAATTTAAAGTATAGTCAAGTAGATAAGATATCGAGTACTATTTAAAAAACATAAAAAAATTTTAAAAAAAAATGGTTGGGTAATATTGTAATTTTTAGAAATTAATTAATTAAAATGAAAATGGATTAGGGAGGATTTTGGGCCAATAAAGAGAGGACTAAGAATGAAAGGAAGGCGTTGAAGTCAAACATCTTATTATTAATATTTTAAATTTGTCAAAAATAAAGAAAGTGGAAAATGTTTATTAAAAAAGAAAAATAGAGGAAAGAATCGTTTTTTCTTCTTTTTCATACCGGCGTACACGTACTTTCCAATTTTAATCCTATTAAATTAAGATTTAAAAAATTCTTTCCATATTCAACCCTTAAAAAGATTAAAATACTCTAATTAAATTTTTAAAATAAAATAATCTTTTAAACTTATTCTTCAAACGTTGGGACTACCAACAAAATATATTTGGGAAGTTTCGTGACCAAACATACCTATTCTTAAAACTAAACTTAAAAGACTAAAAAGATACATTTTGAAAACTTTGAGACCAAACGCACTCATTCTTTAAAATTGAAAAACTAAAGCAATAATTTTTCCTAAATTATTCTAATACTTACTACTTAATGTCGTATTATTTTCAATATCAATTCCACACCAAACTTTATGACTCAATTGCATGTTCATATCAACAACGAAGTTATATATTCATTAAAAGTGAAAATTTGTTAAAAACAAATAATTAAGTTAAAATATATATTAATCTTTAAAATTTTCGTGAAAGTAAAAACATATACCATAAAATTCATGATAAATTTAGTCCAATATTTAAATTTTGTAACAATTTAATCTCTTACATTATAGAAATTCTCAAAACTGTCAATTGAATATACATACATACATGGATTGGTGTTTTCCTCCCAAAATAAAATCATCTTGTTGTGCAAGATTTCACTTCAAGCATGCAATGGAGATCAAATGCTACTCTACACAGTAAAAAAAAAAAAGCTACACACAATCAAAACTGTAAATAAATCAAGGTTGTGAATGAAGTTAAGCTAAAGTTACAGTGTCTTACATCGTGATGTGATAATAGAGAAGTTATTGAGTAGATTGAATTGAATTTTATAATATTTAAATTTCGACCTAACTCAATTGTTCAAATTGTAAACTTTTATAACTCAAATTCCTCTTTTAAATTATGAAACCAATCCAAACTAATTTTCAACCAAACCTAAACCACATTAGTCAGATTGAGTTTATCATGCTGTCAATAGGTTTTTTTAAGCATCCCCAACATGACAAGCCAAATGCCACCTTAAAAATTAGACCATCCATATTTTTCCATGGTGAATATTAACTAAATTCAATAGCTTAAATGGATAGATTTTAGTAATATATGTTTAGATATTTGAATTATGCTAATGGTAGCACTAACATAAAATATTTAATTTTATCTACTTGTATACCCTCCACTTTAGACCTTAGTGATTTAATTATATATTCACAATTTTCTCCTTGTCTAACTAAGGTAGAATATTATTTGTATTCTCCACATATCAAATGAGTTTAAATCCACTGGTACCTAAAGACAAGGATACACCCAAAAAAATTCATCATCTCAAATTATTCGCTCCAAAACCTAAAATCATAATTTCTCTATAATCTATAACTGTTAAACCCGCATTTGGATGGAAGGTTTTGGGTCAATTTATAATTCCTATTACAAACTCTTCTCGTCATTTTTAACTCAATCTTCTTTTTCATCTTTTTTACACTCCACAATCTCATCGAAATTCCCAACTTGAAATCAAGATTATAACTAATCACAATTTTACATCAGCTCTGCTTTGGTTTTGAGATTTAACCACAGAACCATTGTTGATTCCCCGAACAAGTTTAATCTAGTAATGACCCAGAAGTCATGAATCAATAATTTCTCTAGTTTCAAGTATCCAGACCAAAGAGATTGCAAAATAACATCATAATTTCTGTAAATCTATGGTCTAACATGAAAAGAAAATTAATTTCTATAAAAGAATTGGAGGGGCAAAAAAAAAAAAGACACAGTTATCTGAAACCCATTCTGAGCGATTTGGCAGTTCCAGAACAAATTTCATCACCAGCTTTCCTCTTCCTGGAATTCGACGGCGAACAAACCGAATCAACAGAGCCGACGAATCCATCTTGAATCGAACCGAATCGAACAGAGTTTTCAAAGAAATTGGTTATATCGAGAAGCGGCTTCCGATAGAACCTCCTTCGAATGATGGGTTTCTTGGGAATTGAAGGGTATTGCTTGAGGGTAAACGGCGGAAGGTTTTCCTTGTAGGAGTGGAATCGGACGGCGGCGAACTCCATGGAAGACGGCGATGAAGGAATGAGAATGAGAAGTGAAGTGTGGTGAGGAAAGGGGGAAATGGGTGTTTATAGTGAGGATGGGAAATGGGAGAGGTTTTGGTGGGAATTGAAATGGGAATCATTTTTTGAAGTTTGGGGGTTTTGGATCTGAAGAAGTTTGGAATTTGAAAGTGAAAATGAAAATTTTGGTCGGAGAAGAAGGGGGGAGGGAAAAGGGAGGGAGAGGGCGAGGGAGATTTTTTTGAAGGCGCCATTTTTGGATTTTGGGGGCCGAATGATTTTTCTTTTTCTTTCCCCTCTTTCGACCAATTACAATGTGCCAACTCAGCCTTCGAGACTTTTGTATGGACGATTTTTTTTTTCAATTAAATTTGGTTGGCTTTTAAAAAAAAAAACAATATTTTGTTGCCAAATATTCTTTTTAATGAAATTCTTTTTCTCATTCTTATTCTAGTTTAAGCTCACCTTCTAATTTAAAAATAACTGGAATTAGAGAGATCAATTACAGAAAAATATCTAGAAAAAAAAAATATAAATGAGAGCCGAGACAAAAAGGAAAAAATGAAATAGAAAAATAGTTTGAAAAGGATTTTTGTTGTCGAAAATTGTACTTATGATTACGGGGATGAGAGATTGAAAATGATTGATGTTAATTACCGTTCAGTTAAATTTATTTTAATTTTAGTGACAAAATATTTGAATTCTTAGTCAACTTTTTATAGTGAGTAAACAACATAAAACTTAGAACTAAATCTACCTAAACTACTTTTAGATTTGTATCTATTTCATTGTTAAAATTTATTATATGTAAACTGAATAATAAAAAAAGGCCTAAACAGACTTTCAAACTTTCAAATTTTTGTCAAAAGATTTTTAAGCTTTCAATTTTTATTTATTAGATCATTGACCTATTCAAAATATATCTTTCTATTAAAAAACCACACATTTACTTAACGTAAAATTGAAATTCTAGGATTGTATTAACGTCAAATTCAATTATATTATTGTAAAGTAATTATCAATTATTTTTAAAAAATGAATGTATCTAATACTTATTAGACACAAAATCTAAAGTTCACGACTTTAATAGACATGCAATCTTATGTTAGAGACATATCAAACATTTTTGAAAGTTTAGGGATCAAATAGACAAATCCAAATATTTATAAATTAGGCTAGTAATTTAACCTAAATCTCATTTTTCTGTCCAAAAACTTTCAAGTACATTTTGATTTGGTTTCTAAACTATTAAAATGTCTACTTTAGTTTGTAGACTTTTAAGTTGGTTTCATTTTAAGTTTCAAACTTTAAAAATGTCTATTTAAGTTTTTAAATCGTCGAAAAACAACTATTTTTGTCATTACTATGATTTTATTTTTTTAAAATTTAGCAATGTAGCTTTTAATATGCCTTCCTTAGTATAACAAACGAGAGTTTCGAGTATGCATACTAATATATGTTAATAGAGCATGATTATAAGTTAATAAGTTAGAAACGAATGTTTGTCAAAGTAGGTTAAGAAGAAAAGTATGAGCCCAGCAAGTTACTATTAAGAATTTTTTTTTAAGTACAACAACTCGGGAGATGGGGGATCAAACCTTTAACTTTTAGAAAAGAAAATCATGTCAATTACCATTGAACTAAGCATTAAAAAAAGTCTTTAGGTCCAAAGTTTTTAAGATGTCTCTTTTGATGCTTAAAGAATGTTTCATCTTGAAAACATAAAAACTAAAATATAAAGAACATAGAAAATTCATGGACCATATACATATATTTTGATAGTTTGAAGTTAAAAGTTTTAAATCTTTGGACAGGTGACAAATTGTGGTGGGTCCTCTAAGTTGAGGTAAAAAATAGATGGATTACGAGATGTATTCAACTATTTAACTTATATGACCGTGTTGTCAAACCCGCATTGGGTGGTCATTGGATGAGAAGCTGCCACATGTTATTCACTCGCACTTCATCCTTGCCACAAAGTCAACCACTCAAAATCAAATGAAAACACATTTAAGATTTTTAAAAACTTTTGGGCTACTTTAAGTCATTTTTCATTAAAAAAAAAAAAAAAAACCAAAATTTTTTTATTTGGAAAAAAAATTTTTAAAAAAAAAAAAAAAAACCAAAATTTTTTTATTTGGAAAAAAAATTTTTAAAAAAAAAAAAAAAAACCAAAATTTTTTTATTTGGAAAAAAAATTTTTAAAAAAAAAAAAAAAAAAAAACCCACAATTTTGTCATTGCGCATCAAATTTTTTATTGTTAAATTACAGGTTCGGCCTTTAAGACTTTAATACTTATATCTACTATGACACAAATATTTGATAAATCTCTCGAATGTGAACGTGTTAAATAAATTATTAACATTTGATAACGTTTTCATTTTTTTTTGTTTTTATTTATTATTCTTTTATTTCTTCTTTTTTTTACAACAACAAACAAGACACGAACTGTGTTTAATAACTATTTTCTTCCTTAAAAAAGAACAAAAGCGTAAATTTATTTGATAATCATTTCTTGTTTCTCTTTTTCTTTAACCATATAATATATATGTAAAGATATATCATACATTGAACATCGAAAAAGATATAATGAAAAGTTTATGTCATCTAATATAAGTAAGTCTCGATGACAACTAACTATAAAAACAAATTTGTATCATATCATTCATATGTTGTCCAAATTTAATTGTCATCTCTAACTCGAGTCGTTCGTCTTAAACGATGTCAAGTCAACTTCAACTTGATTATATGATTATGTAAATTTCGTTGTTGTAAAATATTAAAGTTAGACTAAATAAATTTCTTAGTCAGCAAAATTTATATATCGTAAAGTTCTACTTCGTTTCAGATGGACTTAAAATATTATTAAAATAATATGTAACATGGATATTACAAAATTTAATACTCAAAAGTTGAAATATACATATAAAAAAAATTAATATTAAAATTAAAATTAAAATATAAATATAAATATAAATATTGCATAATTCTTTGTAAATAGCAAAATTAATAAATAAAATAAATAAAATATGAAAGAGAGAAACAAATATATATAAAAAACAAATAAAATAAAATAAAAGTGTCCATCCTTGAAATTTGAAATTTAAAAAAGAATAATATACATATCGAAAATCAAAATAATATATAAATCAAAATATTGGAGAATTTTAAAATTTCAAATTAAAATAAAATACAAATATGGGATTATTATTGTATGAATAACAAAACTAATAAAGAAAAAAAATAAATGTAATAAAACAACAGATTCTTCAAAAAAAAAAAAAAAATCTAAAATATATATATAAAAAAAAATGCTTCAAATTGTATTTAAACGCATAGCAAATAAAGTTAGTTACTTTCAATGCTTGATACCAATACACCAAAAGTTAACATTAATTATTTATAGAAACAGTAAAATAGAAATAGTAATAAAAACTAGGAGAAACTATTTTTTTGTTGTTTCTCAATTTTGACCCATTTTTTATATATTTTCTTAAAATTTAGAAAGAAGAAACGAGAACAATTGTCAAACAAGCCCGTTTCTTAAAAAATGAGAAACGAAAACAAAAAACAGGAAACAAAAATGAAAACGTTATCAAATGGGTCATAAAGTTTTAATTTTGTATATAATAAAACTTTTACCTATTCGATATCTTTTAATACTAATGAATTCATTAGATGCACAATTCAAAACCTATACATATTAAATTTTTATTTTCATGTGACATATATTCATGATATTTTTAGAAAATGTCAAATAGATCATCAGTCTATTAGACATGAAATCAAAAGTATAAAATTTAGTAGATACAAAGTTTACTAATCCATTAGGTATTAAATTAAAAGTACAAATATTCAATAGATCAAGAACCTGTTGGACACTAAATTGAATGTATGTTTGGGAGTGATCCTAAAATGGTTAAAATCATGTTTGTCATATTTGAAATCACTTCGAAACATATCTTAAATCACTAAAAAACAATTGAATGTTTTTCTTTTATATTTTTTACTTTGAATAATTAAAAACATTTTCATAATGTAAACTAAAATTGTAGGGTTTTTTTTTTTTTTTTTTTTCCCTTTGTACTATTAAAATTTTAGAATAACTATTATTTTTTATATTATGGAAATGAATCAACGCTATGGAATCAAAATAATATATCAAAATGACGAAATAGACCAATAAAGTTAAAAAAGCAATGATATAATGTCTTATAGGTCAATCAACTCCTGACCTTTATAATCTTACATTCCATAAGAAAACTATGAAATCCTCAAATTAATAGTTCAATACAACAGTCAACCAATTAAAAGCGGTAGTAACATATTCAATAAATTGAATGGTACAAAATACACTCCTTGCCATCCCAATTTCTGAAAGGAAAAATCACAAATTTACGGACATGGTGAAGTACTTAAGAGCTTAATAGCATCATCTATAAAGAGCTAAACGTACCAAGCATGAGTCCACTTGAAATATCTAAATCCATATACTAGGGTTGAACTCGAGCAAACAATAACACTAGAATCTCGAAAAACGATTAAAAAACAACACCGTAACTAATATAGAAACAACTTTATACCATCGAACGAACACTAACATTTAAGACCTGTACAAATTTTGAATCTACGTCCATGAATGGAGTGCATGGGATAATTTTATCCCAAAGGTCCCATTTATTAGGCGCAGCAAAAGCCGGGCAATGTCAGTGTCAGTCACAGGTTCTCGTCTCCACTACTCTCAAGGTATGATTCTTCCCTTTCTTCTTCACAAACTTCCACATTTTATTCCTTCAATTCCACCAATGGTCCCTCTCTTTTGATTCTGATGTTTCCATCTTTTTGTGACAATCAAAAGATAAGAAAGAATCAAATTTCACAAACACCCTCTATCCAAAATTCCCTAAATTACCCATTTCATGAATCTCCCCCCATTATCCGCCGGAGAATGAAGACCAGCGCCGCCGGAGAGATTGTCCCAGTCCAAGGCGGTCACATCCTCCGCTCTACCGGCAGGAAAGACCGTCATAGTAAGGTCTTCACCGCCAAAGGCCCTCGCGACCGCCGTGTGAGATTGTCGGCTCACACCGCCATCCGATTCTACGATGTGCAAGATCGACTGGGTTACGATCGGCCCAGTAAAGCCGTCGATTGGCTAATTAAGAAGGCCAAATTCGCCATTGATAAGCTTCAAGAACTTCCCCCTTATTTCCCCATTGCCAATGGTTTCACAGACCCAAATCCCAAGACAAGGGAAACAGAGTCTTCTGAATTTGGTTCCCAGTTGTACTTGCCATCCGCCGTTGAAAACTTCGCTCCGCCTCTAGAATCTTTATTTCCGATGAGTTCTGCGACCACGTCCACTAATTTTCAGGGCTATCCGGTGGATTTCATTTTGAGACCCACTGACCCGGCTCGAGATCTCGCCCTCTCTCTCCATAACCTCCATGATTCTCCCCTAATTCCGTCGGAGGAAGATGGAAACCATTCGCCGGCAAATGACCAGCGGCTTATTTCCGATTCGATTCCGGAGGGGTACGAAGGAGACGACGCTGGGCTGTGGCTGCAGCAGCCATTGTTAGGGCAAAATTCGGCAGCGGCGTTTTCCCAGAGGGTGTCGGTTCAGGGCAGTTTGGGGCATTCGCTGCCGATTCGTGGTTGGAGCAATCAGAATCGACAGTCGTCGGTGCTCGGCGGCCGATTTGATGGGTCATCGGAGTTGCGTACGCCGTCGCGGATTCGAGGTGAAGGTCGGGAAGATGGCGTCGTTTCTGGGACTCATTCGTTGCCGCCGAATTATCGCCGGTAGATTTTATATTATTCCAATTTGAATTTACCAAAAGGATTATGAATAATGTAATATATAATTCGAATTTAGTTGAAGTATTTATTTATTTATTTAAATTTGCTAGGGCCAGATTATAATATGGGGGTGTTACTTGGAAGGTTTGGCTAAATTATATTCTCTGGTCTATTATTTTTTTCTTTTTTGAGAAAAATATTGATTGTGGTTTTTATTTTCAAAATATATCTCATAAATTACGTAGAACACATCATTGGAATTCATGAAGACTTTTTCTTTTCTAAAGTCTTGTTAATGTCACAAAGACTTTTCTCTTTTGCATTTTTCAAAGTTTCTCACTTTGTTCTCCTTTTTATTTCACTTTTTTATTCTTCTCTTCTATGTTTATTTCATTTTGTATTTAGAAAATCACTCTCAAACATGTCATTCGTCTCTTAACTCCTCTTAAGAGATATAGATTCAAATGTTCACCATTATATAAATATATTTTTTATTTTGAAATGCAACACAAGAACTTGTAAGTTAAGAGTTTGGACAAAAATTTAAAAACAAGGGATTCTGTGAAAATAATGATATATTTCATGTTCTTACATATACACTTAGTAACAAATACAAAAATTGGATTACAATTTAAACAATAATTTTAAATATGTTTGATCATATATTCATACACTATAAAATTAGTAGTAGTTACTCACCAAGTATTAAGTTAAATGTAAATTATTATTAATTAATTTATGAACAAATTTTAGGTTAAAAAAAAGGTAAGATTATTATTTTTTAATAATAAAATGTATAATTAATTACATAATATATATATATATTAAATTTCAAAAATAATTTTTTTATAACATGAAATACTATATCTGTAAATGTTTTTCTTAAATACAATTATATGTTTCGATTTTAAAATTCAAAATCTAGATACTCTAAAACATGTGTCGTTTTCTGAATTTGGACTATTGAATTCGCAAAAAGTTTTGAAAATCATAATTTAGATAGTATAACAACACACCCTTATTTTATGAACTTTGCGAATCTAAAAACATAACACATTATTCAAATTGACAACCAAACATACCTTAAAAGATTAAACCACTTTTTAGTACAATAATTGTTGGGATGGAGGATTAATGACTTTTAGAATAGAAGGTAATGTCAATTACTATTGAGCTAAATTCAATTTTAGCTTAAATTTAGGGGAAATTGCACAAATCACTTCCAAAGTATGAGGTTTGTTACAATTAAACCCCAAAACTTTTAATTTGATCAATCACCTCCCTATACTTTGTAAAGCGTTGCAATCAACCGCTTAGGTTAAATTTGGGTGACTCACAAATATGTAGGAGAAGCACAAAATTGTCACAAGAAAAAGATCTTCCTTGACTCTTCGTCGTCGATCACATCCTCAGCATCGTCCATTTCCTCAAGTTCAAGGGCTTCTCCTGAAGGAATTGAGTCCTCAGCGGAAACAAATGATCGCTTTGTGCCAATATCTTTCATTATGGAAAACTTAAAAATCCAGAGAACCAATGACATGGATAAACAATTTTAAATAGTAGTATGCTTTCAAAAGGAATTAAGTTGGAGAAAACTCTACTTTTGAAGACTGTCTTCTAAGTAGATATGTGCTTTCTTCACTGAAACTTGTGAACACCCAAACGCTTTCTCGAATTCATAATACAAAGATATAAACCTTCCTTCTTTAAATCAAGAACACCATTACTTGGTTTTCTTGCTAAGCTCAGGATAGAATCGAAGAAGTTGTGCGTTCTTCCATTGTTGGTAAGGGAAAAAGAAAAACTTGAGTGAGAGAGATATCTCTGTGAGAAAAAGTTTTTACGAATAAAATAATTAATCATCCACTTATCTACAAAACACACACATAATAAAAGAGAGATGAAGAGTGGATGGGATACAAGTTACCCAACCCACCATTGACACGAAATAACTACCTGTGAGTTATTTTTAAAATTAATTTAATTGAATATATTAAATTACATTTAATATATATAATTAAATTAATAACATAATATTAATTAATTAACAATTAAATATCATGTATTTAATTTAAATGTCTTACGTAACCTATAATTTTAATATGGATCTTATTTAATATTAATTTGAATCTACAGTTTTTATATAAATCTTATTCATATGATTAATATTGTTCAAATATTTGTTTCTATCATATTATAAAGTATAATTTTTTTTTAATATAATTCAAAATAAATTTTATATTATAATGTATCTATATACATTATATTAATTGTATCATATATAACTAATTCCCTTATTTGATTTGAACAATTAAAATTAATTCAAAATTAAGTGATTCTTATTTAACCCTTAATGAGATAGCAAGAGAATCTCATAGACATATAAATTAGAAGCTCTAATGATATGAGATTAATTAATTAAACTCTTTAATTAAATTAATCAATATTCATTAATTGCATGTCACTCCACTAAAAATCTACAGCTGCACTCTTCGCACTACAGATATATTTCTGTGTCTACTGATATAACCAATCAACAGTAAGTCAACCCTTCACAAATTGCTTGTAACTACAGTTGGGTTAAATTATCGTTTTACCCATGTAGTTATGTCTAACTCCTTAAATACTACTGATCTCTCTAATGAACAAACAATTTATAGTCCAATTATAAACTAACCCCTCTCGGGCTAGGGAGAGGGTGAAACCTCATCATTCATGACTCATAATCAGTTCTTAAAGGAATAATTTATCCACATAATTTAAAGATGAGAAGGAGTAAATTCCATCTTGTGAAGATATGTTTCCAGCTCCCTACTTAGAAAAATCCCAAAATGGTAGGTTTATTAAGTTGGCGATATGACCACTCTCACCCATACAGATCAAAGGATTGTCCTCATACATAAGAGTTCATAACTCACTCAGGATTAAGGTTGAGTCACCTATGATCATCATATGAAATGTTAATTTCTTAAATTAATGACGTTATAAAGAGAAATTAACATTTCACGATCCAGTCCTATACAAACTCTTTGCATAGAATACTGCTACTCACATGGCTCCACATGGACGATTAAGATCAAATTGGATTGAGTTAATGTAGTGGGTCATATCTATAGTGTCACTAGGATAAGACACCAAACTTTATTCCTATGCTACGGACCTTTTAGATTATTACTTGAACGTGATTCAACCTTGTACGTCAGTCACGTACATATTTAAGTTTACATAAAATAACCACAGATCTTAGTTAATTGGATTGAGTTAATGTACAAATAAATAAAATAACTCATTATTTTATTGAATAAAGAATTTGTATTTACAAAAATTACAAACTACGAGAACCTTAAGAGATTTAAGGCACTAGTCCCAACATCTCCAACTCCGACTTCCCCAGACTTGCCTTCCTATGCCTTCAACTCTTCGCTCCGAATTTCGATCTCATTGACGCTACCTCTGTCTTTGACTTCATCGCCGTCAATCAATCTGCTTCCATCAAAGAATCGTGCAGATTGGTCCTCTGATGCTCTAGGATTATGTTCTCCAACATCGAGTTGTGTCTCAGGCCAACTCATATATTCCTGAAGCAATTAGGGACAGAGAATCTGAAATGGCCAAGCAATTTGAACTCATACGGCTGAACTCTTAGGTGGAAAAGCTAGAAAGCAAAATCAGTTTCTTACCGAAGATCAAGTTCTTGCATGCCCTTCTCCTACATACTTGCGAGTCACCCAAATTTAATTTAAGAGGCGGAATTCAAGTATTTACAAAGTATTGGGGAGGTGATTGATTGAATTAAAAATTTAGGAATGTAATTTAGGGTAGTTTTTTGCGATTTTCCTTTTCAATTGATTATTTTTAAGTGGAAAATATATGCAGTGATTAGTGAGTCTGGACGAGGAAAGGGTGTTAAACGTGAACCAAAACGGTGGGAGAGACTTGCAATATGAAAATCATTTTGGAAGGTTGAAATTGAATTAAATAAATCTTTAGCCTCTCTCAACAAACTTCCTCAGCGTTAGGTAAAGTTTTGGGAACTGTGTGAACAATAATGAAGTTGTTTTCCCAGCGTCCACATCCAAGGAATTTCAATTTTGTCCCACATCGGAAAGAGTTGGAGAGTGGAGCGACGCCAGTGGCTATAAAAGGGGAAGTGGGGAAGGTTGAAAAAATCATCTTTGCGCTTGGGGCAATGACGCAGCTAGTGAGGTTCTAACCGAGGCGCGTCTATTGCTGGTTGAAAACTATTTCCAAACCCCCTCTTGGGCCCGGGTTCAAGCCCAGGCCTTCGAGAATTTCTGGAAGGGCTCCCTTCGGGGTAAAGCCCTACAAATTTTAGTCCAAACATTTATTTCTTTACAATTCTCTAAGCTTGCTTTCATTTTCCAATTAATATTTTTGTATATGCTTTTTCGTATGATGCATGTCGATTACAACTCTCTAATTAATGTGTCAACAAAAGTTATTATGGTAGTAATTAGGTTACGCTAACTGGCGATAAAATTAGTATGGTTTATTTTAGGTTGACGTAATTTGGTCTTTTGAGTCAAGAAAAAGTATATTAGAATTTTTTGTTTTTATTTTTTATTTTAGTAATTATAGTTTATTAGGTGATGTTACACATTTTTAATTAAAGTCGTCTAAGACTGTCATCAAATCATAGTGAAACTATGACAAAAAAAAAAAAAAAAAAAAAAA
>QLSR01000005.1:7414294-7435105 GCA_031780015.1 Citrullus colocynthis | reverse complement strand
AAAAAAAAAAAAAAAAAAAGAAAAATGTAGTGATTTAGTGATTATGATGGAACAAAATTTACTAGAAATCTCAAAGTTATTTATATATTTTTGAAATATAAAGTTGTCTTAATATTAGAAGCATGTGGATTATTAAAACATTTATTAAACAAAAAGCTAAAATTTCAAAGAAAAAAGAATCACAAACAATAAAAGTTTGTGAATATAATTATAATTTAACCCTTATTTGTGCGGAAACTTTTATAAGAATTTTTCTTTAGAACTTCTTTTACATTGTCTAGAATTTCATAACAAAATTTTAAATACGAGAAAGAATAGGTAATAGACATAAAACCATCTATTCGGGTCTATATTTGTTCGAATAAAATGCTTAGCTAATTTCATATGTCTAACCAAAAAATCTTTTCTTCTTCCAACTTTTCAATCTTTCTATTCATTATCCGTAGGTCCTTCTTCACCTAATTCTTTCCATTCTACCAAGAAATAATCTATAATAGGTCGCAAATCCATATCGGCTAATTGTTCGCAAATCCATATCGGGTAATTGTTCTCGTATAGCACTTGCTTCGGTAGAAATTTCTTGATTTTCAAATGTAATTTGTTGCACTTTGTAAACAAAAAGTAAGTGCAACACAGAATTTTGTAAACAAAAAGTAATTAATAAGATACAAAAGTCATCAAAAGAACCATTAAAAAGTGTTCAACGAGATATTCGGAAATTTTGTTAGTTGAATTCGAACTTTGTATTCGTATGAATTTCAGTGTTGTGAGTATAATCTCTAATATTTGATCCTTTTTACTCTTTCTCTAGAAAGATAAATTTTGATCTTTAGGCTTGCTGATGGTGACCAACTTTTGGGCTTGATGATCCTCTTGGGTGGTCGACCTTTGCTTGTTAATCTTTTTGGGGGATCAGCCTTTGAGCTTAATGCTCTGTTGGGATGATCAACATTTGGACTTGTTGATCGGGTTGGATCGGCTTATGGCTTGTTAATCGATTTATATTGACTTCTAGCTTATTGCTTTATTTGGATCGACCTCCAGCTTGTTGATCGACTTGGATTGATCTTTTGAGTTTCTGACATCAAAAAGTTCGGAGAGCCTTCTGATTTTGTGGAAGTCTTCTGAACTTTAGTCTTTAGATTTTTATGAGATCAACAATTGATTTTTGGAGTTTTAGTCTTCAGAGTTTTAACCTCCAGTTTTTCCAATCTTCAGGAAGCTGTAAATGTTGCTTCTTTTGTAAAATATTAGAAGTGCAGTTGTCTCACATAAAAAAGATTTAGGAAAGTCATGAGCTTGTCCTATATTGAAAATGTTCATGAAAGTCATGGGCTCTCTAAACACTACGAAAGGAGCTTATGGCTTTGTTGTTCAATTGTCCCAATTAGAAACACTTTAAGCTTAGTGTGCTAATTCTAATTAAATTCGTTTTGTATTCTCTAGTTTGAGAGTGGGAAAAAGATGTGAGTAGTTAAAAGTTTTGAGAGAGTGCTTTTGTATTTGGGATCGGGAGAGAGAATTATTCTATGCGATTGTAACAATTTTTCACATAGTGGCTTTCTTTCTGGTGGACCATAGTTTTTCTTCGAGTTTGGAGTTTTCCATGTAAATTTTTGTGTTTTTAGTTTTATTGCTTTCTTTTAATTTCTTCCTGCAGTAGAACAGTAAACTTATATCGATCAAAGCTTTAGTCTTCTATAATTCAAGGAAGTTTTAGTCTTCCAAGCCTTAAGAGCTTCAATTTTAAAGTCAAAGTTTGAGCACTTTGTTGCCAATACTTCCAACCCCGAAAATTGAAGGGTGAGATCTCTATTTATAGAGGTTCCCAATGGGCTTACATGGACTTGGCTTAGTTGCTTTAGGCTTGGGCTTGGACCCAATATCTTCATCGACCCAAAATTTCCCAATGGGCTTGAATTGTATTGGACTTTGGACCCGAGCAATTTTTATTATTAGGCCCGAGCAAATTTATAATTTTTATGAAGTACTTGCGCTTTTGTTGTGATGACGTAGCATCCTGTGATGAGCTGAAAATTTTCATTCAACCAAAAAAAAAAATTAAAAAAGAAATAATGGAATACGGAAATTGACGGGATGCTACAATGTAGAGAGAAGAAGAAAGCGGAAGAAACGAATTCCCAATGTTACTAACTTTATATTTTCAAAAAAAAGAAAAAAAACTATATATTACGTTAATAATAATAATAATAATAATAAAATAATATTTGACCATTTGGAATGAATTCAAACACAAAAACACACAAAGTCGGTTCCTGCTTTCTTCATTGTAGGTTGAATTTAGGAAATTGCATCATTTTTTGTTTTAATCCAATCTAAGTTGTTATCTGTCTTTTTCACTTCTTCATTTTTTTTTCTTCTTTATTTTAATAATAATAATAATAATATAATATTAATAATAATAATAATAATCACAGTTGATAATTTTACTTTGACTTTTTTCCCCCACAAATCTTGTGGCCAAGTGAGATTGGTTCTATCAATTATTGTTTAGTCTTTAAATTTTGTGTGAATTGGTTATGGATAATGCTTCTAATTTAAGGGTGAAAATGCTTAAATTTTATGCTACATGTAGGGCGATGATTTGAACTAAGATCTTTAATGTCATGTTTGAAAATTATTTGAGTCTCAGTTGGATAATCATCTTGGTTCTAGTTTTTGATAATTAAGTCTATTTTTTTCTCTATTTCTTATAATGATTTACATTTTTGGTAAGTACAATAGTTGATTTTTTAACCAATCCAAAAACAAAAACAAGTTTTTAAAAGTAACTTTGTTTAGTTCAAATGTTGGCTTAGTTTTTTAAACCATTGATAAAAAGTAGATAACAAAGGAAGAAATTTAGAGGTGGAAGTAATCTTTATAGGCTAAATTTTAAAAAATAAAAACAAAAAACCAAATGGTTACAAAACATAGGCTTTATGTTTACTTTTTTTTTTTTTTTTTTGAAAAATAAGCTTATAAACATTCTTAATTACCATAAAAAAGTTTTGTTTTCTTTACACTATTTACTAATGCTTTTAAGAAACAGAGTCAAATTTTAAAAACTAAAAAAGTAATTTAAGAAAAGTTTTTGTTTTTACAATTTGACTAGGTGTTCATGTGTTTCTTTAAGAAATATGCATGGAACACACAATTAAGAAATTGGGAGAAAGCAAGCATAGATTTAAACAACGAAGGACTTAAACCCTTTGACCCCTTAACTGAATATATATGTAAAAAAATTGAAGTATGTTTAGATCTACTAATAGTGAAGAATATACCTTAAACAATTGAATTATTAACCAATTGACATAAATTTTAGGTTTAAATACTATTTTGGTCCATGTACTTTTTGGCTTTGGTTCATTTTGGTACTTGTAATTTCAAACTGTTCATTTTGATCCCTATACTTTAAATTTTGGTTCATTTTGGTTCTTATACTTTCAAAAAGTATATTTTGGTTATTATACTTTCAACTCTCGTTTAGTTTGGCCTTGAACTTTAAAAATGTGCCCATTTTGATCCCTTAAAAATGAAATATAAATGAAAATGAAAAGACCAAAATAGTCACATTCTTAAAAATATAAGAATCAAAATGAACAAAAATTAAAAGTACCAGAACCAAATTGAACCTTTGAACCAATGTTAAAAGTACAAGGACCAAAAGGAATATTTTGAAAGTACATAAACCAAAATGAATGCAAGCCAAAAGTATAGGGACCAAAATAAATTTAAACCTCGATTTTAATATGAACATAGTTCAAATGGTTATAACATATTCCTTGTCTTAGAAGTCAAAGGTTTGAATCATCCACCCCGCATGTTACTACAACCTAAAAAAAATTGACATAAAAGTTAAGGGAAAAAAGGTTTGATAATTGTAATTTGTTTATGGGGCATTGCAAAATTTAGACTAATTTTCGGAGCTTACCATTGATAAATTGTATTGCTAATAGGAGTATAGCAACAATAGGATCATTAACTGGTAGATTTTAGGGAAGTTGCTATTTCTAACCCAAAAAGTTTTTGATGGGACAAAACTAATCATTTTTTTAAAAACTTCTTTTTCTAACCCATTTTTTAACTTTTTAGAGTTTCAGAGGTGAGTCCCACATGGTGAAATAACATTAATACCCTAAAAAACCATCTTCCTCAACACTCAAACCATCGTGTACTTCCCTAACCCTTGAGATCATCGTCTTCTCTATAGTTCATTTCTTTTACAACACTATCTAATTTCTGTCATTTGTGGTAAAACCCCATCCTATGTGACCCGATTTGTTAGGACATGTTTGAAACGATGGAAAGTAATTCAAGTTTTCAAATAGTTGGTGGTAAAAAATGGAAAAGAAAATGAATTTTTCTGGTATGCGTTTTTTGCTTGCTGTCATTTTTTCCATAAGTTCATTTTTCCAGTAAGTTGAATGAGTTTACGGAAAAAGTGATAGAGTGCCAAAATCTCATGAGTACACCCCAACTTTCAGGACATTTGGGCATTCTGTGACTTTTCCTGTAAGGTTTTCAGGAAAAATAAACTTACAAGAAAAATAAAAGCAAGCAAAAACGCATACCAAATTTTTTCTATCAGACATTTCCTACACATATTAAATCTTCTCTACCAGAAAAATTCATTTTATTTTCCGTTTTTTATCACCAACTATTCAAAAACCTAGATTTCTTTCCACTGTTTCAAACATGTTCTTTGTGGGTTTGTTACCAGAAATCAAGTCATATAGGATGTGGTTTTACCACAAATGACATAAATTAGATAGTATTGTAAAAAAAATGAGCTTCAGGAAAGAAGATGGTCCCAGGATTGAGAGAAGAAGACGATGGTTTGAATGTTGAGGAAGATGGTTTTTGAGTATTAACGTCATTTTATCATGTGGGACCCACCTCTAAAACTCTAAAAAGTTGAAAAGGGATTAGAAAAATAAGTTTTAAAAAAAGAGGTTAGTTTTGTTTCATAAAAAACTTGTTGGGTTAAAAATAAAAATTTTTCTAAATTTTACCATATTTAAAATCATTTAAAAATATTGTCGAACACTTAATTATTAATTTTAAAGTGCCCTGCATTCCTTTACTTTCTATTCTGTGTTTATTTTGGCAAGGAAAAAAAAAGAATATATTTTATTTTAAGTCGGTCTATCCCAATGGTTGGGATTGAAAGGTGGGAAATTACGACTTTTGACATCATGTATGTGAGATATGAAATGACTTTTAATAAAATAATCTCTTCAACAACTTGGAAAATTTAAAAGAAAAATTACCCATTAAAGATAAATGGATAACATAAACAATAAAGAATTGATATAAAAATTTACGTAATTTACTAATAGTATTTCAATTTTGTTCATACACAGAAGAGAAGAATAATTTATTTTATTAAAAAGAATATCATATATTAAATTACAGGAGGAGTACAAATAGAGTTATAAAAATTTATATAGGACACTCGTCTAAAGTAATGTTGGTGATTTTTAATCACATGTACGACTGTTTTGAAAGTGTGTTTTAAAAAGGAAAGAAAAAATAAAAGCAAATGGACAAGTAAAATTAATTATCTTCTTTGACTTACAAACTTTTTATTTATTTGTTGTTGTTGTTTGTGTTTTTTTAATGGGTATGTAATAGGAACATTCAAAGTAAAACGAGTTTCGACTTTCGAGTTTCTTATTTATAAACGGCAAAGGGAAATTCTCCGAAAGGCAAAAACAATAACAAAAAGGAAAAAAGTATGGGAAGTAACGAAGAATAAAGCTTTTGCTCCCAATAATTGCAATAATATATATATATATATGCATGTATGGGAATCCAACCTAACACACACTTCTTTACTAAAATAGTAAAATTAATCTAATTTTTGTATGAATTATTCTTCAATTAATCAATTTATCCCTGCATTGATACCAAAATTAAAAAAAATAATTTGTAATTTTGTAATTTAGAAAAGAATGTGACGTGCAAAATAGAAAGAGAGGGAATAAATGCAACAATTTGAGCGTTGGAGAAGGGAAACTAAACTTGCTTTGGGTGGAATTATAATGATGTATTTACAGAAAGCAAAAGGTCTAAGTTATTGACGACTTCTTTTTTTTTTGAAAAATTTAATTGGTTGAAGTTGAACTTCGCACTTGTAATAATTAAATTTTTTTTTTCTTACAAATTAAGCTCACATTAAAAAGAGGTAGGAAAATCAATTGGCTAATTTGACCCATTAATTACATCTTAGATATTAAAAAATAATAATAGAAAGAGAGAGGAAAAGGAAACGTAAGAGAAAAATTGGGCAAAGAAGAAGTCAACATTCAACAGTCAACTTAATTGAAAAACAAATAAACATAAAACTAAAACGAAACACAAATCATGATCGATCTTTGGCGCTTTCCTTATTTCTTCGCCAACAAATTTCATATCCTTTTTTAATCTTCTCTTTCACACAACACCCAAAAACAAATTTCCTCATTATATTGCCATTAAATTTTGCAAAATCCCACAAAGAAATTCATCTTCTCTCTCTCTTCTTTCTCTCACTAAAACCAGAGGCCATGTCCTCCTCCACTACTCCGTCGTTCGACGACGGCGCAGTCTTTTTCGGCCCCGATCGTCCTCACCGGAACCCATATGATTTAAACAACAAAATTATGCTCACCGCCATAATTTCCCTTTCTCTCGTCGTTCTTCTCGTCATTGCCCTTCACATTTACGCTCGTTACGCCCTCCGCCGCCACGCACGGCGGCAGGCCGTCCTCCGCCGCCTCGGAATCCTCGCCCTCGTGGACTCTGGCGACCCTCCCCCGCCGCCTTCCCGGTCCGGGCTCGATCCCTTGGTCATGGCGTCGCTGCCGGTCGTCGTTTTCAAGCACCAATCGGAAAATCCAGGCCCTTCCGGCGCCGCCGTGGAGTGTGCCGTGTGCTTAAGCGCTATCGAGGACGGCGAGGCGGCGAGAATATTGCCCAACTGTAAACACGTTTTCCATTTGGAGTGTATTGATAAATGGTTTGGGTCGCATTCCACGTGTCCGATTTGTCGGAAGGAGGCGGCGCCGATGATCGTGCCGGAACGTCGGGAGGCTCCGGCGGCAGCGGTGGCGGAGGGCGGCGGTGGGTCAAGCTCCCGATTGAGTTCGTTCAGAAGGATTCTAAGTAGAGAAAGGTCTTCGCGAAGGATTCAACCTTGTGTACGCCAAAGTAGAAACGACGACGTTCAAGACTTGGAAACCCAGTAAATATGAATGTAAAGCTATTATTATTATTTTTTTTTTAATTTTTTACCATCATTTCAAATAATAATAATATAAAAAGAAGTAACAATACCACGATGAATAATTTTTTTGGGTAAAAATTATAGAGTGAAAACGCTTCTTTTTTACCAATTGAACTATGTGTGTTGAACTTGTATGAATAAAAACGTTAGTTTACAACATTTTTAGATTTTTTTTTTTGGTAAAATATTACTTCTGTTTCTATGCTTCTAGCTTTTATTCATTTTGGTTCCTATATTTCCAAAATGTTCGTTTCGTCTTTATGCTTTCAAAATTAATCATTTACTTTCAATTTTGGTCTATTTTGATCCTTAAAATCTAAAAAAGCATCATTTTTTATCACTTAAAAAGAAAATCTTGTTTTTGAGTTAGGTTGTTTGATGAAGAAATGCTTGCTCTTGAAGACTTTTGGGTTTGGTAGACTCTAATTTTAGTTTATATTTATAAGCATCTTTCTTCCCCATGTGAACTTTGATTCTCAAACTTTTCGGCTAAGGCAGTTGAATTTCATTTTCAAACAAGTTGGATTTATTAATATTATTATTGTTTTTTTTTTTCTTTCTACTATACTACGTATTTTAATTGGATAAATTTCACATTTTTGTTCTTTTTATAATTCAATTCGAATATTCATCTTTAAAATGGAGGTACATACTAGTTCCTAAATTTTAGACTTTGTGTTTGTTTAGTCAATTTATCATCAAGATTTATATTTTCTTATACAATCAAGATTTATACTTAAAATTATCAACATAGTTCAATTATAGAAACATCGTTTAACATGTTGACACCATTATAAAGGATTAGAAACAATTCAAAAATGATACATAAAGATCAAAATGAAATAAACTCAAAATTTAAAGTGATACTCGAGTGTTAAAAATACTAAAATAACCAAAATAAAAAAACTAAAGAAAGATCCTTACCATAAGATTTGATAATCATTTTTTTTAGTTTCTAAATATTTTTTTAAATCATTTTTTTAGTTTATAAAAATTAAGTTTATAAATAGTAATTCCACGCGATTTATTTGTTTTGTTTTCTCCTTAATAAACAATGTTTTCAAAATCCAATTCTAGATTTTAAAATTTGAAAAAAGTTATTTTTAAAAAGAAAAATTGGCTAAAAATTCATTTTCTTAAGGCTATAGTAAAAAAATTGTACAAAAAAAAACCCACAAATTTATAACATCAAAAACTAAAAGACAAAATAAATGATGGTCAAACATCCTTTAAACTTTCAATGTTGTATTTAAAGCATTATCAAAATCTTTTAAATTGTTTTAATAACTTTCTCAACTTTTAAATTTGTTCTCGATAGATTTTGTATACAAGCCATTAACTTATTAGACTTAATCTATCAGAAAACAAAAAATTGATAGTTCAAGTACATTCAACATTATATATATAAAACTAAAACTGAACTTGCATGAAACTTGCAATTTGTGAGCTCAAGAAAATCACGAGTATATCAATTTCCACCATTCTTCAAATTTTGATTAGAAAACAAATGTGAAACATATAATTTGTATCAATTTAGACATTTTGTTGTGATTACATTTGAAATCATTTATACAAAATTCTCACACATGTGTAGACTTCTTCAAATGTTAGTTTTACTAAATAGACAACTAAAATTGAAGCATGGACGATTTTCAAAAGAAATGCTAGCTAAAAGTTTAAAGTGATTTACTTATGAAAGTATCGAGGGTTTATAATTGATACAATGAAGTCTGATATAGTTTCTCAAACGACATATAGTGGCAGTGAAAAGTATAAATTAATATACTTAGATTGTGAGAGTTATGACCTCCAAAGTTCAGAGACATGAATGACATTTTCAAAAAAAAAAAAAAAAGCATCACTATCTCTAAAATAAAATATAAGTAATTGAGAGATCTAATAACCAATATTTGCTTAATAAAAAAAAAAAAAACAAATTTCTAACTCTAATACACACCCCACCCAAATTCACAAATCAGAGATGATCAATCAATCAAATAGAGAAAAACTAGATGAACAACAAGTTTCCTCTTTGAAATTGAATCATGATTCTCAGGAACAAATACCCGATTACCATGGGCCTGACCCATTTCCGACTCGAATTTCGACCCGACCCGCTTATGTTTTCACTCGGCCCCAACCCTGCCGATGTCGTTTGGCTTGAGAAGTTTCCATTTCTCAACAAACTGCGCCATATAATTAGACGAAATCAATCAGAAAAATGTTTATAGATTCATTGATGAAAGATGAGATTTCCACCATTAATTTCTTGATTTACAGATCTTTACCTGGATGGGAATCTGCAATTTCCATAGCCTGAGAAACAAGAAAGACCGGAATCAGAACACAATTTCAAATATAGCGTTCTTAGTTACAGATCTGGGAATGTTTTTGGAATTAAAGAATGGATTTCGAGCAAGAATTTGAGAGATCGGAGTGAAGAAGAAACATACTAGGGTTTAAGGAGGTGATAGCGGCCGCGTTTTGGAAGAAGCAACTGTCGTCGGTCATTCCGTGTTTGCGAAAGTAATCGTTGAAGGCGAAGGAGGCCATGTTCTGGACGTCGGTGGCGTCGTAGCAGGCACCGCCGGGCTGGATTGGAGAACAGTCGGCACCGCCGGCGCCGCAGGCCCAGTCGAGGGCGGATTGCAGAGAGGCGTCGTCGGCGTTGTTCTTGGCCACGCACCAGAGCTCCGTGGCGGCGCCGCTCTGATCTCTTACGGACGGCCTCCGGGGATACGCCGCAGTGCCGTGAATGAGAAGAATTAGGAGAAGGAGGGAGAAATTGTTCGGCATTTTAGAGAGAGAGAGAGAGAGATTTGGAGAATGGGGCTTTAGAGAGAGAAAGAGAAAACGGGGGTTTAAGAGGGAAAGAGAGGAAGTGACCGTTACGGAGATCCAAATCAAAGAACTAGGAGAAGCTGTCACTTTGAGCTTGAGGCGAATATTCTAGAGATTTTTGTATTAATTTCATTTAAATTTCACGTTTTAAAGAAAATAAAGAAGAATAATATTTTGATGTCACAATCTATTTGTAAAAATGTTCTTACAAAACAAGTACGAGAGCAGGTGAGAAAGAGAGATTAAGAAAGGAAGAACTCTATCATATGAAAGCACTATTCTAATAGATTAGTTGAATACAAGTTGTTAAGGCAGACCTCTTGATGATCCTTATTGTTGCTTTCTTCTGTGCAAAGCCCATGACAGACCCATTGTATAAAGGCTCTTTGCCAATCATTTTATGTGATTCCTTTTCTAGAAACTAAAATTGTTATTAGGGTTTTTAATTCAACGAGAGGGTGAGTTTATTATTTTTTTTTTTTTTGCAAGAGTTTTTCTTCCAACATTTTTTTTTTTATATAATGGTTGTAAATCAATTCCATTGATATAATAAAAATAAAGGATTTTCTTTTGCACGTTTGAGTTCTTCCATGCTTCTGCATTTGCTTTGATGGCATTAGAGCCAATGTCTAACGACGAAATGCTCATTTGTTCTTCAATCAACCTTCTGAAAACTTTTCCCTACCTTTTTTCTAGGGCACCTTCTTTCTTGTTCATTCATGGCTGCGACCAAAAAATAAAGATTCAAGCCAGAGCTTCAATCCGAGTAACAAAATTTCATGACAAAATTAACTGATGATAATTTTCTATTATGGAAATTTTAGATCTCTGCACCTCTTGAAGGGGTTTCTGGAAAATGATCCACGACCAAAGTACCAAATAACTTCTGAATCTACATCCACCACTGTTCAAATGATGAGCATTGAATACAAGATCTGGAAACGTCAAGACCGACTAATTTCATCGTGGCTTTTAGGCTCCATGTCTGAAAATATTTTGACTCAGATGATCAACTGTACTTTGACTAAAGATATTTGGTCTACCTCATAAAAGTATCTTTGCTGCACGGAATCTCGCTCAAACCATGCAGTACAAAAGCAAACTCCATAACATAAAAAAGGAATCCATGCCTCCTAAGAAATACTTTACGAAGATACAACAGTGTGTAGATGCCTTAGCATCAATCGGTAAGCATGTAACCCAAGATGATCATATTTTATATATCCTTATCGGATTGGGTTCAGAATTTGAATTTATGGTTTCTATTATTACTGCTCGTACTAACTCACCTTCAATTCAAGATATCACGACTCTTTTATTAAATCAGGAAACACGTATTGAAAGCAAAATTATTAGTCTAAAAGGTTCCTTACCTTCAGTAAATCTTGCTTCAAACAATCCTAGACAAAACAATCCCAGTAATCAAAACCAACGAGGCCCTAGGTGGAAATTGTGGGGTCATGGAAATAACAATTCGATAAATCAAAACAAACCACAATGTCAAATATGCACCAAATTTGGACACATAGCTTCCAAATGTTTCTTTCGATATGCTCCATCTCGAATTTAGTCAACAACCATCAGGTTTTTCTCCCTCTTAGTTTCCTCAATCATCTAACCAATCTGGTATCTCACAGATGACTGCTACGGTGGCCTCCCTGAATTTGAATGTTGGTAATAATTGATACCCTCACTCTAGGGCTACCAACCATCTGGATCTGAGTAGGGAGGAGGAAGTCAACTCTATGCAGCAAATAGTTTAGGTTTGCCTATTCTAAATTATGGATCGTTCTCTTATTCCTAAAAACTTACTCTATGTTCCATCCATTACAAAGATTCTTATAATTGTGTCTCAATTTGCTTGAGATAATTGTGTATTTTTTTAATTTCACCCAAATTCTTGTTGTGTGAAGGATCATGTCACTGACCAAACTCTACTTCAAGGGACACTCCACGAGGGCCTCTATTATTTCAATGTTAAGCCATTACAAAAGTCTTCCAACAATTCCAAAATTTCAAACAGTGTTGAACCTCAAGTCTTTCATACTATGTTTAATTTTTCTTATTCCATGAATACTGGTATGGATGTTTGTCATAGGTATCTAGGCCATCCTTATTTTGATGTTGTTCAATATGTTATCCGAAGTTCAAACATCTCTCAGTGCATATAAATAGATTGAAATTTTGTGAAGCTTGTGCTCTTTGAAAACACCATGCTCTACCTTTTCCTAAATTCGCTACTGTTTACCCTGCTCTATTACAACTTATTGTCTATGACTTACGGGGACCTGCACATGCTATCTCGTAATGGTTTTAGATACTATATAAGTTTCATGAATGTTTATAGTAGATATACTTGGATCTACTTCTTGAATTCTAAATCTGATGCATAAAAATTGTAAGGACATTCCATTTTAAGATTACAAATTGATGGGGGGGAGGGGGGGGGGGGGTAACTATGGTAATAAGGTGAAGTTTTTAACTCAAGAAAGAAATATGGATAAAATGAATATTCTCCCTCAAATATGAAATATAACTCTTTTTTATCATTATTTTCCATTCAATTTTCTGTTTTCATTGTATAATTGGGCCAAATTTCTGTCACAAAAATAGCCCATGATTGGCCCAATGCAGAACTTCGTCAAATGTTGGCCCAATCATGAAAATATTGTAAGTATAATTTTAAGGGAAAGCCAATATTAGGAATTAGGCGTCAGTTTTGATTGTTGGAGAAAAAAATATTATTATTATTTTTGGTAAGTTGAAAAAAATATTGAATCTACGAACGGATGATTTTTATTTTTAATATAGAATTTAAGTTTTTTTTTTTAACCTTTCTATCATTATTTTCATAAATATTAGTTTTAGTTCAATAATAGTAAGATAGGAAATTCAATAAAATAGATATTTTATCTTTTAAGTTATGTTTAAGTCATGTTGTATGTGGATAAGTTTAAATTTATAAATAAACACACTTTTTGCCATTAATCTCCCTTTTTTTTATAGGTTCCTTTTAGTATAACTACACAAACACACCATATAGCACAAATATTAACTATTCTATCACGTCTTAATAATATAACACAAAGCTCCTCTATCGAGGATGGGCTTAACAACCCCTTAATTCCTATGTACATCTGCTTGGAATTTATATTATTAAAAACTATTTGGAATTTATATTAAAGTTACAAAAGTTCGATAATTTGAGGGCACGTACTCCCTAATTCCTATGTAGATCTGCTATCGATGATAGTTGGATTTGTTTTATTGATATTGAGGCCAACCAAGAATCAAAACAAACAAATCGATTTTATAAAGAAAAAATTCTAATCGATGTCCAATAAATAACAAAACCAATGGGTTGGTTTTTTATTTGGTTCAACTTGGTTCTTGGTTTTTAGCATTTTCTTCTTTTTTTTTTTTCCTTCTAATTTTTATCTTTATTTCCAATTTGCTTTGAATTGATCCTCTTGCTATTTTTAAAATTACAATGGGCCCTATTTCTTCTTCTTCCCTTTTTTTTTAAAAAAATTGAAATTGGACATTTTTCTTTTTGGCACTTTTCTAAATAAAAAACATACACACTCCATAATAATTGGTCTATGTTCTAAACAACAAATATACATGCACAATAGTAATTAAAATACTAAAAATACTTAATGTTAGAGTTTATTTTTAATGGTATATATAGTACAAAACACATTTTTAACAATTGTTTTCAAATTTTGAATCGACTACCAAACACATATTTAAAACATGAAATACAACTATGTACACATTGAATCCCTTCTTTCAAATTCTTTACCAAATAGACTCTATTTTTTTTTTTTTTTTTTAGTAAAACAATAAAATCACCCAAATATATCCACGTTCTAGTTAGATTTCTTACGCACTAGTACTGCCACCTTAAAAATATGGAACCTTTGTTTTTTAGGTGAGGAAAAATGTGTATGGGTACCTAAATTTCACTTTCTCATACCAATTTTCATTCAAATATTTCAAGAACATATGTTAAGAGGTTTTGGATTTGAAATTTGATCGAATGAATTAAAGTTGAATTTCCTAATGAAAAATGATTTTAACGTTATTACAAACCGATTTTAAGTCATTGGTTGCATCCTAATTCTACACAATTTAATAATTTATGAGAGGGTTAGCTATTTATTGCATAATAAAGAATGATTGTTCTAAAAATTGTATACATCGTAGAAACCGTGTTAATTACATAAATCTCTTTGAGATGATTAAACAATAAATGGATGAAATATTCATAATTACAATACAAAATTCTTAATTAAATTAAGTAAGATCAAAAGGTCCTAATAATATAGTTGATGATTTGATGATAGAACTAAGGTCATGTAACCACTTTTCTTCTTAATTTTCTTTAATTTCTTAGGTGCAATAGATATCTTGAGGCAAGTTAAATTCACTCTAAATCGAAGCCACCTCATCAACTTTTAATTCTTCTTGAAGATAGGGATGTTTAAGTAGCATATTAGCCGTCCATCTTTGTTCAGACTTTTGTTCAAGACATTTTAAAAGAAAATCTCTTCCTTCTCTAGATAATTCTTCGGGAATATCTGGTAGATCCATTTGATTCACGACCTTTTTCACTAGTTGTCCCACACTTTTACAATACTCCATATTTGCTTTTCCGAAATCATCTCAATCAAAATGCATCTTAGAGACCAGATATCAAGTGAAGTGTTGATTTTACCGAAAAGAATAGATTCTGGTGACATATATATTGGTGTTCCTCTAAATCTTGGCTTAGCATTAATGGTTATTACCACTTCCTCAAACTCATCACTTTTCTTGGAAAGCCCAAAGTCAGCTATCTTCAACTTCAACTTGTCATTATCATTGGGGAACACAAGAATATTATATGGTTTGATGTCACTATGTACATACCCCCGTTCATGTATATGATAAAGGCCTCTCAGCATCATTCTGAGATACTCTTTAACTTCAATCTTGGGCAATTTTCCCCTTCTCCTAATTAAGTCTCCTAAACTACCTCCTGCAGTGTTTTCTAATGCAAGATTATAGGAAATAGAATCTAAAGAATCCCCTTCAAAATTGATACCACTTCTGAGACATTGGATAATTTCAGGACATCCGTTAAAATTAAGCAAAATAGTTTATTCTGTCATAAGGGAATGAGCAGCTTCTTTGAAAACTACCTTGAGAGCAACAAAATCAAAAGCCCCACTCGTTGGAATTGCTAAGAACACTGTCCCATAAGAACCTCTACCCAAAACTTTCACTCGATTCCAATATGACATCTTCGAACCAAAAAGAACTTTCCCTAATTCCTTTTATATATTAAGAAATATATATTATGTTAAGACCTTCAACTAAGTGCTTGATTTCTTAAGAGTGTTCGCCGGCCGAGAGAAGAAGAGAAAAGCAATTACGGTGGAGACAATTATTTCAGAATGCAAAGAAGTGTTGAAGAGAATACTCACCCAAAGTTTAATTTATAGAGGAATATCATGCTAATTGCAATAGGAATTAAATAAAGTTTAGGACAAATAATATTTCTAGATTGTAATAGGAATTAAATAAATTTTAGGAATGAATTATATATCTAGATTGTAATAGGAATTAAATAAATTCTATAATTAATTATATTTTTAAATTTTTAAAATCTTGATCAACTAAATTGTAATAGGAACTAAACAAATTTTATGATAGGTTATATTTTAATTATGTTTTTTTTAAAAAAAAAAAATCAATCCACTTAGTTGTGATAAAAATTAAACAAATTTCCTGATAGATTTTATTTCATTTTTTTTCTTCTCAATCACCTAAGTTGTGATAAAAATTAAACAAATTTAATGATAGATTATATCTCATTTCTTTAAATTCCTACTAAATTGTGATAGGAATTAAACAAAATTATATTTATTTTTTTAAAAAAAAAGAAAAAAAAAATTAATCAAATTGTAAAGGAATTAATCGAATTTGATTATAGGATATATTTCAATTTTTTTTTTTTAAATCTTTTAATCAACCAAGTTGTAATAGGAAATAGTCAAATTTTAGGAATATATTACCTTTCAAATTTCAATATACTTTTATTATAAATAATATTATAATATTATAAAATTAATATACTTTAAAATATTTTTTATTATACTAATATTATATAATACATTTATATCCATAAACTGTTTTTTAAATCTTACATTTCTTCCCAAGTCCTAACAACCAACCTAATTTTGTAATGTATAATGGATAGGATAGTGTCACTTATTAATCTTGTATTGGAATTTTCTATTACTATTAATTATAAGTTAGGTTGGAATTTTATAATTTGTATGCCTATTTTAGTTTATGTATTATTCTTAATGGATAACGCCAAAAGACCAAATTTACCAACTTTCTTGAAAAATAAAATAAAATAAAAAAATCAGTTAAAACCGAAACCGACCGATCCGACCCCAAAACCGACTAATCGATTTAAGCAATATATTTTGAAAGTGTGGTTTTCAATTTTTCAAACGGAATAAGACAATTTTGGCAAACTGACCCTACCGGCTGATGCTCACCCCTATATTTAATAAGTACAAAATGGAGTGGTTTTGCACGCTACAAAAAGAATTGGTATTTAGCAACAACATTTGGAAAAACTCTTAATTTTATTTTGAAGCATTATGATTTATCAACTTAAATAAATTCCTGGAAGAAAAGCTTACCATCTCTAGATTAGGAAAGAATCTAAAATATTTCTAAATATATATTAAGCTCAAAAATAGCAAATCATGATAAATTTTGGCTACAACTAAGAAAAATATTGTGATGTAATAAAGCATATAGATTAGGAAAGAATCTAAAATATTTTAAATTAAAACAAATCATGCAACTATGTCCAATAAAACAGTACAAGTGAATAAATATGAAGATATTTTACCATGTCAAAAGTAGATTTGTATATATATATATTGTTGTTATTATTAATTAGTATTCGGTAGACTACCCATAATCTTAAATATTGACATAAACCATTTTTTGCTTTCAAAAATGTATTTTATTTTCTGACTCTATATTTTGACTCGACTAAAATTGCAATTTCTACAATTTTCTTATTACACCCCTCCCATCAAAATAATAATATAATAAAAACAATTATAAAATTTAAAATATTTTAGATTCTTTCCTAATCTATATGCTTTATTACATCACAATATTTTTCTTAGTTGTAGCCAAAATTTATCATGATTTGCTATTTTTGAGCTTAATATATATTTAGAAATATTTTAGATTCTTTCCTAATCTAGAGATGGTAAGCTTTTCTTCCAGGAATTTATTTAAGTTGATAAATCATAATGCTTCAAAATAAAATTAAGAGTTTTTCCAAATGTTGTTGCTAAATACCAATTCTTTTTGTAGCGTGCAAAACCACTCCATTTTGTACTTATTAAATATAGGGGTGAGCATCAGCCGGTAGGGTCAGTTTGCCAAAATTGTCTTATTCCGTTTGAAAAATTGAAAACCACACTTTCAAAATATATTGCTTAAATCGATTAGTCGGTTTTGGGGTCGGATCGGTCGGTTTCGGTTTTAACTGATTTTTTTATTTTATTTTATTTTTCAAGAAAGTTGGTAAATTTGGTCTTTTGGCGTTATCCATTAAGAATAATACATAAACTAAAATAGGCATACAAATTATAAAATTCCAACCTAACTTATAATTAATAGTAATAGAAAATTCCAATACAAGATTAATAAGTGACACTATCCTATCCATTATACATTACAAAATTAGGTTGGTTGTTAGGACTTGGGAAGAAATGTAAGATTTAAAAAACAGTTTATGGATATAAATGTATTATATAATATTAGTATAATAAAAAATATTTTAAAGTATATTAATTTTATAATATTATAATATTATTTATAATAAAAGTATATTGAAATTTGAAAGGTAATATATTCCTAAAATTTGACTATTTCCTATTACAACTTGGTTGATTAAAAGATTTAAAAAAAAAAAATTGAAATATATCCTATAATCAAATTCGATTAATTCCTTTACAATTTGATTAATTNCAAACAAAACAAAAAAAAAATATATCTCTTTTTCTCTTTTTCCTTTTCCCCAACTTTCCATTCCATTTTACCCAAAAGTATTGATATGTCCTTAATTATTCCCATAGTTAACCAACTTTTGCTCTATTTAAAAAGGATTGTTTATAGCTTTTTTGTTTTTCAACCTAAACATACTTCAACGATAGTCAAAACCATGATAAGAAGTGAGGAAGAACGAGAGGAAGACCACAATAGAAGGCATAAAGTAAATCTCAAACATGGCTCCATATGTAAGTATCTTCCAATTTTATTCCTTGTGATCGTCCTTGTGGCTTTGGCTCTCTGGCTTTCCTACCGCCCCAAGAACCCCGAGTTTGTACTAGTCGGGGCTGCTGTAAGCAAGGTGACCGTGTCGCCTCCGTCGCAGCTGTCAACAATAATGGAGTTCACTATCGTTACAAGGAACCCCAACAAGCACGTTTGTATTTCCTATGATGAACTAATTGGAATGGTGCTATATAAGGGGCAACAGATAACGCCACAAGTAATGTTGTCTCCAGTGATTGATGAAAAGAAGAGCACGGTGGAGATATTGCTGGTGTTGCACGGTCCGGCGGTGGCGGTGACGGAGGAGGTGGCAAATGAGATAGTGAGAAGTGGGAATGAGATTTTGGTGAGAATAGTGTTGATGGGAAGAGTCAAATGGAAATTTGGAGGCATCAAAATTGGTTATTATGATGTTACTGTGAAATGTGATGTGTTGGTGAATAATACAAAGAAAGGCTTGATGGTTCCACTTCCTTTGCCTCATTCTACCCCTTGCAAAGTTGATTTTTAGTCTATGTTGGGAATTATGGTAAATTGTGGCTGATTGTTTTATATTATAAGTAATTGAGGAACTAGAAGCTATAGATATATAGATCTCTTGTCTGTTTCTATATATATATATATATATATATATTTATTTATTTATTTATTGAATTTCATTTGAGAATTTTTATGAGAACTAGCTAAAATGTTTATAATATCTAAAAATAAAGTAAAAGAACAAAAAAGTTCATTCTTCGTTAGCTATTTTGATTTTGTGCTTCAAGAATTTCCAATATATCAATGATACTTGAAATCAAGTATATAAATATAGTAATATTAAATTTGGTGTACATATCATGTAAAACTCATTGCTATATCAAATTCACATGCATGTAAATTAAGACAAACCTAAACTAAATCAAAACTCGAATAACATAATCTAACAATGGATATGTTAATGGGATATCATTGTTTAGGTTTTGCATTTATCAAGAGTTTGCTATTTTTGTTTTCTTGTACGTTGATCTATTTTTACAAAATTAAAGAGTAGTTGCTACTTTTCTAAGTTCTCCATTTTAATTTGTGTACTCACTCTTTTTTTTAAAAGTTGAGTAATTTTATTTATTTTTGATTGAAATCATCAAACGAAAAACTAACATTAATATTCTTGTAGTCTATATGGGTAGAAATAACCTTCTCAATATACGAAAGAAAGGAATAAAATGAAATGTATTATTAAAATACACATAAGGTAAAGGGAAGAAAAAGATGGGAAAGGCAAAAGGAAGCCACGAGATGTGGAACTTTACCTTTTAGTAATTAGTATATATAAAATTATACAAAAATAAATGAAGCTACACAAAAGAAAAAGCTGGGGCTACATCTCCTTAAATTAAGCCTCCCAATCAACATTCTCTTTTTTTTTTTCTTTTTCTTTTTCTTTTTCTTTTTCTTTTCAATTTCATAGAAAATTTAAAATCCCAATTCCCCAACACATATTTATAATTTATATTAAATATTTTCTTGTATTCTTAAATCTTAAATCTTACTTGTTTTGTTTCAATATGAAGCATGTAGGAGCGAGTCGTCTCGGGTTTGACCCGGATCTGAAGCTTGAAACTGCGACAATTTGGCAAAAACGCCGACCAACGGCGCCGTATTGTAAGTGCAGGCTTCGGTCTGCATGTAATTCCCCCTATCATCGGAAAAATTGTCTTGGCAATCAGGGCCGCCGACCACCGCCCCAACGACGACGTTTGGGTTCGGATCTCCCTTGCCGTACCAATGGTCGTAGCCCTGAGTGCAGCCGATGAAGGCTTTGTTTTCTCTGTAGGAAACAATCGAGGCTCCTCGGTGGTGAACCCTAGTCGGAAACTTGGGGCCAAATCCGACGAAATAGCTCATGTTCATAGGGTTGGAGCCGAGAATGTAATCTGTTTGTTGTTTTGCGAAGGTGAAAAGATGGTCGGGATCGACGGGGCCGGTGTGGCAGTTGAGAAGGTGGTTGGAACGACGGAGGTAGTCGGAGTAGACGGTGAGAAGAAATGAGGCTGTAGAGACGTATTGCATGTTGTTCCATTGGCGGATGAATAAAAGGCCGGCCGGAGTTCGGTCGACGTTGCTGGCGTTGTTCTTGTTGAGGATGGTGCAAAGGTAATACTCTGCTTTGGATTGGTACTGCTTCAGGATTTTTGCTTGCTCATTCTTATTTTTATGCCTCCCCTGCATTAGCAACTACAAAACACAATAAACAAATTCGCTTAAATTACTAATTTGCCCCTTTTATCGTCCAGCTTAAATGTTCAGTTTCTCTACTCCACGTATTAGAAAAAAAAAAAAAAAAAAAAAAAAAA
>QLSR01000005.1:7376817-7414130 GCA_031780015.1 Citrullus colocynthis | reverse complement strand
AAAAAAAAAAAAAAAAAAAAAAAAACTAAATTGTAACCAAATAACAAGGCTTAGTATAAATATTTTTAATTACAAATTTCGTGGTATTTATTTGGTTCCTAAATTTCAAAATTATAAAATTAATTATTTTTTTTGTACGAGATTCATATATTTATGACACAATCTTGAAAATTTAGGATTCCATTAATTAGACATAAAAGTCAAATTTACATCTTGTAGATAATTTTTTTAAAAAAGATTTGATATTTCCAATGAATTTATTACATACATATATTTATAATTCTTTTTGTATTTTTTTTTTTCATTTAGTTTTGTTACTTCAAAATTTTCCAATTTACTTTTCTATATTGCTACATTTTTCTAATCTTCCCTCAAGATTTTCAAAAGATGAACATAAATTGTAATTTTTCTTTTTTTTTTTTTTATTTATTTAGACATACTAATCTTCTAAGTTAAATTTGATTTTGAATACAATATATCAAATTATGATTGAACTAAACTCATGAAAATTGAAAACATGTAAATGTCAGGGACTAGATTGAAAAAGACTGGGAGAGAGAGAGAAGGGGGCCAAAGAGGAAGGGACTGAATGGGTTGGTTTGGTTGTGAGATCCTATGGAGCTGGAGGAGGTTGGAAAATAAAGGGACACGCGGCAAGGTTTAAGTGGGTAGAAGGGAATTAATTGGTGTGGTATCGTATGCACGTGGCTTTGTGCTGCATCCAACACGACTCGAAGTCTAAAACTTTACCCCTGCTGTCCCAATGGGTCCTTTAATTAAGGGCCACTCCATCTCTGTCTCTGACGTCCAAAAAAGCTTATTGAACGGTGGCAGTAGGAGAGATTTTCCCTCCCTTTCCCTTTTCCCATTTATCACTCCATCTCTAACACTCCCCTTAATCAAACACATAATCTCCTCCAATCCCTATGTTTTACCTCCAAACTTTAGATTAAAATATATATATACACACACACACTTACATACATCTTTAATTAAAATTTATCATGCGACATATAATGAAAGTGAGATGCTTTATTTACTCCTACACTAAATTACAAACGAGACTTCTAAACTAACAATTGACTGATCTTAATCGAGTTTAGAGGTATAGGAGAGAGTTAACTACAAAACTTTTATATCCACACAATGTTGAAATTTGGTGGACTCGTTACAAAAGAAATGAGAAATACATGCCTACACACATCACTATCAATTGGGTCCACTTGCAAAATGTAATGAAAACTACGAATGAAAACACACCACGTAAGAAAAGTAGAGATATTAATGGGTGTGGAGACCAGGTATAGATTCAAACTTAACCATATTTTTAATCGCAATAACAGCGTTTAAAGCAGTTGAAGTATGCTCAAATGACTGGATACTAAGCAGTGTTAAGAATGACGAGTGAAATTTGGGTAGGGTTTTGAGGATTTTAGTTACCTTGGAGGCGATGAGTTGGACGCCAGCATACTTGACGTCCCAGCTGAACTCAGAAATGGCCCAGCCAATGCCACCGAAGCAGTGAGCCTTGTTAACGACGTACTCCAAATACTGTTGATTGTCGGTGGCTTCAAACAGCCACAGCGCAGCCCACAGCAGTTCATCTTTATAACCACTCACCGACGCGTAGTAGCTCTTCACTGTTCCCACACTTGCGTCATATTTCCCTCTGAATTTATCCCCAAATTCAAACAACTTCACACCAATAATATTCAGATCACAATCATCAGTTCTTCTTTTCAACTAATTAAGTAAACTTCATCTCTCTCAACTAATTTCTGTTCAATTTCTGTTACCTGTTGCGCGTGATGGAGCAGCAGGTGCGAATAATGTGAGTTCGTTTTTCTGAACACGATCGACGCCGCTGCCATTGCTGCCGCCGTCTCTCCGGCGAGATCTGACCCCGGCTTCTTCTCGTCGATTTTGTACGCTTGTCGCGATGTCGTCATGTCCTCCGGTCTCTGCCAGCAGTAATGATCCGTATCTCCATCTCCGACCTGTGAATTGATGTTTATGAAGCAATGTGATTCCATTGGTGGTGAGGATAACGAAATTACGATAAATTGAGAATGAGATTCACCTCTGCCCATAGCACATTAGGGCTAGTGTGTGCTTTGATGAAGTAATCCGTTCCCCATTTTATCGCCTCGAGAGCGTGCTCTAGTTCTCCTGCAGCTTCAATTTCTCGCCGGTATTCAATCACGCTCCACGATAGCATCGTTATCGTGAAGGCCATTGGGAGGCCGAACTTCACATGATCACCGGCGTCGTAGTATCCTCCGACTAAATCGACCTGTAACACCGAGAAGAAAGCAAGAACTCCGATCGATTACCAAAAGTTATAGAAAACGAAAACAGAGCAGCCATTGCAAATTTCGAGGAACTGACTCCTTGTTCAAGACCGTCGGTGAGGCCGGAATGGTCTCGCCAATTGACGCGCTGGTTGTACGGCAGCCTTCCCGATCGCTGAGACTCGAAGTAGAGGAGACTCTTGGACAGAGCGTCGGCGTAATCGAAAGCTCCGGCGGCGAAGGTCCCTAGAACAGAGAAGGAGAGGAAGATCAAGAGGAGGCGTTTGCTGGAAGATATCGGAAGTTTTGGAAGACCGGCGCCGCGGCGGCATTGCGTCGTCGATGTCGTCGGGGCCGTATTCTCCTCCTCCATTAGCGGAGTTGAGTTCGCTTCGTCTTTGCCGTTGAAATTTGCCTTTGGGAGCGAAATGGGAGAGAGAAAAAGTGAGTTTCTCCCTCTCTCTCTCTCTCTCTCTCTCTTCCTCACACTTTAAACCTGATGAAGTATTTTTGGTTTAAATGAGTTTGGTCATGACATTCGCATGTGATTCTCACGTGAGGTTTCAAAAATTATTTAAATACTTTAGAATCCCTAATACCCTCAATTTTAGTTTTTCTTTTTTCCCTTTTGTTTTTCTTTTAAACCATCAATTTGTGTTAATTTATGTTCTATATTTTGAAATTTTTAGTTTGTCCTTACTTTTTAAACTGTGACCATTAGGGGTAGTTTTTTTCTTTTAATTTGCCAAATATATATATATATAGATTAGAACTTCTAATTTCAAGAAAATTAATATATGTTGATTGATGTTGTTTAAAAAAATTAAGAAAAATATCAATTTACACGCATAAATTTTGTGGGTTGTATTAATTAAGACTTTAAACTAATAATTGTATCAATTTTAATACTTTAAATTAATAATTATATCAACTAAGACCTTAAACTAATAATTGTATCAATTTTAACTTTAGATATTTGCAAGGGTACAATTTACGACCTTTATTGTATTTTGTTTAGTACATGATGTGAGACTTGTAAATTCATTAATTAAATTCCTAATTTTCATAAGCAAATCAATATTCAGACTATTAGTAATGATTTTCTTTTTAAAAAAAAAAAAAACGTTTATAAATTCATTCTAATTATCCATTTCATTAATCCAACATTTGAAGAAGTTTACACACGTATAAAAACATGATTTGTAAAGGCAATCTTAATAACGAGCGTACATTTATTCACCTAAGACAATTTGGAAGTCTAATTAATTGAATTATAAGTTTCATGTCGTGTTTTTTACCACTAAATCTAAATGTAGATGAAAATTGATACACATACCGAAATATGTGTATATATATATATATATCAAAGTTTGGGATATGAATTATTGTTTTTTCAAAAGCTTATTATTATGAAAATGGGGTTTGTTTGAATTTGAATTACAAAAGAAACGTGATTTTGTGGGAGGGTTGTTTTGGTTGGATTGGACCGTTTTGTCCCAACGTATACAGTTGAAAATTGCATTTCTAATAAAGTTTACTAACTTACTTAACTTCATTAGTTCAAAACTTTGACCGGTTCGTTGGTCACTTTAGGGAAGAGTCACTTTCATCCCTTTCAAAATTTCTTATCTACCATTCATAATCCCTTTTTTGTCCTGACTTTTAACATTGACATTGCCGAAACGAATATAAGTTTGTTAGTATACAAGTCATACGTAAATTTATTCAATTCAAACAATCATTATTGACAATAAACCTAATTATAAAATATTTGGGGTTAGTTTGGTTTAAGTTTATTGGTCTTTTCTTCCTAGGCAACCGAGTTTTTTTTAACACCCATGTAAATCACATCTTTCATTAACTAACAAACAACATGGTACTGGCATAGAAAAAAAAAATAAAAATAAAAAAAATTGACATTTTAAAAGCGAAAAGAAAACTAAATAAACAAAAAAAAAAAAAAGAATATTGGAAAAAAAAAAAAAAGAATGTTGAGGGGGCCAGGAAGGGAAAGAAAAAAGAAAAAAAAAAAAAAGGGCAAAAGTAACTTTTTAGTCTGAGGCTATATACATAATGTTGAAATAGAAAATAAAAAATACAAATTTTTAAAATCAACGAGAACCTAATAAATTGATTTGAGACGGGGAGGAAAGATAATAATAGAATATAATTTAAACTTGAACTATTTTACATGTTATACAATGATATTTAATTTGTCGCTTTTATATAATTCAATTTAAACATTTTTCCGAAGGGAAAAAAATATTAAACGTAATAAAAGAGGGGAAAATAGGGGAGAAAAAAAAAAAAAAGGGCAAAAGTAACTTTTTAGTCTGAGGCTATATACATAATGTTGAAATAGAAAATAAAAAATACAAATTTTTAAAATCAACGAGAACCTAATAAATTGATTTGAGACGGGGAGGAAAGATAATAATAGAATATAATTTAAACTTGAACTATTTTACATGTTATACAATGATATTTAATTTGTCGCTTTTATATAATTCAATTTAAACATTTTTCCGAAGGGAAAAAAATATTAAACGTAATAAAAGAGGGGAAAATAGGGGAGAAAAAAAAAAAAAGAATGTTGAGGGGCCCACGAGTTGAAAGGAAAAGGCAAGATAAGCCATGATCCCTGTTGATTACGGCAATCACATTGGCACATCATACGTCCATCATAACCCCTAATTATGGAAATTATCACGCAAACCACCCCTATATTTATTTTTTAATTACATAACCATCTATTTTTTTTTTTTTCAAATATAGTAAAATGAGCAAAATTGGTAAAAAAAACTCACAGGACTTCGCTCCTATCGGGTCAAGAAGTCTCCCCCAGTTTGATTGGGGATGAGGGTCAAACCAGGGACATTCTCCGAGTACCCGTATGGGACGGAAAGGATACCCGACCACTCGTTCATATATACATATCTCGCTCTTCTCTCTCTCTTTCTTGCTCTATTTATTTATTGGTAGTAATTTTGTACTACATTTCAACTCGTAGTCTCACTTTCTCTTTCAGTTTCGCTCGCTCTCATAATCCCCCGCAGGAGCGGGGATGAGGAACCCCCACCCGCCCCATTGCCAACCCTAAAAATGAGTTAAATTATTTACAAATACACTAATTTTTTTAATGTCCACAATTTGATAGACAGTAAAATTCTTCTATATTTGTAAATAGTTTAATATTTCTCCTATTTGTAATAATTTTTCTATAAAATATTAATACATTAGTGGTTAAATTAAAATTTTTTTAAAAAAAAATCCTATTCTTTAAAAAGTTGTAATATTATTCATTATTCTGGAGATTTTATGAAGGTTTAAATATCACAATTGGATTATAAATTTATTAGGGTGTTCGATGAAAGTTTTAGCGATAGTGTGACAATTTGAAAGAAAAATTGGGGATTGCCATGTAAAATTTAGATGAATTAAGGCCTATTTTAGTAGAAAATCTGAAAAGTAGAAAAATATAAATAAAGGATTCAAGGAAATCAGGATTGCATTTTATGTTTTCATATATGTTTGGTAACATATTAAGAAATAGAATTATAGTATAAACAATTGTTTAAAATGTGTTTGATATACTATATCTATGAATCACTAATCTAGTTATAGTTGCCCACTAAATATTAGTTGTCAATAGATTGTTATGGTTTACATTAACAAATTTGTATAATAATGATTTTGTAATATTATATAATTTATAATACATTACATATTACATGTAACAAATTGAGTTTATAACATGACATAATGTTTATAGGTGTTTATTTATTTGATATAATTATGCTTTTTTAAAATTTATAATTCAAAATTTGGGTACAATTTTGAAATATTTATAAGATGAAAGAGAATATTACAATTTTTGAAAAAATATAAGAATATATTTTAAATAGCACCACCATAAATAATATATTTTAATGCCTTAAGTCAAGGCTTACCTTTACAAAATGCCACCATTTTATTTTCTTATTTTACATAATCACGTCATTGTAACTTGTAATTACAATTGTTCCAATATACAATAAAATAAAATAATAAATAAAAAGGCCAACTACAACTACACTACAATATACAAGTAAGAATAAAATAACTGAGAATTGTACTAAAAATAACTGATAATTCAAAAAGAAGAATAAATCCAACTGCTATTATTGTTTCCAATCACTTTAATATAATATATTTAGAATATTTTCCACCTTTCAATTATTATTTTTTCCCTCTTTCATTCTCCAATTTTATATTTATTTTACCTTAGAAGTTGGAGCCAAACATAGATTTATTTTCTATTTGAGTTTGAATGCAAACACATTTTACTAGACCTCTAAATAATAATTAAAATGATTTGATGGGTTTTTTTTTTTTCAATTACAAAGTGAGAGAATTAGAACCTTTAATCTTCCGATAAAAGATGTATATCTTATATTAGTCGATGTATGCTAACAATTCGTGAGGTATATTTTATTCTAAAAAAATAATGTAATAATAAAATATTATTTTGATCTCTATATTTTATTTTAAAAATAGTCGAGGTATCCTAACAATTCACAATGTATATTTTATTCTAAAAAAACTATGTAACTATAAAATATTATTTTGATCTTCATATTTTATTCTAAACAATGTAACTATAGAAAGAAATTAATTAATCACCACGCAAATTGAAAATATAAACTACTTAATTATAAATTAATGTTACAAAAATATAACTAAGATCATGTCCGACGAGTGACATCTTAACCATGTTTTTTATTTCCAAAAAAGAAAAATTATAAAAATATCCTTCTGTTTTTATATAAAAAAAAATTATTTTAAATAATAAAATTGTTGAAAATATTTATAAATATAACAAAATTTTGCTTTGTATCAGTGCCTATCGCTAAAGTAATAGATATCTATTTATGTCTATCGTAGTCTATCACATATAGAAAGTAAAATTTTGTAATATTTGTAATTATTTTCAATAATTTTACTATATTTAAAAACATCCATTTATATAACTTATATTCTAATTTGATACAATTATATTTATATAACATTTCAATGTGTTTAATAATTTAATAGTATTGTTGTTTTTGGAAGTTTTATATTAAAAAAAGACATTAAACATTAATATGGATTTGAAAAGAAAGAACACAACGTGGGAGATACCAAAGGAATGGAGTTATTAAAAAGTTAATATTAAGAACAAATAAAGAAAATAAGACATTTGAGACAGTTACGGCTTATGGTCAAGCAGACGTTTGAAATTTGAATCCGAAATCCGATCCGATTATTCTTACGTCAAAATAGTGTAAACCATAAGTCAAAGATTTCGGACTCGGATCACACAATTAATTATTTTCTCGAGAGGGGCAAAACAGCAAATTAACGACCATTTAATACAAAAAAAAAAAAAAAAAAAAGTTTTGCCCCAATTTGATAAAAATTTCAGCTCACAATTTTATTTTAAAATACTGATATAGATATATATGTATTTACACTCATGTTTTAAGAATTATACTTTTTTTTTTCTATGAATTTATTAATCATGATTTTCATTTTTTTCTCATTAAAAAACTACTTTTTTTTTAATTTCCTTTGAATTTTAGAGGTAGTGCTAAATATAACAACCAAACAAATAAACTAATAGCTGATGCTAATAATGATAGGTTTTGTATTCAAAAATTGAAAACCAAATATCAAATGGTTATCAATGGAGGTTTAAATGTTACTTTGGTCTATATATTTTTTAATTTTATTTATTTTAGTCAACATAATTTCAAATTTGATCATTTTAATTATTTTACATTCAATTTTGATACATATGATTCTAAAAAGCGAACACTTTGGTTAGTTCATTTTCATTTTCAAGAGACCAAAATTGTTACTTTCTTAAAATTATGGATAAAAATAAACAAAAAAATTGAAAGTACTAAAATTAAGATGAACATTTTGAAAATATACGAATTATAATAAATCAAAGTTGAAAGTACTTTAAAAGTATAAAAGTCAAAACGAATCAAAATTAAAAGTACATGGAGGATGAGAGATTTTTTTTTTAATTTTTAAATTAAAGAACCCTAAAAATATATTGCAAATATTTAGGGATTGTCGGTGGTACGAAGACCGGCCACCGGCGGTCCCTAGTTCAGCTGCTGTATTCACGGTAGCGGGCCCCACAAAGTTAAACACCCAATCTTTCTGGGTCCCACCATTCCGGCCGACACCCCGGAGGTTATATTTATATATATATGTGTAATATTATAATTAAATCTTTAGTTTTAATCGTCTAAAAAAAAAAAGAAAATCTTTACTTTTTAAGTTTAATGCCCTTTATTCCCCCTCCTTTCCTTTTCAAAATTTAAATTCTGTTCATCAATTTCAAATTTCAACATCTTTTAAAATTATCACTTTTGCATATATATAAAGGAATATGCCAATTTGCTCAGTAATAGATGCAAATTTTGTTTGTTTTAGTCATGACTCATGTTTTACTATATTTGTAAGGACATCTTTTTCATTTATTCTAATATTGTTATACTCTTTTGTTTAATTATTGAATTATTCACTTCATTTATTCTTCCTATTTTGAGTGATTATTGATAGAAAATTTTGGGTTCCCATATTTATAATATTTTGGGTACGTTATATTGTTTTCTCGATTTTTGAGTCTCTTAATTTAGTTGGAAGTCACACTGGTAGAATTTTCTATTTTCAATAATGACATACTCAACTATTTAAAATGCTCGAATTTTAGAAGTTTTATTTTAAATATGTTCATAATATTTTGACATAAGTTTCATCATTTTTTAACATAGTTTTTATGTAGGCCACCTGTTTCAAAAATATGTTATTCTTTTGAGGTTTTTAAAATTGTAGATTAGTTTTATTTTAAATTTTAATATTTTCCACTTTTACTCTCTCATTGATGATGTTCACTTTTGATTATTCGTTTTAATTTAAAATTAATTATTTTAAACGAGTTAAATTGGTTTCACTAATTTTATTGTCAGCATTAAAATTAATTCAAAAAATCACATCAATTATTTTAAATTAATCAATTTAAAGTTAATATTTAGAAGGAAAAAACAAGTATAAAGGTGTAAAATATTGAAACTAAAAAATCAAACTAGAACTAAGATAAAAATGAAATATTTTGTAATTTATTATTTGAAACTAAACTATATTAAAATTTTATTTTGTGTGTTATAAACTTATAATAGACTTTGAGAGAGTCCAATTGGAAACTTTTGTTCAACTTTTTAAGTCAATAAAATATGTGGTAAATTTCTTTATAATTAACCCCACTTTAATGTCCTTAATTGAATTGGAGTGGAAAATAATATATATATATATACACTTTATGGATATTAGTCAAAAAAGTTTGTCACATGCTTAGACTAATTAATTGCATGTTGATTTCATTGTTGGAGATCCTCAAATTAAATCATGACAAAGACTTCTTCTTTTTTGGTTTAATGATACTCACATGAAGTGTTGCAAGCAATCAAATCTTCATGAAGTTGAACAAGACACATATATAATTAATTATTGCCTTTCATCAATAAATTTAATATAATGTTTGAGGAGTTAGTTGCATGCATATTTGTTTTAAAGCTCATTATTATCTTACATTACAAATTATTTAATTGTGTCCACCATGTAAATAAGACAAATTTGTTATAGGGGCATACCTAATTTAAAATAAACCTCTTACATCATCATATATTGTGTAATATTTCATATAGTGACATTTTTCCTATAAAATTAAAATTATTACAAGTTTAGTTTCGCCACTTTTAGAAGTATACAAGGATTAATAAATTCTTAAATTTTTTAATTATGTATTCAATTAATTTTTCTTAAAATTTTGTATTTAATAAGTCGTTCATCTATTTGTTTTAAAAGTTACATATCCACTAGACAAAAAAATTTAATTTAAAGTTCTATTAGACATAAAATTCAAATTTAATGGTAATAGATAAATTATTTTTTAAAGAAGTAGAATATGTAGAGACATATTAAATGCGTGTTTGTTTGGAAGTTTAAGGACCTTTTTCAAAAGTTGAGTAATGTATTAAATTCAAAGCCTAATATTAAAAGTTTTGTACAAATAACTTGTTGTTAATTCCAAGTGATTGTGAAATCCAATTAATTAGGCCCAATCTCAAGTGAACAATTACCCATCAATTCAAGCCCAAACTGGCAAATAGTAAAAATGTTGGGTTGTTTTACATATATATATATATATAAAAGATTCACGCAAACTATTAGTATAATAATAATTATTACCATTTTAACAATATATGAATAGGAAAATGAACATTTAACTTAAGTTTAATGATTTTTTTGTTTAAGACTATTACTACATTATGAAGATTCAGTAGAAGATATAAATGATATACTTACAATTATATTTTTTACGTCATTTAATCTTATGAATTTTTACAAACTATTTTTTATCCATTAACTATCGTGTTAAACTTTATTTTATTTAAATAAAAGAAATTATTAGAATAAATTTCGAAGTAACTTACCAAAAGTTTAGGGGTGCTTTTGTAAAATTCAACGTTATTTTTGTAAGTTTAGAGGTGCTTTTGTAAAATTTATACTAAACTACGAGGTGTATTCTGCAATTAGCAAAAAGAAAAAGGGAGAGAAAACGAAAAAATGGTGAGTTGAGGAAGGGGTTGCTGTTTTATCCGTAGTTCTCCCTCGAACTCGGCATCGTCAAATTTCTTCATTTCTTCGCCTCCGGAAATCCCAAAAATGGCGTCCGGTATGAACAACAGTAAACCAGATCATTTGGTGGAGCTCATCTTCCGGGATGAAACTCCGTCAATGCCGGACGGTGTTCCGATGCAGTGCTCCTCTGTTGACCCAATTCGAAAAGCCCAAGATCAACCAACATCTTCACCATCTCTCATACTGGAAGAAAACCTATGGTATGGCTCACACTACTCACTTTCCCCTTCCACAGCTTCTGTTAACTTTGCGTACTTGGATTTTTCTTTCTTTATCTTCATTTCCGTGCAATACGTATTGTTTTAATTTAGTTCATCTTGTTTGTTCCTTCGGTTGTCTATAATATTAGGTCAGAGATTTTGAAGTAGTGTTTGGTTGCTCTGCAATGGAAGGAGATTGAATTTACATGCTGAAATCTGTAGCTGTATACATGATCCATTTAAAGATCTTCGAGAGCTTATGCACCTCGTTTCGTTTCAGTGAGTACTTCATATGAATTGGAACGAGTAAGTAAAAATTGAACTCTTTATGGGTTTATAATTATAATTACTCGGACTTAATAACTGTATATGAATTACATACATCCGACTATAAGAACTAAATTTTAAATTTAAAAATTATATGGACTGACTTTATCTAGACAGACAAAACTTGAAATTTAACCAAATATAATGCATATTTTAATTTTCAAAACATTTTATATTTTTAAATATCTTTATTTTATATTTAATATAATTCTACCTTTTAAATTTTAAAAGTACTTTGGAATAGAAAGAATTCATATTTGATTTAAGTAGCTTTTCTACTTCACGATATATGTATATTCAATACACCATAATTTTAGGGTTGTGAAATCCAATTAAATAGGCCCAACCCTCAAGCAAACAGCAATAACTCCATGAATTCAAGCCCAAACAAATAGCAAAAATGACAAACAATTATAGCCCTAAACTAGTATATCAGGTATTGATTGATACGTACACCAAACATCATAGCTCAATTGATTAAATTAGACTAATGCTGAACTTTGTAAAACCAAGAAAAGGTTTAAATCACGATGGGGCATCGATGCCTAAGAATTCATGAAAACCTTGGACTACATAAAGTAAATATTCGTGTATTTGTTTATTTTGTGGTATGGAAAGTTTCAAAAGGTTATATAAAGTGTTATTACATTAAAATTAAAAACATTGTCAAAACCTTTTTTTGAAAAAAAAAAATATATTTAAAATGTCAAAAGTTACCAATTTTCAAAAAATGGTTTCAGCAAAATTATTGTAGTGACAAAAACCTCGTGGAATTAGAGTTGGTATTTCCCAAAATAGTTTATAGAAAATTCTAATGGTAGCCAATTGTTAAAGAAAAAATTAAATGCATAATAAAAACAATAATCATTATTAAATTACATTAAGTTTTATGGTCTATGAAATTTGAATCTATTTCTATAATTCTTAAACTTTTAAAAATATTTTAGTCCTTACAAACAATACACCAAGATATTAAGCACCAACAATTTTGAAACAAAAACATCTTTTAAATTCAGATTTAAAAGAGTAACTGACTTATTTGATAACCTAATCATCCAAAAATAATATCCTTAACATTTTAAAGAGTTAATAAAATCTTAATAAATCATAAATCAAAGAAAAACACTTTTCAAAAGTTCCAAAATTAAAACAAATATTTCTAAAAATTTAGGAAAAAAATAAAATAATATTTAAAAATTAAAGACTAAAACAGACATTTTTTAAATTTATAATCCAAAATAAGATTTAAGATTTAAACATTAACTTAAAAAGAAAAAGAACCATTTCAGAATTCAATAAGTACATATTAAAAAAAAAAATAAAAAACAATTAAATAAAAGCCTCAGATACAGCCGTATACTTGACATCAATAAAGATTCAGCCGGTAATTCCAACTAAAATAGAACAAATCCTCATTGGCTTTGAGCTTATAAAATGAAAATTCGGAAGAGCTTGAACATATACTGAGTATAAACATTGAAATATTAGAGAATAATAAATGTAATCACACGAATCGGCTCTGTAAATCTATAGAAAAAAGATGAACAGATTCCTATCAAGATGTGAAAACAGTTTGTTTTTGGTTCAATCATAGCATCGTCGGTCACCGCAATTGAGCTATCGACGACGTGGCATCGAACCGGAAAGAAAAATTATCAAAAAAAAATCCTCAGAGACCCGTTTCAAATCAACCACACAGGAGAAACCATAAAGCCAGCTGAAAATTCCCGACCAAAAAAATCCCCCAAAAACCAAACCGCTCCGGGAGAGAAACGAGTCGGCGGCGGAGTTCCGTGGCGGATGGGAACAACAATCCAATTTCATGGCTTCTCGCTGCGGTTTGGAGTGTCATACGGCACTTCCTATCAATTGTGGGAGCGTTTCATCATTGGAAGAGATTCAAACAAAGTAAAAACACCAAAACTAAAAATCAAAACTAGAGATTGAACTGAACTACAGGAAGATGAAGAAGGCGATGGAGGTTGGTGGATATTTATGGAGGCGAGCGAGGCCGAGGGCTTAGGGGCGCCGAATTTTTAACCCTAATTTTAGATATCGATCTCACTATGGGCCGGGCGTCTTCTATTTGGGCCTAGGGTTGAAAATGAGAATTTAATTTAGGAAGATTTGAGCCATATTTTTCACCAATAGTCTCTTATTGACTATTTATTTTGTAGAAATTTGGACCATGATGTTGTATATTATTAGTTTAATATTTATTGATTTTTTGCTTTACTTCTTTAATTAGTTTAATATTTGTTGACTTTAAATTTGGTAAATAATATTCATATTTAATGTATTTAATATTAGTTAATGGTTATTCTTGATTTTTTTTATCCATTTTTAACAAAATTACAAACGTAAAATTTCTCTCTTTTCCAATTGGAGACTCCACTCCCGACCGGCACTCCCACCACTAAAATTTCAATTCCAACCAACACATAAATTGCAATGTCACTATAGAAATTGCACTCTCACCACATAAATTCCACACCATCAATATCTTCATTTTCCAGTTCATCAAACTAATTTTCTTGCCTATTACGGATGGTATAATTTTTGGCACTTTGCATATTGATATGTTATCCTATTTATTCAATATATTATGTTCATTTTTAGTCATGTTGTTAATAGTTTTTCATTTTTTCTATGAAAGTTATAAGTGACAAAATATATATATATATTAATTATATTTTGTGTGTATATATACGGTGAACAAATTTTTTACAAGTTTATATAATATAAATATTAGGTATATCGTTAATATTTTTATTAGTATAATTGATGGATTTTTGTCCTCATCCTATACAATTAAAATGTTTTAAATGTTTGCAATGTTCTAACTAATATATGAAATGTGGTGGTAATTATGTTTGGTATGCACTCAAATACAATTGACTTTATGGCGAGTTGTTTTCAAATATTCTAACCAATATATAAAATATACAAATAAATATATTTGAAATGTAGCCAAATAGATGATTGTACCATTTGAGTTTGGTTATAACAGTATCCACGTGACTATAATATATATAAATATATTTAATATACCGTAGACATTGTATTAGATGTTTGTAACATTCTACCAATATATGATATATTCTAGTAAATATATTTGATATGTGCTCATATATTACCGTTTTTCATGCAAGTTGCTGGATTTTTTCTAACATATTCATGGTTATTTTTAAAAAGAACTTTGAACATTGTATTAGGTTTTGCAAATATTCTAACCAATATATCAAATATACCAATCAATATATTTGAAATATACTCAAAACTAATATATAAAATATACTGGTAAAATATTTGAAATATACTCAAATAAATTGTTGTACCTTTCGAAATTTGTATAGTACAATATATGAAATTTTAAATAACCCACACTATATATCATATACTACATGCTAATAAATTAGCAGAAATCCCACATCATAAAAAATATAGACGTACATATTATATACAAATTCACCATTTTCAAAATAAATCATCCATTACATAGCATATATGTCGAAATCCCACATTCACAATTATAAACCTAAATTCTATCATAAATATTAATATTTTAGAGTACAAGGTTGTTGAAGATTGAGGCGTCAGATATCCACGGATCTGGACTCAGGCACCAGATCTCCATGGATTTAGAGTAGGAGTTGAATCTCCACGAATTAAAAATATGGGTTGAATTTCCACGAATCTGAATGGGTGGTTGAATCTTGGTGCGATAGCATGAATAGAGGGAGACAGGCTGCAAATAGGAGAGAGAAAGAACGTTGATGAACCCACGAATGATGTGCGACTAATTCCAATAGACAAGCGGTGCGCTGTGTGGATGATAATGGACAGGCGATCGATTCTAATGGGCGAGTGGCGGCAGCGGTAAGGGGTGTGAAAATGGTATGGAGGGGAGATAGGAAAAAATTGAGGTGTGTTGAAAAACGAGGGAGTGATGAGGTGTGTAGAAAAAGGAGGGAGTGATTGTAATGAAAAAAATAATAATTAATTTTGCATATGAATCAAGGAAACGTTCGAGTTTCCATAAAAAAAAAAAAAAATCATTCAATTTTCTTTTATAAAAAATTTGTAACTAATTGTAGGATGAGACTAAAAAGTAATTATACTCTAACTTTTGTGTAATAAAAAAGTTCATTTGGACATTTTAAAAAAAAAACAATAAAACTAGACATAATTGAAATATAAGGACTTTCTTTGGGCCTTTTCTGTTGTTATCCCTTTAATTTACTCCAAATACTAAAGGGCTAACAAGTCAAATAACGTTTCATTTTAAAAATAGAGATGTTTTGTTATGAAAAAGAGCCAAAACGAATTTGAATTTAATTAATTATTAATTATTAGATTATAAAAATATCCCAAATAGTATCTATATTAATTTATTAAAAAAATCGACCTCCTAACAAACTAAAATGTGAGATAAAGAATTGAGATCATAAAATAACTTATTACATTCTTCTAGATTCAAACATAGAAACCCCATTTGAACTCCAAAGCTAAAGAAACTATCAATTGCGAAGTAAGATTGGTTGGAAAAAAAAAAAATAATAATTACAATGTAATTTTTCTCCATAGGTTTTGCTTTTTCAATTTTTCCAAAAATCTAAAACATTGGGATCGTAAATAAATGTAGGGGTAACAATCGTACAACACATGGATTGAACATTGCAAATTTAAACAAAATTGTCAGTTACGGGTATTTTGAACGGAATTTAAAACATAAGAGCGATCCATGGCAGGATTAGCACTGACAATCACATTTATAAATTAGTTGGAAGAAGGAAATGGAACCCAAAATTAGGATCCTTGATTAATCCCTCAACCTCCATTCTCAAATAAATTCTATTTCAATCGAGCCTCATTATTCTTCAAGTTGTTAAAAGAGAAAATCGACGGTGCTCTATACAATGCATCATCCCACTTATCATTTACTTTTTTTTAAAAGAAAAAAAAACTTTGGTGGTTGAAAAGCCCTAACAAAATGAAAAAGTTCAAGTGAAAAAAATAACAAAAGGTTGTGGCATTTGGAGTAAAATTGGAAAAAAAATTAAATATTAAATTCAATTCAAACAAATAAAAAACAACAAGGTTATAGATGTTTATTCGAAATCGATTGGAAAAAATAACAAAAATATGAATGAAAAATAAAAATTTCAATAAGAATTAGGGTTTAAAGAGTTCAAACTATTATGGATATAAAAAAAAGCAAAACAAATAAATTATAGTGATATAAAATATTAAAGCAAAAATACGTTAAAAGAAGGGAAACGAAGAACAATTAGATAATTGAAAATAAAATCTAAAATACACAAAAATACGTGGATAAAACAGAATAATTAGATAAATTCATATTTGAAAATAAAAGATTTTATCGAAATTCAAGATTCAAACCAACTAATTCCAGTTTTTTAGGTAAAGTCATTCTATTTATTGCCAAATCTACTGTAATTTGCGGATTCATATTTGGGGATTATGAAGGGCATTTTGGGCTTTCAAAAAAAAAGTATGATCACATGAAAAGAGGGTAATTTACTATAATTCAAAATAATTATGTATTTAGTTCTCTTATTTATTATTTAGATTAATAATTAAAATATTTTTACTCTCAACTTAAGATATGAATATTTGGATCTCTATTTATATTGGATTAAATATATATATATATATATATATATATATATATATATATATATATTTTTTTTTTTTTAATGTTTCAGGTGCATTTGTAAAAAGTGTCAAGCATATCATGATATTTAATATCAATATTAGACTCTTTGATTTATAGATATATTGATATATCTACAAATATTTTTGTGTTGTTGGAGTGGCAAGAAAAAAAAAAACAATCAACATGCATGAAAATTTACTCTCTTGCTTTTAGAGTCATCAATTTTAATTCTTAAAAAATTAAATGTTTTTCGTAGACATCAATTTGTTAGAAATAAAGTTAACTATTTTTTAAAATACTACAATGATTTAAACTTTAAACCTCAATAGATGAAAGAGTCTGTGTCAATTGATTGAGTTAGACTTGTTTTGACAATGTAGTCGTTCCAATTATTACTTAATTTATTACATGATAATTACTTGAATAAATACCAATTTTGTTGTGTTGTTATATATATACTCAATCGTGTTCATATCATTAATATTTGATTTTGTTTTTAGTACAACCGTGAAGCAGGGAATTGAAGATCCAACCTGAAAAAAAAAAAAAAAAAAAAAACCATGGCAATTACTAACTTTGACATTTGATATTTGATTTAAAACTCAATTTTGTCTTAAAGTAACATTAAAATCATGGAAAAATGTAAATGTTTGATTTTAAATATTCAAAAATGAAAATTGTTACTTTATCTTCAAAGTTATGATCATATTGCAAAATATATGTAGTCATCTTACTTACTTAATACTTGTCCTATATTATTGTTTTTAGAAATTAATATATAATTTAAATACATTACATGCCTAATTGATTGGCTCAACTTACATACTCGAAATTATGCTACCGAACTATTAGAACGGAAGTAAATAAATATACATATAAACTAAAAAGGTATGATAAAGGATTAATTTTTTTTTTTTTTTAAAAAAAAGAATACTTAAATGTAGCCTAAAATCTGAAAGTGCCAAAATTAAAAAAACCTTAAAATGTGATTAAACACTTATTAATATTTACACACAAGAAAATACAATTGCAGCTTTCACGTGCAAACATCGATCACCGAAAAAACAAAAACCAAACGTCATCGTTTTAATGAGACAAAACCCACTTACGCCTGACCGATCAACGTTTTTACAGATGAACTAAAACCTCAAATTGCTCCACCGCCGCCGTGGTGTTTCATAGCATCAATCTCATCCCCATCCTCCATCCCCAGCTGAGAATCACACCCAAATCAACAAACATCACCTCATACAAATTTGGATCAAAATGAAACAAAAACCCTTATGAAAAGGAAAAAAAAGCTCAGGAAAAACCTCATCGGCCGTTTGAGTTCCGGCAATGGGATGGCCGTCCAAGAGAAACGCAATGGTCCTCAGCTCCAACCCTTGTCGTTTACAGTACGATTTCATAAGTTTCTTGAGTTGGGTTCTCTTAAATATCTTGAAATATACTTCACTCCCATCCTACCAATCAAATCAAACATGAATTCACTCAAAACTTTAAATTTACAGTTCGGTTTCAAGGATTATTCCTTCCAAAACAAAAAAAAAAAAAAGAAAAAAAAAAGAAACAACACTGAAGATGGGAGATAGAACCTGTCCATTGACTTTGAGGTTGACATACTCCGAATCGGGTTTTGGTTCGGGTTTTCGGGTTGTTTCTTCATCGCTGTCGTTGTTCATCGCTGTCGACATTTTCAATGACGCTCAACAAGAGAAGCTCTGTTCTGTTTTTTAAGTTTTTAAGGCGTGGGTTGCATTAAAGCGACGTGTCGTGTTTCCATTGGTTTTGATTTTTTACTGCTTTTTTGGGCCTGTGGGATGATCTGGGCCTTGGGCCCATACATTTCTTTACCAACAAATTTCAGAAAAGTCTTCTAAAGAAAATCTGATTTTCAACTTCATTTTCTAGTTCCATCTTTAGGTTTTCAAATTAACATTCTTCAAAAATAAGCTTGACTCAAACATAAATGGTTAAATCCAGATTAATGGTAAATGTAAATATGTATAATGTTGGGACCAATTACAAAACTATATGTGTCACTAATGTAAATATAGTATAAATAATAGACATATTACCTTGTTTAAAAATCATTAAATGTTTATTTACTAATTAAAAAAAAAACAAATTTTTCATAAATATCCATCGAAATCGACATTTTCATCAAAATTTTCGTAAAATTAAGACTTTGATATTTCCCTTAATATTGACATTTTAAACCTTGGTCACGTCCAAAGTCAGCCAAGCTAAAACTCATATGCAGTCTTTTAAAACGTGATCAATAGATGATGTTACTATTCACTTTTCAACATTCATTCACTCGTATAACTAAAAAAAATAAAAAAAATCAAAGTATCAAGTCATAATCCACAACCATGAGAATTATAAGTAATATAAGTGAAAAGACTCAAGAATCCTAGTTCATGATATTCTAAGACTCATGAGATTATTAAAAGGCTTCAAAGATTTCATTTGAAGGTAAATCAAATCATCATAGAATTTGCATAGGTCCAAGGCTTATTTGAACCTTGGTCGGTACATCAATCTCAAATTTTGCATTTTGTCTCATTCCTAACTCTACATCTAACATACTTTCTAACAATTAGTTACCCCCCCCCCCCCCCCCCCTTTTTTTTTCTTTAAAGAATTCAAGAATATAAAATAGTGTGTGACTTCCTTAAATGAATCAGAATAAAATAAAAAGAAAAGGTGTGTAGTGAGGAAGACAATTATGGAATTAAAGTAAATATACCCAGAAATAGTTTGTTGTAAGACAATCCCAATAATAGCCAACTATGCGTACAAACAAATAAATGCATCATAAATACAATAAAGTATTACTAAAAAAAATAGAAAAATTACTTTATTGCAGAATTTAATCTTCCCTACCAACCATAAAACATGGGCGAAAAAAAATAAAAGTAAACATATTATTACGGTAATGATTCGCTGGTTCACAATTCCCGTTCACCCTAGTGGACCACGTCTGATATAAGCAAAATGCCACGTGTAGGGTATGGACGTGGACAGAACATGGAGAACGATGCAGTCGCGTAGCACTGTATTAAAAATGACAAATGTTGAGCAGTACCCGGAAAACGGTCGACTTTTGTGGGCCCATTTAGTTGCTGAAAAGGTACTGCCATCATTAGCTCATGGATCAGGATCTTGACCGTCCGTTTTATGATAATCAGGCGTGACAACATTCAACGGTTCAGATCCATGGTCAATATTTTAGAACGTTTTTTTACTTTCTTTTAGTTTTAGCCCGTGAGAGCGTTTGTTGCACAAAGTTAAATAGGTAATAATCCTGTGGAAAGTTAGATTATTCTGTTTAAAATAGAGAATTGAATTGAGTTAAAATGTTTGTGTTTGTGGTAATAATGTTTAGGATGTAGAGTTGTGTGGTGTTGTGTTGGAATTGAGTAATTTTTAAGGTGTAGAGTTGAGTTGAATTGGATGTTTGATTTCGTTTTTATAAACAAATTGATTTTGTATATTTTTTTCTTTTTAAATTTCAACTCTACACCAATTAGAATAAAATTTTTAACAATAAAAAAAAAACTTAATTTTTTCATTCTCATAACATGACAAATTCCTACAAAATAAGCAACAGTAAAAACGCATTTGGACAACAATTTTTCAACCCTTAACTATGAGCTGCTGGAGTTGCTTTTTTGTGCAAATGTGATTGTTGAAGTATGTAGTTGAAGTGCTTTATGCAAAGGTGGTCGTTTGCGTTGGTTGCTAGAGTTGTCGCCAAAGGTGGTTGTCGGAGCCCACAGTTGGTCATTGGAGTTGATCGCGGGAGGGTGGTCGTCGAAGTATGTCATCGGAGTGTGTTAACAGTAGTCGTTGATGAGTGAAATCATTAAAAACATTGGAGGGAAAGAGAGTTGGGATGAGTTGGTAAAAAGAAAAAGAAAACCAACTCAACTCCACTAACCTTTAAAATTGGTGTGCCAAATATTGAGTTGGTAAAAATTACCAACTCAACCCAACTAATATTGGGGAGGCAAACACCTTCTATGTATGTTATCGGGCCACGACCACAACATGTTGCTCTCATTTGCATCTAATGCAAATTAAAAATGTTTTTAACAATTTGTGGGTTCGCAATCAAAATTCTGATTTTAGAGTTCATAGTACAAATTTATGTTAGTTGGACTATACTCGTGTTGAATAAATTTGATTAACATTTTATGAAATATTAGGAAAATGTCATTAACTTCTGTGACGTTTATGAAGACGTAGTTTTTAAATAAATTAAATTTTTTGGCGTTACTTTTCACAATTTAGTCTTAAAAATTTGTCAGATTCTCTTATGTCGTCGTTTGAATACATTTTTTAATAATTTAGACTATCATAGTAATAGTGTACAATTATCAGTCACATTATTCTACAACTTAAAAATTTAAGATGATGTCAATTTCATTTCATGTATTTAGCTTCTCTTCACTAGTCAATTTGAATAAGATTATTAAACAATACAATATATTCAAATAATAGGCTACCTTCTCTTCAACTAACTTTCAAAATTTAACCTCATCCAAACGTGTACATTATAAGTGGAAACTTGTCAAATCCTCAACTCGAGCAATAAATTTGTAGTTCATTATAATTTACGCGCACCTCAACTAATCTCACGGGACAACCATGGATTGAACGTTTGACCTCTTAGTCATTTATTGAGACTATGTCTCCTTTTTATCACTAAGTCAACCCATAATGGTTGATTTCGTTTCAATTTCATCGATTTTCATTACGAATGAGTAGACGTGGTCTGGGTGGTATCTTCAAATGCAAGGAAAGGCAAGTAAAACTGAGGGAGTCATAGTTGTTTACACTTAAGTTAAGATCCTATCCTACTGTTTCTTACCGTTGAAATTATAGTCTTATTTCCCAAAACGAGCTCTATTTTCTGTACCATAGGTAATTTTCATATACTATGCTACATTCAATGTCATGTTAGCGTTGTTGAGCCTGGCCACGTTGGGCCCATCCCTGATCTTCGCCATTAATAAAAGACGCACCCATTTTTCTCCACTCGCTCATCCACTCAGTCACCCTCCTTCACATCCACCATCTTCGTGCACAAAATCCTTAAGCAGAGCTTTTGTGTTATCTCTCATTTCCACTCACAACTCTGCTTCCACAGAAGCAAGAGCAATGGACCGTCCTACTCTCTGTTTCTTCTTCATCTTCCTCGTTTTTCTCTCCCCATTTGCAGGTAAATTCAACCCAAACCCTTTTAATTTTTATCTACTACAATGCTGCCTCTGTTTTTCGTCGGGTTTTTTACTTTTATGTTTTTGGTTGTTGCAGAGAGTGGTTCAATTGGAGTGAACTATGGCAGAATCGCAAACAACCTTCCTTCCGCCGTTAAGGTCGTGAAACTTCTCAAATCACATGGCCTTCAAAGGGTCAAAGTTTACGACACTGATCCGGCGGTTCTCAGAGCTCTTTCCGGCTCTGGGATTAAGGTCACCGTTGATTTGCCTAACGAACTTCTCTTCGCCGCCGCCAAACGACTAACCTTCGCCTACACTTGGGTTGAAAAGAATGTCGCCGCTTATTACCCTTCTACTGAGATCGAAGCCATTGCCGTCGGGAATGAAGTATTTGTCGACCCACATAACACGACGTTGTTTCTTGTTCCGGCGATGAAGAACATTCACCAAGCTCTCGTTAAATACAACCTCCATTCCGCCATTAAAGTTTCTTCACCTATAGCCTTAAGCGCTTTACAAAACTCTTACCCTTCCTCAGCTGGTTCATTCCGGCCGGAGCTAGTCGAAACGGTTTTCCGCCCAATGTTGGAGTTTCTCCGGCAAACTGGGTCTTATTTAATGGTTAACGCGTACCCATTTTTCGCTTACGAGTCCAATGCCGATGTGATTTCTTTAGACTACGCTCTTTTCCGGGACAATCCCGGCGTGGTGGATGCCGGCAGTGGTTACCGGTATTTCAACTTATTCGACGCCCAAATCGACGCCGTGTTTGCAGCAATGTCAGCTCTGAAATACGACGACATTAAGATGGTGGTTACTGAAACTGGGTGGCCGTCGAAAGGCGACGAGAATGAAATCGGCGCTAGTGTTGAAAACGCCGCCGCGTACAACGGGAATCTAGTCCGTAGGATTTTGAACGGCGGCGGAACTCCGTTGAGACCCAAAGCAGATCTGACCGTCTATTTATTTGCTCTTTTCAACGAGAACAAAAAGAACGGTCCCACATCGGAAAGAAACTACGGTTTATTTTACCCTAACGAAGAGAAAGTTTATGAAATCCCGTTTACTACGGGAGGATTGAAAGATTACCACGACAAACCGTCGCCGGCGCCGGTAACCGGAGGCAACGGGCCGTCGGGACCACCGGTAAGCGGCGATGGTGGTGTGTCAAAGAGTCAAACGGGGAACACGTGGTGCGTTGCTAGTGGTGAAGCGGGGAAAGAGAAGCTGCAGGCGAGTCTAGACTATGCTTGTGGAGAAGGAGGGGCGGATTGCCGTCCGATTCAACCCGGTGCCACGTGTTACAATCCTAACACGTTAGAGGCGCACGCTTCGTATGCTTTTAATAGTTATTACCAGAAGAATAGCCGTAAGGTTGGCACGTGTTACTTTGGAGGGGCGGCTTACGTAGTCACTCAACCACCTAGTAAGTACTCTATAATTTTTCTGTTTGATCATTTATTCATTTTTTAAAATGTGGACGTTATAGGATCCGACCCGGATTCTTATGCTAAACTGCGCTGGTGTGGACCACGAGGTTGCATAATGGTGCTGCACGCCAGCTCAGTAAGAAGTCAAATTTCACAGCCCACATGCCGGGCACTAGTAAACTAGGGAATCTAATTTGCTTACGTGGCACTTCTTATATTTAAAAAAAAAAAAAAAAGAAAAAAACAATAATTATAATTTTAATTTTATCATGGTTAAAGTTAAACTACGAATATAGTTTTTTATGGGCCTTCCAAAAGAAAGAAAAAGAAAAAAAAGAATTAGCTTCATATTGTTTGATTTGTAGTTTTAGTTTGGTTGCTTTGAAATCTATAAAGAAATTGTCTCTTATTTAATCTAGTAATAGTAGGAGGGAATGATAAGGGACTGAATTAAAATCTTTTGGTGAAAGGTAAAGAGATGTAAGAAGAAGGATTTATTTATTTATTTTTCATATGATTTGAGGATAAAGGAAAAGGGGAAGCAAAAGCCATGGAATTGAGGTTTGGATTCTTTTTGAATCAAAAAGAGAGAAAAGATGGATCTTTACAATGGATGGATAATTCTCTCTTTTTTTTCTTTTTTTTTTCTCAATGAGAGGACAAAAGCTCAATAGAATTTGAGCTTTTTTTTTGGTTTCTTTATTCTTTTTTGGGTTATTCTCATTCCTTTGAGCAAGTTTCTGAAAATGGGTGTTTTTCTTTTCCTAATTTCTTTTTTGGTGGCTTTTTCTATTGCAGAGTATGGCAGTTGTGAGTTCCCAACAGGGTATTGAAGAAGAGGAAGAGAATCTTAATGGGAGCAGTTGAAGGTTGGAGTGAAGGGATAATAGAAAAAAAAAAAAAAAAAAAAGAAAAAGGGGGGGTTACTTTTTAAGTTTTTTTTTTAGAGGGTATTAAAAGATAATTAATTCTTTTTATAATCCAATTGCTTAGGATGATGATGGTGGTTGGAATTTGGGGGTTTAATTTAGAAGAGTTCCTTGTCTGTAATTAACATGGTTTTCCTAATTATTAGACTTCATGTACTTTTGGCATTTCTCTAATTGATTGCTAGTAATTCTAAATTTTAACACAAAGTTATAATAATCTATCTTTGCTTTAATTATACTCTATATATTGTCTCAAACATTAAAATTAAATAATGATATTGGTAAATGGGAGAAACAAGCACACTGCTCAAGCAAGTGGGGTGAGACAATTTGTGTAAATTATGTCACTGTATTCAATGTACTAGAGAATCTATGGCATGTTCCCTATGGCCATTAATGTTTAAATATTATATATATTTATATGTTTTTAATAAAATATTTTCATCTGAAAGGACAATGGTCTTTTAGAATTTGACTACCATTGAATTCTATTGTTTATTTGTTATACAAAATGTTGTGCCATGTGCTATGAGGGCCAACCTATCACAACTCTTAAATTTCTCTCTTTTTAGATCAAAATCAATTGATATCTTATAATAGTGAAGTTTCTCAATCTTTTAATGTTGTATCCTTCTTTTAAAATGATGTCTTTATGGGTTCATATCTTGAGTCAGATTTCTTTTGTTTTCTTTTTTTTTGAATTGATTACTAGTTTGTACTTTGTAATCGATGACTTGAACGTCGTACTAGATAACACGATGTTTCATCTAAAAAATAAAGAAAAAAAATTACCTTCTACATTTGGTTTCTGAGCTTTAAAAATATGCATTTTCTGTCCACGAGTTTTTCAGGATAGATGCATTTGGTCTCTGACTTTTCAAAATATACCTTTTTAGTCCGTCGATTTAAAGGTCCTTGAAGTATTTTTCTTTTAAAAATAATTATATGGTATCAAAATTAAAAAAAATATGTTTAGAAAATAATTTTAGAGAGAAGTGATAATTGTTTAAAATTATTGTTCTAATTAAAAATGTCATATAATTATATAAAAATAATAATAAAAATTATGAGGGACCTTTTAAACCTAATTTTTAAATCCCGGGGCTAAAAGTATCACTTTGAAAACTTCAGAATTAAACACACTTTAAAATTCGGGAACTAAGAAGGTCTCTTCTTCAAAAAAAATGAAAATTAGAGTTGTAATTCATATACCTTGTAAATATATGAATTATGTTCATTTTTTCGTGGTAGGATCCTGAACACACAATTATAAGTTATACTTTAGAGATCAAACAATCTCATTTGAAATGGTAGTTAATGTTTTATTTATTGAGAAAAACAACCAAATAATGAAACTATTATAGCTCAATTCAAGTAAGAATAACTTTGAACATTTATTTACAAAACATGGTCTAGAAACTATAGCAAAAGCTAAGCATTATCCAAAAACAAGTTATTAACCTCAAAATTTGTCAAAAATGGATCATTGGAACATAAAGAAAGAGTTTTAAAATGTACAATTCATTATTTGAAGATGGTGATGTGAAAATGAGAAGAGTTGCAAACATTATACCCAAAATTATGGGCATATGATTTAGGATGTTGAAACAAATATCAATGATCACATGATACTCTCACTAAAAAGAGGAATATATCCATAAAAAAGGACTGAATTTTAGTGATTGTATCAAGAAATTCCTGGCTTGCTACTGGTCCACCAATATTCCCATCTTTCAAATCCATCATTTTGCTTTTTTTCTTTTTCAAATGACGTTTCAGTCCTTTTATTATATATATTGCTATTCTAGGGAAGGGATCACATCTTTTATATTAGGGCGGTTTGGCCCTTCAACTCAACTTTCAATAACAGCACTATCGAAGTTTGCAAATTTATCGAGTAATTTAATACTTTCATTTTTTTCTACTTTTTTAAATGTATCGAGAAACTTCATTTTCTCCTCTCTCTATTTTTCACATATATCAAGTAACTCCATTTTTTTTCCTCTTGATCTGCTTTTTACAATTATTGGGGAACTCTATCTTACAACTTTACACCCCAAGTACAAACTTACTAACTCCAACATGTTAACTCTAGACTTATTAACCTTATTCAGTGGGTCAAACACCTCCTTAATGTGAAGGGACATTTGGGCAAAGAGTGAAATTGCTAAGCTTGAATTTTTTTTAGTATTTGTGAGTGTTCGAGCCAGTTTACCACACTTGAACTCATCTCTTGAGACAACCCACTTGACCCTACAATATTTGGGTGTCAGGGAAACTCGTATCCTAGGATGATATTTAAATAATTAAATATATCAAATACCAATTCTGATTAGGTTTAGGATTCAAAGCATTTCAACAAATCTCCACCTTGACTTGAATTCTCACACAAATAACAGATGTACCAGATGCAACATAAACAACATTGGCAGATGCCCTCGAACTTCTCCCTCATGCTTCAGAGTGTCCCAAAAGGGACCACTAACAATTCAAAATATTCAGCGAGTCCAAGCAATGTTGGAACTTGCCATGTGGAATTAGTTTGGTGAACATATCAGCCTGATTATCTACATCCCCACAGTAGCAGGCCACTAAGCAGACTCACTACATGAAACTGTTTCTTTATAGGTGGATGACCCAAGAGTATCCACATCTTTAGCAACTTGTAGTGCATAATTCACCAGATCTTCAAAATCATACCTCTTTGGAGGCCCAACACCAAATCTTCTAGCTCTATCATGAGTTATACTTGACTGATTAGTTTGTCGACTAGAATTCTCAGGCACGACATTTTCTGAAATTTCAATGACCTCGATTTTTGGTAGCACAACACTTTCTGTAGTAATGTGTTGATCTTTGATAGCACAGAAAATGTACTATCTAGCTCCACTTAATTTGAGGTTGTCCCTAGATTTTGCAGATTTATTTGGCTGTTTTATAGGTTTTGAGCACTTGTGAGGTAGAACCAAGTGCTAGAGTTGCAATGGAGTAAAAATGGGCCAAAACGGAGCTTAATTGCATCAACTGGGAAAAAGGGGAGGCAAAACGACTATTTTCCCCTTGAAGTAACAACGTAGCGACACCACAAAGGCGCTACTGTTGCACTTTTTCCCGAGAGTTAGGAATTTGGAGCAAGGCCCTACGACATCGTGACTTTTCGATCATAAATAGGCGAGGATCTCCGTCGGCACTGTGGCGCCATCACGATTTTATAAAATAATCTTTTGTCGCCTAGGTCATGGACACCACGGATTCCAACCGTTTCTCCTCGATTTTCTCTATATTTTCTTCCTCTTTTTAGTTAGTTCTTGTATCCCAAGGATACCTCAATGTCGGACATGTTGACCATGGGCTAAAGGTACGTTTTCTAGTTTAGGCACAGAGTAGTTCCCTCTATTTTGTAACTTGTGAGGTTTAGATCTTTTGATAATTTCTCAAATTGTTCTTTGAATTCTCTTTCTGTGATTGAATTAATATAATTATATTTCTACTCGAAGTTCTATGATCAATAGTTAGGTTTTGAATTGAGATACATGACATATAATTGTAATTTGATTAAAAGTAGCAAGGGTTAGATTGGCTTGTAAGTTGTAATTTTACCTCAACGAACATTGTTTAATCAACTTAGGGAGAATCATGATGAATATTGTTTTAGGTAATTATGAGTTGATATTCACTTTAGCATGTTCCTTGATCGTAATGCGGTTAGCCAATTAATTAGGATGCATATCATCTAACTAATTTGACTAATTGGATTTATGGACTCTCACCTAGCTTTTCTACATGAGTTGGCTATTCCTAGAAAATCAACAAACTAATTTGATGAATCTATGATTAAGTTGCACTTGGGAGATTGACTCGACTGCCTAAGCTACATATTTTCATTATTCGAATTTCAATCAATTTAAATTTTATGCAATCTTGAATTACTTGCATTCAACAAAATTTCCAAAATCCCAATTGGCTACTCTAGGACTGTAAGCAATTTGATTGAGAAATTTGAGGGCTTCTTGAGTTTGGCCCGATCTTGCCACTACTATGATTTGGTAAGTACGGTTAAAAATATTTAACAAGTGGAATTGGGCGACAAATTATGTGCCTTCCAATCTTCTCCACCTTAGTGTTATAATTCATTAACAGCTGAAGTGAAGTGCATCTCCACCTATCTATCAACACTACTACTCTCTCCCACACCAATATACATCACAACAGACTTTACATTTGAGTTAAGCATGGAATACGAATCAAAGATCACATTTGTACTAAGTATAGCTCTTCTATCAGAAAATGACCAAACTTTATATCCTTAACTCCATCCCCAAAATCCACAAATATATCATTTTTAGCTCTAGGTTCTAATTTATTCTCATTAACATGACAGTAGATAGTAAAAAAAAAAAAAAAAAAAAAAACTCTTAATAAAGAATAATCTATAGGCTCACCAGACCACATCTCAAAAGGTGTTTTTGCAATCAATACCTGTGTGAGGTCCACGGTTGATCACATAACATGTTGTATTTACTGCCTTTGTCCAAAACCTTCTAGCCAACCATTATTAGAGAGCATGCACCTTGCTCGTTCCAACAATGTTTGATTCATTCGTTCTACAACTCCATTTTGTTGTGGAATATCCCTAATAGTATGATGACGAACAACTCCCGTAGCTTTACAGAACTCATTGAACTTAGACCCACAAAATTTTAGACCATTATCAGTTTGCAACCTTTTGATCTTCTTTCCAATTTGATTTTCAATTAAAATCTTCCACTACTTGGAATTCTTGAAGGCTTCACTTTTATGTTTCATTATAACTAACATAGTCATTCTTTAAGTAATCATCAAAATTATAGACATAAAGTACCTATTGCTTTTAAGAGACTCAATCATGGAAGGTCCCCAACCACGACGACAACAAACCTTCAAACGGCAGCGACTGCATGGATAAAACGCCCTTGTGCCGACAAAGAGCCTGACTCCGTCAACCAATTGACGAAGGCAGAGAACGAAAAAGGGTTTGGCGACTAGAGTTCAATGAGAGGAAACCTTAATGATCTTATTAACAGCAGACTGAAATTGTTCCTCCCAGTGAATTTGTCAATTTTACATTCACACCAATGATTCTTTAATTGTCGAACAAATGCGGAATTTTGAAACCCTAACAGTTAGGCTCTGATACGTGTTTGTTACGAAAACGAAAACTAAAGAATACAAAATAATGTAAAAATAGAGAAGATCAACACACAAATTTACGTGGTTCACTAATAATGTGTTAGCTATGTCCACAGTCCAGAGGGAGAACAATTTTATTAGAGAGAATGTTACAAAATTACAGAATGTCACAGAATGAATAATGCCTATAGAATTAGAGAGTTTATATAATGCATTTCTCTAAACCATAAATAGAAAAGTAAGATATTTAAATAATTAAATATATCAAATATACCAATTCTAATTAGGTTTAGGATTCAAGTCATTTCAACACCTCCTTTTTTTACCGCAAGTCCAAACTTTAGTCATGGAGCTAACAAAGTAAATAGTTAATTAAGCATCAAAATTGATGTTTTTTAGTCAATAGGCCCACAAATTCTTTGGCCAAACAATGAGTGGAGTCTAATGACTCTCCAACTCCAACTCCTTAAGTCAAACACTATAAGTGTTCGGACTATTTTACGTACATCTCAACTGCTTACATAAGACAAATATGAAATATTTGACATTACTATATTTGATTGTCAAGAAAATGAGTTTGAGTCTATTCTAAATTATTTATTATACTAGTGTAAACGAGAGTGGTTATGATGGTTTGCATCTAGATTTATGAATAACTTGGATGCACCAAAATGAGAGAGAATTGACAATGTGTAAAGATTGACAAAGATTATGAAGAAATTGATATTCATGTTGATGATATAATACACTGTGAAGCTCTAGAAAGTGTATTGAAAAGTGTGAAAGTTCTGAAGAAATGGTTGTAATAATGATAAATGGGTGGAGGAAAATTGGTAAAGATGAAGATTAATAAAGAAACGAAGAAGGTGAAAAGGTATGGCTACAGCTGTGATAGTGATGGTTGGTAGGTCTCCCACAAACAGAAGACTCAAAAATGGAGGAAGCACAAAGATTCTTGTTGCCTCCTCCCTTCATCATCATCTCATAAATCATCTTACCTTTCTTTTTTTAATTTCAATCTCAGAAAGTTTTGGATTTGATCCTTCCAAANTTTTTTTTTTTTTTTTTTTTGCTTTTATTTAATTCTTTTTGGGCTTTTTCTTTAGTATATAACTTTTGACATCTCTTTTCTAAGACTAAAAAAAAAAAAAAACTTTTTTTCTATCTTTTAGAATATACCATTCCCTATTTTTCTTTTTTTAGTATCTCACATTACAAGTGAAATGCATGCCCTAACAATTGTGGTATACTCATATTGTCTAAATTTTTTAGATAAAGAGTAAATTTCCTTTTTTTTTAAAAAAAAAAAATTCTATCTTCAAGTTAGAGAACAGATCCCATTCTCGTAATCGGTGCTCGAAACAAGGATCCTAAATGCTAAATATATATTATAGCTCTAATGTTTTAAAGTTTCAATTTCATTCTTAACTATTTAAAAATTTCAATTTTATTTTTGATGAATGTGAAAGTTTAAAAATAATATACTCTTTACTATCACAAGAAAATGATAACGTGTTACAATATATTAATTGATTAAAAGTATATATAATTTGACAAAAAGAATATAATATTTTGCATAAAATTTAAGATTTAAAATTGAAAGATTTGAAGCTCTAATCTCTTAATCAATGATATATATAGTAAAAAAAATTTTAACTTCAAAAACTAAAGTGTTAACTTTGAAATTTGTGGGACCAAATAAATAGGAAATATAAACCTCATGCCCAAAAGAAATTATTGATAATTTTATGCCCTTAAATTATTCCCTCTACACCATTTTTACATAAGGAAAAAGATTTAGATGGTTCCTTTTTTTTTTTTTTTTAGTATATATCTTTTGACATCTCTTTTTTAAGATGACAAATAAAGATGATGCTTAGACCTTTTTTTCTTTCTTTTAGAATATACCACTTTTTTTTTTTTTTTTTTTTTTTAAATAAGAAAAAAATTTAAAATTTTTCTTTTTTTTTTTTTTTTAGTATATATCTTTTGACATCTCTTTTTTAAGATGACAAATAAAGATGATGCTTAGACCTTTTTTTCTTTCTTTTAGAATATACCACTTTTTTTTTTCCTTTTAGTATGTCACATTTCATGTGAAATTTAAACTACAATATCGGAGTATTATACTTTAACACGTTGTGTTATATACTTATGTTGGCTAAACTTTTAAGATCAAAAAGTAATATTTTTTTTAAACAGAAAAAAAAAAAAAAGGTGTTTCCCATCTTCAAATTGGAGAGGAAAATCCCCATTCCTATTTGAAATATGCAATTGAAATGCTAACTATAGATTATGGCCTTAATGCTTAAAAATTTTCAATTTGGTCGTTGACCTTTCAAAAGTTTCAATTTTATTTTAATGCACAATTTTTTAAAATATAAACCCTTTACTAGTGCAGAAAATAAAAGTAATCGAAAAATGATTACAAAACATATGAAAATACATTATATTACTTGATTAAAAGTACGGTTTTTAAGAGAATCAAACCTAACTTCATTTTGGCAATTTAAAATATTCCTAGATTGACAAGAAGAACATAAATTAGAAGTTAAAAAATTCGAGCTACTAACCTTTCAATCAGAAAATAATACCTAAACCCATCAAATTATGTTTAGAAAGACCTCTATCAAATTAGTATCAAATAACAAGATTAATAATAGTCTCACTATAATCAAAATCCAAAGCTTTGAAACTTTTTGAACTTTAGATAAGAATAAATTGGGATTTGGCAAATGGCAACCATTAGTTCAATCCGGCCCCATTCTAAAGCTCGTTTCCCTTTGACTTCTTCCTAATCCACCTCAAATTTCCAAACTTTTCTCACTACCACAAATCTTGGCTCCTAATTTATCTATCTATTATTCAACTAGACCACCCCAATTTCGCTACCATTAATAACTATTAGACGTAGATTCAAAATCTGTACCCAATTTATCTTACAGGAATCATACATTCAATTCAACTATACCAAATTGTAAACAACTTTGTGGCAACTTCTTCCAATAATTTCTTTATCCCAAAATACCCATTTCCCGCCATAATCCGCCATGCCCAGCAAGCTCCGGAAGGCCCTCTACGCCGTGAAAGACCAAACCAGCATTGGTTTAGCCAAAGTCTCCTCCTCCGCCGGCGGCCCTAATGCCACCTCCTTAGAAGTCGCGGTCCTCAAAGCCACCACTCATGACGACGGCCCTCTCGACCACCGCTACGTCTCGGAAATCCTTCAACTAATCTCCGCCAACAAATCCCACGCCGCCGCCTGCGCTCACTCCATAGCCAAACGCATCACCAAAACCCGTAATTGGATCGTCGCTTTGAAATCCCTCAATCTCGTCCTCAAGATCTTCCAAGACGGCGATCCTTATTTCCCTAGAGAAGTCCTCCACGCTATGAAACGCGGCGCTAAAATCCTCAACCTCTCGAATTTCCGAGATGATTCGAATTCAAGCCCTTGGGATTACACTGCGTTTGTTCGAACTTTTGCTCTGTATCTTGACGAACGCTTGGATTGTTTCTTAACTGGGAAGCTTCAGAAGCGATTCACTCAACGGAAAACAGAGAGTTACCATGGAACTACCCGACGGATTAACGAACCGATTCGTGATATGAAACCGGCGATGTTGATTGATCGGATTACGTACTGGCAGAAATTGTTGGACAGAGCAATTGCTACCAGACCCACCGGTCCGGCGAAGGGGAATCGACTGGTTCAACATTCTCTTCACGCTGTTGTTCAAGAGAGCTTTGATTTATACAGGGATATCTCCGATGGGCTTGCGCTTCTTTTAGATAGCTTCTTCCATTTGCAATACCTGTCGTGTGTTAATGCGTTTCAAGCTTGTGTTAAAGCGGCGAAGCAATTTGAGGAATTGGGTTCGTTTTATGATTTGTGTAAGAGTATTGGGGTTGGAAGGACTTCTGAGTATCCGAGTGTTCAACAGCCCTCCGATGAGTTGATTGAGACATTGCAGGAATTTTTGAAAGATCAAGCTTCGTTCCCCTGTCATGGAAACCGGTCACCGCCACCGCAGGCGATTCTCCCCGGACCGATGGCGAAACTTACCGACGATCTCGAACAATCCGAATCATCAGATAAAAATTCCGAGAGAGGGTCGGATTTGAACTCTGTGGGGGATATTATGAGCGCTACTGGAAGCTGGACAAGCCCTGCTAATTCCGTCGAGCAAGACGGTGAAGGGTATTCCGATTATCAATCGGAGAAGCAATCCCGGTTGGGAGATTTCGCTAATGAATCAAATCTATCTCCGAATTTTGGATTCTTTGAAGAGAACGGAACGCCTTTTCAAGAAGAATCCCAATTCGGAGCGGCCTCGAGTATGAGATTTGGCGACTGGGAGCTCGTTCTGGCGGAGTCCTCGACGGGGTCGCCGCAAGAATGGCCGGATTTCTTCGCTCCTTCCATCGGCGACGACCTGTTTGTGAAATCCCTTTCGCCGCAGGATCATTACAACAACCCATTTCTTCAAGATTCAGACGATTTATTCCCAGTTCCGCCGACATTCAAAGCAGAGACGGAAATCGCTCCAACATTTCGAGCTCAGAATCCGAAGGAAACAGTGAGCGTAGCCCCAACTTTCAGAGCAGAAACAGCAATATTGAGCTCAAACAATCAAAATAGTTCGATGCTAAACGGCCGTGGGTTTGGGTTTGATGATTTGGGGGTTGAAAACGATCCATTTGCAGGGCCGTGGGGTAGCAATTTGAATGGAAATGATGCAAATTTTGATCAAGAAAGTTTGATGCAACAGCAGAAATTATGGAAGGAGCAGCAAAACAAGATTATAGCGAAGCATTCAGTGTGAGTTTTGGAGATGAAAATATGGGGAAATTGGGATGTAAATTTAACAGGTTACATTATTTGCTTGTAAATAGCTTCGCAGAGTTTATTCAATTCATACCAAAATCTACTTTGGCTAATGCAAAATATAGAGAGATAAATAAACACAACAGAAAAAAAAATTATTAAAAAAAAGAAAAAGTTTTCTTCAAGGTCTCGACTCATAAAGTGCCTCCACTTTTACATTTTTGGGCTACATGTTGGCCCTAAACAGCAACATGAGTGAGATATTTTTCATTTTAGCGAAATTTTAAATAAGAAAGTTTAAGAGATAAATTTAAACTTTTAGCTCCGTCAATGAAAAAGAAGAAAGTTAAAAACCTCACAAATATAGGTTTACTAGCAAGAAATCTTAATTTGTAGTTAAAATACTACTTTGGCACTTACTTATTTTGACTCACATCAAATAACCCCAACTAAACTACTTTCCTACTTTAAAAAAATTAAATCTAAATAACATTTTGGTTCCACTCATTCCATTTTTAGTTATTTACTTTCAGATATCCAAATGTGAATTTAGTATAAATCTTAAGATTGACCTACTTTGGATAATAACAAGTTTGAATCCCTACTCCAAATTGACATATAGTTTCTTTAAGAACATACATATGAAAATGACAATAAACATCCATATATTATTATTTTGTTTTCTTTTTTAAATATCTATGGACGTTTGTAATTTTTTACGCACCTCCACTAATCTTACAGAATAACCCACCAGAAAATGTGTAGATATTTTATGGAAACTTAACTAATTTCAGTCTTTACTCTGTTAAGTATATGTTTTTAAAATGGAAAGAATCTATATCTATTTATTCCATAAAATAATTGATAAAACAAAGAAGAAATTTCTTCTTTACATCAATTATAGGCTCAAATGGAGTAGAGACATGCATTGAAAGATGGCTGCACTTACTGCAGCCCATGGGAGAGAGAGACTGAAAAAGGGATGAGAATGAAGCTTTACAGCTAGGTTATGGATGGATTGGATGGTTTTTGATTTCTAGACATCACAGGAAATCCCACAATATCAAAAGTCCCTTCCTTCCCTCCTCTTTTTTTCCCATACCAAATACCAAATAAAACAGAGAATGAGATTATCAAAAAAGGAAGCAGAAAATATATATGGCAACTGCCAAGCAGAAGCATGTGAATACGAGAGAGAGAGAGAGAGAGAGAGAGAGAGAGAGAAAACCCTAATATTAAAATATGTCATTGTTTCAAAAACACTTATAAATACCTTGGACCTCAAATACACTATTCTAAATCACCGTCAAACCCGTCTTATTCTAACAAAGTTTGACTACAAAGAAAACAATTGTGAATGTTAAGAGTAGCCTAACAACTTTTGAAAGAATACGAACAGCAATGGAAGGGGTTTTTCGTTTTTTTAGGTAATTTATTTGTCTTTCAAAACACTTTCTTTGACAGGTCACTATTCAACCTCTGCAAAGTTGCTTTGGGACCCTCACTCTTTCCTGTTTTTTTCCCCTACATCTCCGCCGTGCTTACCTCTCCTTTGTTTTCTTCTTTCCCCATCTTCTTTTTCCAACCCTTAATCATAATTTCTCCCTCTGAATCAGAAATCACATGGATTTGCATTTCTCATGCCTCAGCCAGCTTCTTCCCACCCCTAAAATCTTTTAATCTACCCCAATAATTGCCAACCTCACTCACATGGGATTGCCATCTCCTGAGTGAACCCCAAGCTTCCATATCACTACAAGATTTCCTTGAAAGTATTCAGTAGATAGAAAAGATCCCTAGCTATAACTAACTAGTGGGGTTGAGATTGTCTTTTGAAATTATCATTGTATAAGAAGAAACCACAAGGCCCCACTCATCCATGCCTGATGGAAAATGCCCTTCGTTCCTCTCTTCTCAATGCTTCATCCCTCCCTCTATCATTATTTCCCACTCGAAATCTGAATTCTAATCCGACAGTGCATATTCCTTCCATTCAACATTTTACTAACTACGCTCTGCATAGCCAGCCAACCAGAAGATAACCATAGGATAATTGGATGATGAAACAGAAACATACAAAGTCAGACAGAAAACAAGCCATAGAGGCAAACACAACAAAACAAAAGGATATGGATACACAGAGCAATCATCATGATTCATCACCATACTCCGACACATTTGTTGGTCAAAAAAGTATACACAAAAAACCACCCTCCACTCCTTTTCACTAACGTCCCAAATAAAATATAACTTCTTCATTACATAATTTTCTTCCTTTTCTTTTTGAATAAATAATAAAAATGAAGAAACTCACTTGAAATTTACACAATCAAACAAAATGACAATCATGGGCATGAGACACCTCACGTAACTCATCAGTGAAATTAAATTAATATTATAAGAAAAAAGCATACCAGGATACTCCCTAAAACCCGCATCCATGCTTCTTTCTTCTCTTTTTTTTTTTTTTTTTTTTTTTTTTTTTTTTTTTT
>QLSR01000005.1:7338344-7376477 GCA_031780015.1 Citrullus colocynthis | reverse complement strand
TTTTTTTTTTTTTTTTTTTTTGTTTTTTACTTTTTTCCCCCCTAAACCTTACCAAAAAAAAAAAGGGTAAAAATATATTATATATATTTAAAAAGATAATATACTACTAGGTGGAAATAGTCGTTGAGTATACGATTGGGTTGGTCATGTGTTGTTGTTGTAACCTTTTTCTCTCAGTCTTCAGCAGTTAGAAAAATCCAAACGAACTCCTTTAGATACCCTGAAAAATACAGTTTATAAATTAAATAAATTCGATAATTAATTACTTTATTATTTATCCTTTATTATTTATCCCCTTAAAGAAAAATAAATAAAAGATGGGACTGTCGATTTAAGTACTGTCATAATTCCTACGACTAAATTATGTGTCAGGTTAGGGGTCCACAGGTCCCCACAGGTGTGATGGGAGATAACTAATACGACGTCGTGTTTGTTTCCTCAACCGGTGTGGCACTGGCCGGTCACATGAGGAGGGGCATCATTGACTTTCTACCTAACGATACTCCCAGGTCAATCCCAGAGAAAGGTTTAACAAGTAGGGGCAACACCCGATACTATAGCGAGTTTCCGAATTTACCCTTGGATGAATCTTACCTTTGACGGCGGGGGTTAGTTTCTTTTCCGTTTATTCCCTCCATGTCCTGTTGAAGATGCTTCTCAGCCGATTGCCGTTGAGCCGCTGTAGGGCCTTTTTAGCTCCGGCGACGTTCATATCGGCGAGATTCTGTAGGTGCTGGTATGCTCCGGCGTCAATCAGTCTCTTCCGGCAACCGTTGCTTCCGCCGGCGAGAACAGCTGAGACGATGGCTAATGGGAAAGACTTGCCGACGACCTCGTTTTTCGGATCAAGCATTTGCATCAATCTCATTACGCTCTTCTCGTCCTTTATCAATTCTTTTCGATTTGATCGGACGGTCAATAGAGATGCTAGGGCTCGTACTGCCACCTCCTGAACCCCCGCAGGCTTCGGCATTTCCATTAGCTTCACCAAGGAACTCATACAACTCCCAATGGCTCTCTTGTTCCCATCGCTGATTGATAAATTGGAAACCAGAGAGGCGGCGATTTGCTGCAGCACTAGGTTTCCGTGCTTCACTAATTCGCCCAGTTTCATTACAAACAATGTAGAAGATGAAAGAATCCGAGCGACAGAATCGGAAACCGCCAGGGAACTTAGGGCTCGCAACGCGTTTTCGATCGTATCTGAACTCGGTGAATCGTGGATCAAGTGCAATAATCTTTGTAAACCTCGTTCTTGGATTATTAATGATCGGAAATACTCACCAGAGGAGGCTAATACAGCTATGGACATTGCTGCCTTCTCCTGCGCGGCGGTTGTGCTCGAAACTAACAATTGTAACAAGACTGGAATCGCCCCTTCCTCGACGAGAGAGGCTTTGATATCTTCCACCGCCGTGACATTCCTTATCGCACCGACCGCCGAAGCTTGCAGCGGAGGGGTACCTGATCGGCAGGCATCGATTAAGACCGATACGCCTCCATAAGCGGAAACAGCCCAAGCGTTTTCAGGGTCGATGGTGATGGCTTCGACTGCGGCGGCGGCTTTTTCCTTCAGATGCATTGATCCTGTTTCAAGAATCCTCAACAACGGGCCTAATCCTCCTTCTTCGAACACTCTTTTCCTCGATTCATCGCTGGCCGTAGAGAGAACTGAAACTGCTGAAGCCGCAAGCTCTCTCACTGATGGCTGAGCGTTGAAATCGAGCAAATGTACCAAATACCCAACGTTTCCCTCTTTGGCAACCGACCCAGCAGACTTCTCATCCTGGTTCAGAAGCTGAACCAGAGACTCCAGAGCCTTCTTCTTGAACTCCATCCCTCCGATTTGCAACCGCGTGAAGAGATCCCTAATGAAAAACTCCGTATCGTCCTTATTCGAACCCGGAACCGGCTGAGAGAGCACTAACGCGTTGGATTGATAAAGAACACCAGATCTAAGCAACAAATCGAGGTCGTTGAGTTGACTAGAGAGAGAAGCAGACGCCATATCCAAATCACTCTGCATATGAAGCTTCCCGCCAGAGAAGGCGGGGTCGGAGCATTGGTCTGACAAAGACTTAAGCCGCTGAAGGGTTGAGAGTAGCGACGGGAGAATGGTATGAACAAGGGGGTTCTCCGACCAGTGAGGGGAATCCAAGATTTCGATAAGAGCAGAATGGAGAGTGGAGAGCTTCGAATGGAGAACCTGCCACCGTCCAACGAAGGACCGGACATTGAGGGAGGAAAGTAGTAGAAACGAAACAATCTGAATGATGAGGTCGAGAAGGGCTTGGGAGGAAGAGGTGGACGGCGGCGGCGGCGGAATGGGTGGTCCAGCGGTGGTCGGAGGCATTTACGGGTAAGATTCTGATCGGAATAGAACCCTAGAAAGCTCCGAAACAAGGGAGAGAAACAGAGAACATGACAGAGAGAAGGATTGCTTGGTGGGAAAGGAAAAAAAAGAGAAAAAAGATGGAAGAGAGGGAAAATGAAAGTGCTTCTGACACAAAATTGATACAGAAAAGGGATTGTTGGCAGAATGAAGAACACAATCAACGATGATGAGAGAGAGAGAAAGAGAAGAAAGCTTCAAAGTAGAGAAAGAAAACTGTGGCGGTTGAAAAGAGAAACTGCGATGGTCACGCGGAGAAGATCATGGAGCTCCAGCTGGGCCTTTCTCATTTGGGCCTAATGGACCGGATTATCCATTTCAGCTTTTCCTCTGTTATTTCGGAATGATTTTCCCATAATTTTCACACACACATAAATATATATATATAAAGTTTGATTAGCTGGTATCGATTAATTTGTAAATTTTTAATATTTCTCTTTAAAATTGTTGTGATATTTATATTTGTTTAAAGTTTGTAATAAATAATTTGGTATTTAACATTTAAATTTTAATGAGACTGTAGATATTTTTAATTAAAAAAAAAAAGTTATAATCCGACAACTTAACATAAATATTAAAGGTTGAGTTAGATGTCTTTTGGATTGCCAACTCAATCAACCCAAATTTTCAGGTTCAATCCAACCCAACTAGTATACATCCTAAGAAAAACCACTCATTTTTGCCTATACTAAGAAGGAGTATGTATTACACCCAATGTTAAAATTTTTTATTTTAAATTAAAATTTAAAGTTTAAAGATAAAATTTAATTATATATATATAATATCTAAAAAAAATTAAATGAAAATTGATCCAATAAGTCTCTATCTAATGTTCGTCTGTCATAAATTTTGTGTCTTCTATCTCACTTTCCACTATAAGATTTGCTAATAATTTTTTTGTTATTTCAAATTCTTTATATTATTGCCCTAAAATTTGTTATTGAAAATTTTTGTATCAGTCTAAACTTATTTTCTCTCTAAAATTATTCTCTTCTTAAAAACTTTCTCTTTTTCTTAATAAATATTTGTCTCTATAAAACTTTGTTTTCGTTGTACCATATTTTTATTAATTTTTCTTTTTTTTTTTCTTTTCATATCTTTCCAAAATATCATCAAAATTTTGACTGATTTATTTCATTCTAACAAATCTTCCAATCCAACATTAGTCTCAAAATATACTTAAGAATACCAAGATGAGATTCAATAAATAAGAACGACATACAGTAAATAAAATTTTGCCATGGGTTATATAACCATATCAAGTTAAAGAAATTGATGAAGAACATAGTATTTTGGAAGGAAGTTAAAGAACCTACTTGTGAAGAACTTTTTGAATTTTCTAGCATTCCAGTTAACTTTTAAAGAACCTAAAAATCATTTGAAAGAATGTAATAATAATGAGTCATTGTATAATATCACCGCAAAACTTTGATACTCCATAGCAAATCACATGTGTTATAATTCTTAAGTTATAAACAATTAGGCAAAAATGAAACCAAATATAGAAAAGGAAGAGATTCATGAAATCAATATGCGAAAATGTAGTGATACCAATCACTCCAAGTGTTTTAGTTTGTATTTTTATGTAGACACTTTTTGTAGTTTTTTCAAATTTTACAATCTTTAAAATTTTCCATATAACTTTTACAAATTTATACATAAATTGTACCCATATACTAATGGATGCATCTATTCAATGTGTAACCACCACCACCACCCGAACAAGCACATCCCATCAACATCAATTACACCTATTAGACTTAAAAAATATTTTTACATTTGAATAGTCGTGTCTTATCTCAATTAAGTGCAAAATGGTTTAGAAGACACATACATTGAATTAGTCGCATCCTATCAACAAAGGGCATAATAGACATTTACTAATATTATAGGGGCAAAAACGAAAAGAAAAGATTCTCCTCTTATAACCCCTTTTATATATAGTATAGATGGATGATTTTCAATAATTTGATAATTCTAAAATTACTTTTAAAACTAAACAAAATAATTTAAAATCACTTTTAAATATATGAAAGTTACTTTTGAAAGTTTGAAACCAAATATTGACATGACTATATAAAAATCAATTGTGCCTAAAATTCTATTTTGTCTAAAATCACTACTTCAACCATCACTTTTAAACATGCACGAAATTACAAAGTTCACTTAAAAAAAGATGTTAACTACGTGCTACTTTATATGACATTGGATCTTTTGAGAGGTATATTATGGGAAATGTTTTCTCAATATGGTTCTTTGGGCTTGTTGAAGAGGATTTTGTTGTGTTTGATTGCAAAATAATATTGCGTCGGATGGTCTGTTATGGCCTTATGGGAATTTTTTCTCTATATGACTCCTTCCACTCGTTGAAAGAAATTTTGTTATATTTGATTCGTTTAAGACTTTCTTGCTGTCTAAAAAATAATATATCTTCCTTAACTATTGAATTTAGGTGTAATGTAATACAATATTATAGATTTTAGGTTTTTTTAGTAGAACAACTATTGGATGAGGGATTAAACTTTTAATTTTTATAGAGGAACATCATGCCAATATATTTTTAAGAGTAATTATACAAATGAAAAGTTTTAACTTTTTGATTGAGTTGGTTGACATTGGAACAGATACATTGAATCCTAGTGTGATGATGGACTGAACCACCCTCTACCTTGCTTTACCCATCTATATAGAGACCTTTTTACAAATAATAATTGAAATGGATATATCTATAAGAAAGTGAATGTTTAATTCCTATCAAATTTGTGATAGGTGCCACTAAACATCCAATTTTAGACATTATGCCTCCTTAAAATAAAATGCTAATATATGTGTGAAAAAAGTGAGCTTTTGGCATTAAGGTCGATAATACAAATTTTATGTCGATTGAACTATGCTCATTTTGATAAATAAAATACGATAACTTTCTATTCAAGAAAATCATTTTACGGCATACAAAAACTACATGTTACAAAAGTGTTTATAGTGGAATTTATGTCGTTGAATAGTATTCACTTTGGTTAGAAAGTTCTTAGATCACGCTAGCTATTTTCTTCATTCCTCTGTTTTTCCTTCTTCTCTTTAAACCATTGCAAAGCAAATCGTCACGTTCCTCTCTTAGATCCTCATGCTTGCAATAAACAGTTGGAAGGTGGCTAGAAGCACAAGTGTGAAGGATTTGTTGGAGTGGATGATAAACAAATATAGTTGGTTCCCTGAAACGCGAGTGTGGTGATCGTCAAAGCAAGTAACGAATGGTTGAATGGTGACTGCAAGAGCAAGCGAGCTAGGGAAAGAATAAGGTACCGCAATTGCGAGGGGGAGAAAGGAGGGAAAACGAGAAGGAAGAAAAAAATAACCAGTGTGATCTAAGTGGTACGTGTGCACATTGGATCATTCATGCAAACCAAATTAACCTACTATGTTAATAGATTACAAATGGGGTTATACCATTTGACCTATTGACAAAATTCTTCAATTTATTTATATTTCAACCACCAATATCTAAGTCCTCTTTAAAAAAAAAAAAAAAGAAAAAAAAGAAAAAAACCAATATCTAAATCCAAAAATGTTGATGTAACACCCTATACTAGGATTCAACATTTCCCGCATCTGACAATGCTGGATTCTTATGATTGAGTACGAAGTTGTAGATAGTAATTTTTAATTCTTTTAAACTTTTTTAATCATATTTTCATATTCTCGGAATCAAGTGATTCGAATCTTTCGTATCCCTCTAAACTTATCCTTTTCCTGAGAGAGAGAGAGAGAAAAAAAGGAAAATTAAAAGAAAGTTCATCCTTGTCTCTAAACCCTTCTTGTACCTCCATCAGTTTTCACTCTGCAACAGAAAACCAATCATCAAGAAGCCAACGAGCTGAAGGAGGCTTCACCCTCCAAAAATGGTGCCCAAACCATGGAGGATAATACCAAGGCCCTTACTGGAAACCGTCCTCAACAATCATTCACAGCACCATCGCGTTCCTCAACCTTTGATCCTTCATGGCCCCAGAGGCGTCGGCAAAACCACTCTCATTCTCGAACGTAAACTGTTCTAATGTCTTTTCTTTTCTTCCAATTTCCTATCGATTTCTTTATCTCATGATTCCTGATGTTTCTCAGGCCTCCTCGCCGACTGGAACAAAGGCCCCCACTTATCTGGATATGTGGACTTTGCTGAAACTATCGAAGATCATCACCCAATTTACGGCCAGTCCTTTCCCTGGGCATCTTGGTCGAATTGTCCGCCACCACCACTGTCTAATTGCAGAATTAAACTGGAAAGTTGCCTCGAATCCATGGCTGAAAAGGGCGTCAAATTAGGCAGTATAACATCCCATCAAATATTCGCCACCATGAACAAGTCCCACGGCCTGAATACAGCCCTTCGCCGCGTACTTCAGGGGGATAATGCTTCAAAAAGTGTTGTCTCGCGCAGAGCGTCGAGCTCGGCTCTGTGGGATCAAGCAGTTTTTGCACTATCTCCTCGATGTAATGCCGCTGAGGTTGATGGGGTGTTAGGATTGCGTGAGGAAGGGAGGAGCTTATCGATTGAAGAAGCTTCTTATTTCAGAGAGGCTATTGTGGCGCTGAGACTGGCTAAGCAGTTAATCAAAATTCAGCAAGGGTGGCGAGCTAATGCCATTGCTGATTTGAATCAGACGCGTGGTTTCTCACCGTCGTTGGCACATTCGTGTACTGATTGGCCTTGTTTGTTGATAGAATTGCTGTCACAAGCTGCTGAAATTGATCATTTTCAGGTAAACATATTGAATACAGTTTGAGTGCTGATGTAGTTTAATCAATATCTTGATGAAGAGAAAGGATCCTTCCCCCCATTTCAGGGAGGGGATGAACTATAGGCTATAATTCCAAGGCGTTTTGTTGATTAAATAAAGAGGCATTTCTTTTTAAAACCTGAATCTTCAAGAGGAAATGAACCCCCAAATTTCAATTTTGTCTTCAAAGCTTAGAAATGGGGACTACTTTACAATTTCATAATGGTGATTTTGTTAAGCATGATGAAAATGTATGGGAATCGGACTGTAACTCTTTTCTTTTTTTCCTTTTGGTATGTTCTTGGCAGCCAAAATTAATTATTAACAATGTAGATGTGTTACGAAATGCAAGTTTATCTGATGATGGTACATCAGTATGTGGATCAATGTATCATGACAGCCTAGTGTGGAGAATAATTGCTCTTGGGGCGAATGAAAGGTGCCTTCCTGTTATACTTGTAACGTCGGATAGGTAAGGTTAATTGGCATACCCTTGCAATCTCTTATATATACTGCTTCAATTGTCAGAACTTTAGAAAATGTAAATGTTGGATACCCTATCATATGATAAATAGTTTATTCTGTGTATGCTAATCACATAATGTCTATTTAAAATATTTAATATGAGGTTGATTCTCCAGCCTATTGCAAATCTACATTGTGGTCTTTGTTTATGGTCATAAAATCTGTTTCAATGAATTCAGCTTTCATATGTAGCTATGTTTTTTTTTTTGGATAAGAAACAATTTCATTGATGATATGAAAATATTTAGCTATATTTTAGATTAATCTATGTTTGAATCACTCTTCATATTCATATGCCCTACATAGAGTCTTAATCTTTTTCATCAATGCCTTCTCCTTGTTGAACAGCTACTATTCGTATCGCGCTTACATGGATTTCGGATTTCCAGATATATTTATCTCACGTGAGGTACTGTGTGTATAGAAAAGGTTGCACTAATTTTATTTGTTTCTATATTTATATCATTTTTCCATTTTAGTAGAAGACTCCCATTATGGGCACTATTCAGTTATGGTTGGAATATCATTTTGGTTTCTCTACCCTGGAAACTCGTTCCATTTTGGTCCAAACGACAGATGTCCACTTCATCCCAGACTTTCAGCCTTTGCCATCTTGTCCAGTGTGCTATTTATTTATTTACTTTATCAAATGAATAAGTTAACCCTAGTCTAATGGTTTAGGCTGTTGGTGTCAATGGCAGTTCAATATGGTTGAGATTAGTGATAATTTAATGTGATATGGAGATCCTAATATTAAAATTGTACGACCCGCTTCTAGTTCAGTTCAAGATTAACAAGTTCTCGTTTCTGGGGCTTGATAATCAAAACAATATTTGATCACAGATGAAGATGGGAGTGTTAAGAATTTGTATAAAGAAATGGAGCAACCTCAATCTGACAGCATAAGCATTTGAGTTTAATAGCACTTGGACAGGGCAAGGAAACAAATGAATGGATGCAGACATATAGAAAAAGAAGGAATGACTGTGTCTTGTTTTATTAACTTCTTCTTCTCAAGCATCTGAATGATTAGAGATCTGTTATTCTAGACTAATCATTCTAAATCTCACCCTTTCAAGTTCGTTTGAGTTGCAGACTTTTGGATGGACTCCTCAAGAGGCAAAACTGCATATGGTTCCTGATTATTTTAGCAATGCAGAGGTAAGTCACTGTTATGAATTCTAAATAACTCTATTTTTGAGGGAGCTGTAATTGAAATGCAAAGGTTTAAATTTAAAAAACCAGCGAAAGAGGAATGAATGTAGGAGAAAATAACATTGTAAAGCTTGTCTGCTCTTGGGATTTAAATTTCATTTTCATTTCTCTTGCAAGTTCTTCACATTAGAATACATGTACATTACTTCTGCTTAGCCTGAATTACAATCATTCCCAAACTACATTCTTTCTCTCTAAATTGTAGTGGAAGCTGATTGCTGAGGTGCTTGGCCCAAACCCTCGACACTTATTTGAGCTTTATGCTCTGAAACAAGGCAATTACTTTAACAAAACGTAAGAATGTGATGTTTTATTTTTATTCTCATTACTGCAATACCTAGAAACTGTATCAACTCTAGGGCTCATAGACAGTGCTGCAAGCATTATCTGAGTGGTACTGTAATATGAAATGTTTGGCGTCACAATTGCTCTAGGGCTCATAGATGGTGCCACAAGCTTTCCAACTAAGTTTGTTGAATATTAAATGGACATTGTTTTCATTTGTGTGTTATGCATCTTTGTACCAGAAAGTTAACTGAAATGTGCTGAAGTTCTTTCATTGCTGTATGAAAGTATAGTTTTTCATTTTTTTTTTAAAATTATTACTTTGTATATTAGGAAATTTATTATTTGAAGACATCCTAGTCAAAGAACCACTGGAACTGTTTAAAAATTATTCTGTTCCCTGCTTATATGGAGTGTTGATTCAGTTAAAATAGAAAGTTGTTTCTATATTTTCTCTCATTATGACTAAACCTTATGTTTGACTATAGGGCAACGGATCATAATTTTGGCACAATCGAGGATATAGTAGATGCCTACTTGGCATACTTGCAAGTAAGCATGTGAAGACAGACTTTATATTCTTTAACTGCTTATCATACTCTCTCACTATCGTCTCCATTCTTTGTATATCGTTAGATAATGAATAGATATCTAATACTTTGTATGGCTGAAAGATATTTCACTTGAGTTAAGTTTCTTTTGATAGCTTGTTATTGTGCATAATTATCCTTTCATCTTCTGGAAATTGACGTATTGCAGTTTGATGAAGCCAGACAAATAAATCATTAATGTCCCGGTTATAATTATCCTGCATGAAAGTTTGGAGGTGTTTTCTGGTGTATTGGATGAACCTATCAACCAGCTTAAGTAGTCCATGCCTCTGTTTTATTTTCATATTCTTCAGACATGCGTGCCTGCTATTTTATATTACTTATTTCTATTAATTGCACAAAACTTAGTTTAGCGACCATCTACCTAAGTTTCTTTATTTTAAGGTGACAGTGGTAAATCCTGCCATGGATAGAGCACTTGCACTCCTGCAAGCACATGCTGTTGATGTGCGGAATGGACTGGTTTCAAAAGATAGATTACGCTTTGGTGCACCTTGGAGGCATCCTCCGCAAAGTGATGATTCATGCTTGAGTTTGGACTGGGCAAAGATTCAGCTGATGGATTTTGTGCATTCTCTCGTGGATGCGGAATTTGGGGTAACTATCTGTGTTTTGGTGCAGAAATTGTTAGCTGTAACTGCTTCCTATTGTGTTGCATAGCCCTTGAATCATTTTGCATGTATGCATCAGAGAACAGGTTTTTGCGTCTAAGCAGGTGTAGAATTACTTCATTCATTCTTCTTTGCTACCTTCTTTTATCTAATCATTGTGAAAATTTAATATATAGTTTCTTATGTTTATATTTGAAATTTTATACTTCATAGATTAAAACAATTTCAATGTTAAAATTGACTAAACAAGATTTAAACGAGATTTCAGATTTTTTATTCTAAAACATAAAATTTTAATTGAGTGAAGAAAATGTTAAAATACAATTTTGGTCCTTGAACTTTAATGGAAGTAATAATTTAGTTCCTAAAATATAGTTGGTAACAATTTAGTCCTGATACTTTCAAATTTGTAATAATCTAGTCCCTAAACTTTAATAAGTAACAATTTAGTCTCTGACTTCCTATACTTTGAAACTTTTAACAATTTAGTTTCTATCATTAAAGTTCAAAGACTACGAAATTGGAAGTATAGAGACTGAACCGTCACCAGCTAAAGTTCATGGACCAAAAGTACCTTTTAATTTAACCTAATAAAAAAGAAGGGATAGAGAATACGATAGAAGATAACAGCGAGCATATTTAATTAGAACTTTGATTGTATCAAGAAGTTCCTTGTAATATGTGATAACAAGTGGGATGTTTGTTTGTTTGTTTGTTTTTTTGGAGCCTAGGTAGGATTCCTTTTATAATTGTAACTTGAGCCTTGTCAGATTAATTTTTTTTCTTCTTCTTCTAGATGTCCTTTGTACTAGAACTATTATTTTAGTCTTTATTTCTCATTCAAATTTTGCACTCTTGTCATTAGGTTAACTATCTTGCTGACTGTAGCCTTGAGATCTTTGACGATCCTTCTGCTGTTGCCTTGGCTGAGGTCAGCCTTCTTCCACTAATGATTTTTTCTTATTTGCGAGTTTCTATTGTCATGTTGACAATTGGTATGATTCACATAATACTTGGTTTCATAGAAGTTCTTAACTGTTAACTATTTTAACAAAGCAGTCAAGTTATACGTCTCGCATTGTACAGAATGTTTTTTTTCTTTAGTTTGGCAAATTATGTTTGACTTGAATGTTTGTTCCTTTTAGCCCTTTATAAAATTAGAAACCTAATTTAGGTTAGTTTACTCCATCTACATGGGTTATTTTTTAAATATTAATCTTGATCTAGTAAAAAATTTCTTCTATTTGTGTGAGTTTTCCAACATCATAATTCAATGGGATGTTTGGACTAACAATGGTTCTTAAAAAATTAGCGAGTAAACTGAAGTTACTCCTTGAGTAGGTTCTACTATGGTGATATATTGATAAAACCAAACTGCACATAATAGGATTTTATTTATTTATTTATTTATTTTTAATTTTTATTTAAAAAAAAAACGAAAAAGAAAGAGAAAAAGAAAAGAAAAAGAAAAAAGGATAGGATTTAGTTAGTTATTCATGTTATTCCACGGTTGATATCTAGTTCTAACCCTGTTGAGTCAACACCTTTGTTTTTCTCGCCTCCTGAAGGTTGGTTTGCTTTATGCTCAACGGGATCCATCCTTCATGCGGCCTATATCTAGAGGGATTCAAAGATGTCTAGTGCGATGGTAAGTGAACCTTCTTGTCTAGCATACAAGGGAGAAGCAATATATGGTTTCAAATGGAAATTTTCTATTATTCTTCAGGCTTGTCCAACAGCAATTTCAACTTAGTTCCAGACATCGTCTTCAGTATTTCTGGCAGAGACTTATGCGTGGACGTAGCTATCGCCATCTCATGCTAGAAGTGGGATATAAATAGACCCTGTTGTAAGGTGAGCATTTTAAATTTACTAATTCTTTTAATTTAATAGTATGGGTCAGGTTAATAGACCAGAGATCTACAGGACTTTGCCCCCTGACTCTGGTGTGGCATGTAGGAGGTCTGGTTGAATGACTAGTTTCAAATATTGAACTATTTACGTAACATTGGGCCTGAAATGTTTTGATGTGAAGAAGGATTTAATATTTTGAAAGAAGAGTAGTGGTAAAAAGAATCACCACAGTTAGCAAAATAATGATTGAGTAAAATAATGATTGAGTTGAACTCATATCCTTGCCCCAGTATCCTTTTTCTTGAGCTTCATTTTTTTTTGACCCCCTCGACAAGAAAGTGTCTCAACTATAAGTAGGAAAATGAACTCGAAGAACAGAAAAGAAACGAATTTTAAGTAGGAAAATAACATTTATGGAAGTTGATGAACATGTAACTTAAATTGTCATTTAAACCTTCCCACAACCTGTCTTGGGTCCCATTGCGGGGTACCCCTAAGAGCGAGTCCTTTTTGAATCCAGTGTTGGAAAATGTTCAGAAGCAGTTCTTTTTGCTGGAAAAGGGCTTCTTTTCTGCGAGGGGAATAGCGTTGAGTGCAATCCTTACATACTTCCATTTCTTGTTTAGAATTCTAGTAGCAGTGAACAAAAGCAATGAAAAAATTATGAAGAATTTCTTATATGAAAGGGAGGTCGAGGGGGAGGTTTGCATCTGGTTAATTGGGAGGTGGTCTTGAAACCATTGAAGCTTAGTGGTTTAGGAATTTGGAACTTGAGACGTAGAAACGACTAAACGAGACTTGCATCTGGTTAATTGGGAGATGGTCTTGAAACCATTGTGTTAGACCACCTATAATATTAACCTACAGCAGAAAAGGGAATAAAGGGAAAGGAATTGTGTGTGGAAGTGTGGCTTCTACTAGCCAAATATAATAGTGGTTTTATTTATATTTTGTCTTTGGTGTATGGGGAGGGCAGTAGTATAAGAGAGAGATAGGTGAGTGGAGGATAGTTGGTTATTTTCTGTGTTGAATTGCTTTCACAGCAGTTAAGAGGGAAGGAAACTGAGGGGTTTCTGTTAGGTACTTCAGCAACTTGGAGAACCACACCCCAAAAGCTAGCTATTGTGGTGGGAGAGCCAAGCCACTTAACTACCACATTGGTCATCCCATTCTAACCAATGTGGGACAAAGATAGCCCATACTACCTTGGTTCTTAACAATACCCCATTCCCAAAAAGTCGACGTCCCGGCGGCTACTTCGGCGGTACTTCACTCGGCTACACCCGGTCAGAACCCTCCGTCGATTCCACTCCGGAACATCAACAACCGGCTTTGATACCATTGTTGGTACTTAAGCACCTTGGAGAACCTCACCCCAAAAGCTAGCTATTGTGGTGGGAGAGCAAAGCCATTTAAGTACCACCTTGGTCATCCCATTCTAACCAATGTGGGAGAAAGGTAGCCCATACTATCTTGGTTCTTAACAGTTTCCTTGTGTTCTAGTCATAGGGCTGTAACTTGATGAATTTAATAAAAGAATAGTGTGGAATCTTATCAAATTGGTATTAGAGCATCAACCTGGGGAAGATTGGAAGAATGGCGCAGCGGAAGTTTGAAGAACAGATGGAGGCGATGGACCAAGAAGTCTCGGAAATTCGGGTTGAACTTTCAAAACTGCCCGACATTGAAGAAACTTTGGCCTCGTCCAAAAGCATTGAGAGGTTGGGCGTTCAAGCGGAAAAACAGCAGGTCATGTTGACGACCATTGCGGTTGATTTAGCAAGAGGGCAGAAGGGTATCGTTAGTGAGGATTCGAGAAGCCGGAGCGGAACGAATGGTGTTTGTGGTATATTGGAAGTGAAGGGAACGACAGAACTGCAATCGGAAATTGTCGACGCAACTGCGGATCGGAATAAATTCAAGAAAGTTGAGATGCCTGTGTCTAGTGGTGTCGATCCAGATGGGTAGTTGTTTAGGGCTGAACGTTATTTCCATATACACAAGTTGACAGAGTCGGAGAAGATGACAGTGGTCGTGATAAGTTTGGATCTTGTGTTTAGTGGTGTCGATCCAGATGGGTGGTTGTTTAGGGCTGAACGTTATTTCCATATACACAAGTTGACAGAGTCGGAGAAGATGACAGTGGCCGTGATAAGTTTAGATGGTGTCGCTCTCGACTGGTATCGGGCGCAGGAGGAGCGAGATTCTTTCGTCGATGGAAGAACTTGAAGAAGCAGTTGCTGATGCATTTTTCGTTCGGAACGGGATGGGTTGCTTTGTGGCCGATTTTTGGCGATTAAGCAGGAGACTACAGTGGATGATTATCGGAATTTGTTCGATAAATCAGTTGCACCGTTGCCTCATCTGTCGAATGAAGTGCTGGAGGAGACATTCATGAATAGTTCATGGCGTAGATTAAAGCAGAGGTTGAATGTTGGGAACCCATCGGTTTAGCGCAGATGATGGAATTGGCTCAACGGGTAGAGAATCGGGAATTGCGACAGATTGATGCAGGGCTGGGCATGAAAGCAAGTCCTCAGTTGCCGCTGTTCGATAGAAAAGAACCCCACTTGCTGGCAATGTTGAAGGATGGAGGAAAGATGATGGAGAACCCTCTGATGAGAACTATAACCTTGAGAGGGGTGTCGACCATAGGGAATCGAAGAGAGGGACCTGCGAGATGATTGACGGATGCCGAGTTTCAAGCAAAGCGTGATAAGGGTTTGTGTTTTCGGTGTGAAGAGCGATATTCAGCTGGTCATCGGTGTAAGAATCATGATCAAAGGGAGCTCTGGGTGCTGGTAGTTATGGATGGTGTGGATGATTTGGAGGTTGTGGTAGATGATGGTAATTCGGAAGAACAAACTAAGTGGCAGATGCTTAATGTAGATGATTATCGATTAATTCCGTGGTGGGACTAACGAATTTGGGAATGATGAAGATAAAAGGCACCATTGGTAACGAGACAGTTATAGTGTTAATAGATTGTGGAGCAACACACAATTTCATCGTTGAATGGTTAGTTTATTACAATTACCGATTGCTGAAACCTCCAACTATGGAGTAATTTTGGGATCAGGTTCAGCGATTAAAGGAAAGGGTATCTGTAAAGCTGTGGAGTTAGTGCTGGGAGAGCTGACAGTGCGTGGAAGTTTCTTGCCTCTAGAATTGGGGGGTGTCGATGTGATTCTAAGCACGCAGTGGTTGCACACTTTGGGAGTAACCGAGGTTGATTGGCGGAATCTGACAATGTCTTTTAACCAAGGAGGGAAAACAATGGTGTTATGGGGTGATCCGAGTTTAACATCAGTTTGAAAAGTATGATTAAATCATGGACGAAGGTAGATCAAGGATTCCTCATTGAGTGTTGTGTTATGGAAGGTGGAGTGTTGTTGGCTGAATGGTATGGAATAGATGAAGTTTGTACTATTTCTGAATCAATTCCTGTTGTGTTAGATAATTTTGCTGATGTGTTTGAGTGGCGAGAGACTGTGCCGCCAAGGAGGAGTAGTATGGAGTAGATGAAGTTTGTACCATTTCTGAATCAATTCCTGTTGTGTTAGATAATTTTGCTGATGTATTTGAGTGGCCAGAGACTTTGCTGCCAAGGAGGAGTATAGAGCATCACATCCATTTGAAGCAGGGAACGGATCTAGTTAATGTGAGACCATATTGGTATGCCTATCATCAAAAGGAGGAGATGGAGAGATTGGTGGATGAGATGTTAGCATCGGAATTATTCGTTCTAGCATGAGTTCGTATTCAAGTCCTGTTTTATTGGTTAAAAAGAAGGACAAAGGTTGGAGATTCTGTGTTGATTATCGAGCTTTGGATAATGTCACTATATCTAATAAGTTTCCCATTCCGTTAATTGAAGAACTGTTTGAAGAATTGAATGGTGCAATGTTATTTTCCAAGATTGACTTGAAATCAGGATATCACCAAATCAGAATGCATCCAAGGGATGTGGAGAAAACAGCTTTCCGGACTCATGAGGGCCATTATGAGTTCTTGGTGATGCCATTCGGGTTGACTAATGCTCCATCGACATTCCAAGCACTCATGAATACTATCTTTAAACCATATTTGAGGAGGTTTGTACTTGTCTTCTTTGACGATATTTTTGTAGATAGTCGAATTGTGGAGGATCATGTTAAACATTTGGAGGAGGTCTTTATGATATTGAGAGATAATGAGTTGTATGCTAATAAGAATAAGTGTCACTTTGCCAAGGAGAGAGTGGAGTATTTGGGGCATTTGATATCAGGTAAAGGCATGGAGGCAGATCCAGAGAAGGTTCGAGCAATGCTGGAATGGCCAGTACCTACGAACGTCCCAGAGGTACGTGGATTTTTGGGTTTGATTGGTTATTACAGAAGATTTGTTCTTCATTATGGCAGTCTGGCAGCTCCTTTGAGTCAGTTGTTGAAAGGGGGAGCTTTTGAATGGAATGAAGACACTCAAGTTGCTTAACGTCTAAAAAAATGCCATGATGACATTACCAATATTGGCATTACCTGATTTTGACTTACCTTTTGAGGTTGAGACGGTTGCCTCGGGATATGGGATTGGAGCATTTTTAACACAGTTGAAGAGACCTATAGCTTATTATAGCCACACCTTGTCTGTAGTGATGGCAGTGCAGCGTTGGAGACCTTATTTGTTGGGGAGGAAGTTTGTGGTAAAGACTGATCAGCAGGCTTTGAAGTTTTTGTTGGAACAGAGAGTGATACAACCACAACACTAGAAATGGATTGCGAAATTGTTGGGTTATGACTTCTAGGTGGTATATAGACCGGGGTTAGAGAACAAGGTTGCGGATGCCTTATCTCGAATTCCACCAACAATACATTTAGCCTACTTGTCAGCCCTTACTATTATCGATGTTGAGGTTATTAAAGCCGAAGTGGCCGCTGATTCGAAGTTGAAAGAAGTGATTGAGAAACTAGCGAAGGATGCTGAGAGTGTACCGGATTTGTGTGGCAGCAGGGTACTTTGAAATACAAGGGACGTTTAGTATTGTCTCAGTCCACTACTCTCATTCCCACAGTTTTGCATACTTATTACGATTCTGTGTTTGGTGGGCATTCAGGATATTTACGTACTTATAAGGGATTGACGGGTGAGTTGTATTAGGAGGGAATGAAGGGGGATGTCAAACGATATGTTGAAGAATGTATGGTGTGCCAACGAAATAAGTCTTTGGCCTTGTCTCCTACAGGATTGTTAATGCCTTTAGAGATTTCCGATGTTATTTGGAGTGATATTTCAATGCATTTCATTGAGGGGTTGCCAAAGGCGAAGGGATATGATGTTATTCTAGTGGTAGTAGACAGGTTGAGTAAGTATGGTCATTTCATTGCCCTGAACCATCATTTACTGCTAAGATGGTAGCTGATGTGTTTGTAGAGGAGATCGTGCGTCTGCATGGATATCCGAGCTCTATTGTTTCTGATAGAGACAAGGTGTTTCTTAGTCATTTCTGGGTCGAACTATTCAGGTTGGCAGGCATGAAATTGGGGCAGAGTTCAGCATATCATCCACAAACTGATGGTCAATTAGAGGTGGTAAATCGAAGTCGAAGCATATTTGAGGTGTTTTTGTAGCGAAAGACCAAAGGAATGGATTGACGGGTTACATTGGGCTGAATATTGGTACAACACCACCTACCATTGTTTGATAGGTATTACACCTTTTTAGGCTGTATATGGACGATTACCACCCCCTCTTTTATATTATGGAGATACAAGTACAGTTAATTCAACATTGGATCAACAGTTGAAAGAGAGAGATGTGACTTTATGGACTTTGAAGGAACATTTACGCGTGGCTCAAGAGAAGATGAAGAAGAGTGCTGATAGGAAAAGGCGTGATGTTGAGTTTCAAGTGGGTGAATGGGTGTTTTTAAAAAATTCGTCCTTATTGTCAGACGACCTTGTGTCAGAGAAGGAATGAGAAACTTTCACCTAAGTTCTTTGGTCCTTATAGGGTGTTGGAAAAAGTTGGCGCTATCGCTTATCGTTTGGAGCTACCGCCATCGGCTGCTATCCACCCGGTATTCCATGTGTCATAGTTGAAACGGGTTTTGGGTGAACATCAGGAGGTTTAACCTTTGGTACAACAATTGTCAAAGACTCATGAGTGGTTAACTGAACCAGCTGAAATTTCTGACAACTAATGTATGGGAAGTGTTGGTGGGATGGAAAGGGTTACCAGCTCATGAGGCGACTTGGGAACTTTTTGACGACTTCAAACAACAATTTCCAGCCTTTCACCTTGAGGACAAGGTGGCTCTTGAAGGGGAGAGTAGTGTTAGACCACCTATAATATTAACCTACAACAGAAAAGGGAATAAAGGGAAAGGAATTGTGTATGGAAGTATGGCTTCTACCAGCCAAATATAGTAGTGGTTTTATTTATGTGGTTTTTATTTATATTCTGTCTTTGGTGTATGGGGAGGGCAGTAGTATAAGAGAGAGAGAGAGGTGAGTGGAGGGTAGTTGGTTATTTTCTGTGTTAAATTGCTTTCACAGCAGTTAGGAAGGGAAGGAAACTGAGGGAGGTTTCCTTGTGTTCTAGTCATAGGGCTGTAACTTGATGTATTTAATAAAAGAATAGTGTGGAATCTTATCACATTGAAGCTTAGTGGTTTAGGAATTGGGAACATGAGACGTAGAAACGACTAAACGAGACTTCGTAGATTAAGTGTTTAGGGCAATTCTCTTTGGAACCTGATGCCTTGTGTCATAAGTTATTGCGAACAGATATGTCCGGAGTCTCTGGACCCTTTTGAATGGGTGGGAACCTTTGGGGCTTGGGGCTCCTCTAAATGTCTCTGTAATGCAACTGTGTTGTGTTTTATACCTTTCTTGCAGTTTCTTAAATGGTCTTTTGGGGATGGTACTGGTCTGTTTCTGGGAAGATCGTCAGTTTGCTCTGGTTGTTTGGGAGCAACGTTAGGCCTCTTTTGAGATTAGTTAGGTTTGGAATAAAGGTGTTGGTGCTATGGTTGAGGAGACTATTAAATCTCCCTTTATGAGACAAAGGTAGAGTTCTTTGGCTGGCGTGTATCTTTGTTGTTTTGAGTCTGTGGTTGGCGTGGAATTGGATGATTTTTAGAGGCACTGAGAGACTTGCAAGTGAGGCTTGCGATATTAGGTGTTTTAGTATCTCCTTCTGGGCTTTAGTCTCTTCTTTATTCAGTAATTATCAATTTGGTCTTGTTCTTGGATTGGAGTCTATTTTATATTTAGTTCTTTCATTTTTCTTGATGAAACTAGGTTTCTTATTAAAAAGAAAAAAATTATTCTTTTACATTCGTGAGTGTCTGGGTCAACTTGCTCACACTTTGACTAATCTTATAAGACCACCTGTTTGACTACAACATTTGAGTGCCTTGTAGGATATTAAATTCCATTGAATAAATAATTAACACAACTACCTTGCAGTAGAATGGAAATAGTAAACCAAAGGAAAACCAAGAATGAGATAATGAATTCCTTCGTCACAATAATTCACCAGTTTTTGAATTCTTAAAGAAAAAGTGCAACAAAAAGCTTGAATTTTATGTCACATCTTATCACACATTGTCATAACCATCCAATAAAGCAAGCTATAAAGGAAACTTTGAACATAGCTCCACTGTTTTAAGGTATATGTCCTCAACAAGAGGTTAGAGGTTAGAGGTTCAAATCTTCCCACCCTACTTATTTATTGTTGGAACTCAAAATAAGTGTTTGTAAAGGAGCATGAGACAGACAGTTGAAATAGTTTAAACACAACCTCGACGTAATATTAATAGACCAAACTCTCCTACCATCACAACAGCTATACCCAGAGTCCGGGACCAAGAACGATTTTTCTGAGGGAGTAGAAAGAATTCACTTCTCACTCCATATCCTTCATTTCTTGAAACGTGTAGGTTCCACCTTGCCAAGGGAAGAGAAATCAAATAAGCAATATGCATTGCATTGTGATTGAAAGAAGGAAAAAAATATGATGAAATAAGAATCGAGAAGTGATAGCTATTTAGACTTTTTCCTTGAACTGAATTGAGTCTGTTACCCAGGGCCAACTTGCATGGATTAAGTTTTTCCCCTTCCTTCCCAATCATTTCTTTCTTTCTTTCTTTTATAACTGGGAATGTTTGGACTAACTTACTAGGACCTGATTAATTTTTAGGGTAACAACATGCTCCTAAATGTTTAGCATTGTGAAACTTGTAAGATATTTAATAACTTTGCTAAATGTCACCAAGGTTTCAACCCAACCACAAACATTTCTGTCTGATTTACAACTTGGCCCTAGATCAAGTTCAAGGGAAACAACTACGTGTACACCTTGTTTGGCATATCTAAGTTTGTACGTTGTTGAAATATGTTGTGCCTTGGATCAATAATTTTATTTTATAAATGGCGATCATTTTCTTTCAGGTTTTCTTTAACAATGGCATATTCAGAAGAGGGCAGGATTTTACACCTGAGGGTTTCTAATACAGATATGTAAGTTGCTCATTGCATGAAGAAATTACTGTTGTGGTCCGCGTTTTTAGTGTAGTTTCTTACAACCATTTTTTTTCCTTTTGGGGTTTGGAGATGACATTTATTGACACACTGCCACGTACAGCTGATATATATATGAACACATTGGTTATGGTGGAGTTTCGCCCACTTATGATCATACATTCAGTTTGAACACATTCCTCTTCCTTTGTCATTTCTTATTCATGATGGGAAAGCTTGGTTTCTTACTAAAAAATTCAATGCATATGGGTCAGAGTCTCGAGTATTTCTAGAAGCCACTTTGGTTTTCACTTGTTCTCTTACGTGAAAATGGGGCTTCTAATAATGTGGAGCATTATTTACTATACCGTATAAGATATTACTCAAAACTTTACTATCTGAGCACACAGTTTTCTTATTAATTTGGGGTTTCTCGTTGCATACAGGTACGGATAGATTTAGGGACTGACTCAATAATTTCAATATAAGGTTAGAGACTGGTTCCTTGGTTTCTCATATGGCATGTGATCACTCTCTAATTAGATCGTCTTCCCTCTTTTCAAAACCAAAGTTAGTTCTACGTTAGTAAATATTGTCCATGATTACTTTGGGATATATATGGATCACGGAACTTAGTGACCAATGTTCCTTTATTGGTGCCTCTTGTATAACCTCAATATCATCAGTTTCACTTGTAATGAGTCTAATTACTGTTGAAAAACTGGTTTGATTGCAGGAACAGTGCTTCCAGGCGCAGCTGTGATACTAACATGTGGAGTATTTATTCAATTTTCGAAGCGGGAGGTTTTCATTGAAATTTCTGTGTATTCAAGAATTTCTTAGAATCGGTAGATTAATATATTTGTAGACAGATTGATACTGGGGGGATAATAAGAGAGAAAAGTAGCCTTTTCTTGGGAAGGTGGGTAAAGATCAATATGCGATTTTTTGAATATTCATTTTCTTTTCCACAGAAATGAAATTACTACTTGAAAGGAGTGGAATTTTTTTTTAAAAGAATGTTTTTTTAAAAAAGAATTCCAAAAATAGGGTGGGGGAGAAAGAGATTTGAAAAATGGGGTTATGAAATCGTGGACCCGGTCCACGATTTCCAGTGAATCCTGTACGTGTGTCAGCGGGGCAGTCTGCATGCAGAGTGTCACGGTCATGTTTGTCCAGGGCGTGTTGCCCTGGGCCGCATGCCCGCCTCGACCCCTTTTTACCATGCTTTCATGTTATGTACTTTATTTTACTAGTTAGTATATTTTCCTAGTGCTTTTCTTTGTAAGTGACCGCTCGCCACTTTGCATGTGCAAGGGTGACAATTCCACAATTGTTTAGAATGTACTATATGGGGGTGAGACTAACCATCAAATCCTCATACCCGGAGTTGTGAGCTATAAAGCCGTTGTTGTCCCTTTTTGCTTTCTAGTCTTACAACACATTTTAATTTCTCAAACATGCTTTCAAACGTTTGCGAAATGCTTTTCCTCTAAAACCCGTTTTCTAAAACTGTTTTCCTTAGAACGGGGCCGGAGGTTACGAGAGGCACTCTGTGTGCCGTAGGCGATCAGAATTGATCAGGCTGACTTGTTTACGAGCTAGAACAAGTGCCGCACAATCGTTTAGTTCAGCACATAACTACGATTGTGACATAGAGCATGCATTGACCGAACTCGTGGACGGGGTCCACGATTTCGGTAATCGTGGACCGGGTCCACGAGTTCCCTTCTATAAATCCCCGCCGGCCGATCACCATCCTCACTTCTCTCATTTCCACCATCTTCATTCCTCTCTTTTCACTCTTCATTTCTCTCATATCTCTCCTTTCACTCTTCATTTCTTTCTTCATTTCTCATTTCTCTTATTTGAGTTCTCGTTTGTCATTGTCACTGTCATTTCTCTTCTTTTTTTCGTTCCGCCGCCGCCAGTACCTCTATTGCTACCGTCGCCGCCGCCATATACGTATGCATATACATTTTCCTTTCTAATTATCTTATAAATATGCAATAGTTATATACGTTTTGTTTTGCATAAATGAATAAATTTGTACAAGTATGTCCTATTTTTCGAATTTTTTTTTTTAAAATAACATTATTCTTTAAAATACCCCTTTTGCATGCATGAATAAATTTTAAAAATTTAGGTTTTAGAATTGATTATTATTCGGTGTTTATTGTTATAGGAATAATTATTGGTAAATAATGTGGTGGGAAATTAGTTATATTGGGTAGTAAACTCATGGATCGGGTCCACGAGTTTATAATTTTGGGTAGATTTGGACTAATTTTTCTTTTTAACATTTACAGTTGTAAACGAATTTAAATATGTTGTTTCGTCCAGAAGATTTAGTTATTATTGAAGCTGGAAATTGTGCGGATAGTGACATTGATGTAGAAATTGACGAATTGTTTGGAGAAGAAGGAAATATAGAAAATGAAAATGAGTTGGTTCAGTCGGAGATATTTACATAGATAGAATGGGAAATTACTGATTCAGTTTGTGAACAAGGATCAACCTTAGAGGAAAGGGGAATGTACAGATAACTCTAGTATAATACAAAAAGGAATGTTATTTGATACGAAAGAAAACCTACAAATGGCAGTAAAAAAATATTGTGTGACTGAACACTACCAAGTATCTGTGGTGGAATCGAACCAAGATATTTGGTATGTGCGATGCAAGCAATGGGATGAAGGTTGTAGGTGGAGGTTGCGTGCATGTCGGCGCAAAATCCATAGGATGTTTGAAATTACTAAACTTGGAGAGAACCATACTTGTTTATACACAGAATTGACACAAGATCATGCACAACTTGATTCTAATTTCATGAGCATTGAAATTCAAAATTTAGTTAGAATTGATCTTAGTGTGCCTGTGGCGGTACTACAAGAAGCACTTAAAAAACAGTACGGATATAACGTCAAATACAGACGTGTGTGGGAAGCTAAGAAAAAAGCTTTGATTGCAGTCTTCGGCGATTGGGAGAAATCGTATTCAGAACTTCCGTACTGGTTGAGTGCTGCTGTGCACTACAATCCTGGTACACGAGTAGATTGACATTTTCTCCCTTCTGATGTGCCTGGTAAAACTATATTTGGTCGTGTTTTTTGGGCATTTGGTCCTGCAATTGAAGGGTTTAAGTACTGTAGGCCTTTAATTCAAATAGATGGAACCCATCTTTACGACAAGTATAAAGGGAAATTGCTCCCTGCTTTGTCTATTGACTCGAATGGGCATATATTTCCTCTTGCATTTGCTATTGTTGAAGGGGAAAATACATCTAGTTGGTCGTGGTTTTTGTGGGCATTGCGCGAGTATGTTACTGACCGAAAAGGGATTTGCTTAATTTCGGATAGACACAGAGGGATCATTGCAGCAATTAACGAGGAAATTGGTTGGGCTGAACCTAAAGCATGTCATCGTTATTGTTTACGTCATGTTGCGAGTAATTTCAATTCCAAATACAAATCAAAGCAACTTAAAGATTTGGTGTTTAAGGCTGGAAATCAACACCAAAGACGTAAGTTCATTTGAAACATGAAAGAGTTAAAGAAATTGAACCCTGAGTGTCTTGAATATTTTTCTGATATAGATTTGAATAAATAGACGCAATCACACAATAATGAATATCGCTTTGGGTGGATGACAACCAATGCAGCTGAATGTTTGAATGGGGTATTTAAAGGAGCTAGAATGTTACCGATCACATCGATTGTTAGGTTAACATTTTATCGGACAATCTTATACTTTGAACACCGTAGACAAGAAATAAGTGAAGCACTCGATTGTGGGGACATGTACACAGAATATGCCATGAGAAAGCTTAAAAGATGGGAGAAACGAGCAATTGCACATACAGTGACGTCAGTTGACAGGGAAACACAAAGTTTTGAAGTTCGAACTGACATCAGTATGGTTTTTCCCTACAAAGGCCAAAACATACAAGTAGTGTGCCTGAAAGAGGGGACTTGTTCTTGTAACAAGTGGCAGTCGTTCCAGATTCCATGCTCTCATGTAATTGCAATTTGTAATTACATGCGTTTGTCATACGTGCATCTGATTGATGAATACTATAAATTGTCTCATTTAAAGTTATGCTATGAATGTCGCTTCCATCTAATACAGCACTCTGACTATTGGCCAGAGTTATCATTTACGGAAGTGCATCCTAATGCGAACTTATTAAGGGAGCATGGTAGACCCAAAACTTCGCGAATTCATAATGAGATGGATTGGCGCGAGGCAGACACGAAAGTTCGATGTGGGATATGCAAGGGATCAGGGCATAACAAGTGTACCTATCCACTCCGTAATTTAGGAGTTTCATCTTCGAGTCATTCATAGTTTAGCAAGCAATGTATTTCGTTTATTTAACATTGTAATGAATTTTGTTTATTAAACATTTTAATGTATTACGTTTATTTAACATTGTAATGTATTTCATTTATTAAACATTGTAATATATTTCGTTTATTTAATATTGCAATGAATTTGGTTTATTTAACATTGTAATGTATTTCGTTTATTTAACATTGTAATGAATTTTGTTTATTTTAACAGTGTTGAATATGGATCCTGGTCCATCTAACCCTGTTCAGCTATATCTTCAAAACACTCACCGATCACAGACAGTATGAGATAATGCATCCACCGTGGTACTATGTTGTCGGAGAAGAGAGGCAGTTTCTCAGCATACTATACCGTTCGATGAACGTATAGTGCCTTATCTACAACAGGCCGGTTTTATTGGGGTTGCACAAATTGGATTCATACAGTTGGACTGGTACCTCATTACTGCTTTAGTAGAGCGTTGGAGATCAGAGATCCACACATTTCATATGCCTGGTGATGAATGCACCATCACGCTGCAGGACATTGCAGTACAATTTGGACTACAAGTGGACGGAGAACCTGTTACTGGTTCGTTGCAGCATGATTGGAAATAGATCTGTGAAGATTTCTTAGGCGTTCGATCACTTGACTTAAAAGGCTCAAGGTTGAGTCTCCTGTGGTTAGCCTCTCAGTTTACAGAATTGTCTCTTGATGCCGATGATGTCAGTATACAGAGGTATGCACGAGCATATTATGCAGCTTATCGGAGGCTTTCTGTTTGCTGACAAATCCAACACGTTGGTGTACTTAATGTTCCTCCCACTAATGGCAAGTTTTGAGCAAGCTGGTAATTATTCGTGGGGTGGTGCTTGTCTTGCATGGCTGTACAGAGAATTATGTCGAGCCAGTCATGCACAAACTTTGGATATAGCAGACCCACTGATACTACTTCAAGTATGGGCCTATGATCGATTTAGCATTGTTGCACCACAAGTCCAATTACAACCTCCCGAACATTTCATAGGACGTCCACTTAGTGCCAGGTATTACTTTATGTATATATTAATTTCTTTGTCAATACAATTAGCAAAGTATTTAATTGTTTTATATCCATGTTATAGATGGAGCGGTGTATTAGCTGCATCTGAACAATCAGCAAACATGTTGCTGGTATATCGCTCAATTTTTGACTGTTTGATGAAAAACCAGGTAATAATAAATATGTTGCATATAACTGAATATTACATATGTTTTTAGGTTATAATTATTCTTGTACATGGTTTCAGATTAATTGGACGCCATATACACCACATGTTATGTCGTTGTTGCCTGATTACTGTCATGATGGACAAGACATTTGGTTGACGGTCAACCCACTTATATGCTTTCACATCGTAGAGTGGCATCAACCAGATCGAGTGTTGAGACAATTCGGTATGCGGCAAACAGTACCGACGTTGTGTAATACACTCCCTCAACTACACCAAATCGATTTAAGAGGTAAACACGACCAAAATTGGCGTCAAATTCATGCAGAATAAATATCATTTTGGTGTGCACTTCATGGCCGCTGTGCACAAGGAGAAATAATAAACGAGTCGGATGTGTCTAATGACTATTTGTCATGGTACGACTCTATCACAGAAGATTTATTACACCTGACGGTGCCTACTATTACTGCATGGTAAGCATCTTATTATGTAGTGTTTTTCAATTACATGCTAAGAATATTCTTTTATATTTATATATATATATATATATATATATATATTTTTTTATCGTGCAGAATAATTTTGTCCACGATGTGCACAGTTACTCCTTAGAACACAATTTACCAGAGTTAAGTTCAATGTGTGAGCAAAACATGGTAAATGTTGAAGAAATCATTCAACATACAAGGAGGCTCAATGTTGCTGATACTGATCGAAAACGTATTCGTCGTAGACGACAGAGACAACTTGACGAAGGTGTTCCAGAGCAACCCGATGACCAAGAACCTCCCATATTACAACCAGACATTGCATCCGGTTCTGGCCATCAACAGGAATATTATGGACACGATGAATTTCCATCTGTCGTCACCCAACAGGATATCGACGATGTAATCCACCAGCAACAACAAACTGAAGTGCCTGTGCCTCGTCGTGGACAACGTGCGCGAAGAAGACCACCATGTGGCACTTGATTTGTATTTTAAATTTTCTGATTTGTATTAACTTTTTATCTTTAACTAAATGAATTAATGATTTTCTATTACATTTTCAAAAATTAAGAATCAATGAAACTAAACAATAATTGATGAACACAAGTAATAAACAAAATTTCATTTAAGTGGGTAATTAATTAATTAACTTATTTATCATGGGAAAAAAACCGGACGATTTTGGACGTATCACGGGAAAAGAACGGGGGTAAGAAGTCTTTTTGATCAAAACTCGAACCATAAATACTATCCGAAATAATGGAGGGTGCTTGATTATATTGCATTCCTTGAAATCCTGTGAATACTAGAGCTGAAACGGTAGCTACTAAAGCGTAAACCGCTCATTCCTCCTTCCCCGCAATTTTAGCATAATACTTGGTGTGGTTGGGGCAAACTCGTGGACCGGGTCTGCGAGTTTGGTTGAAGTCGTGGACCGGGTCCACGAGTTTGGTTGAAATCGTGGACTGGGTCCACGAGTTTGGTCAACACTCGTGAACCCGGTCCACGACTTACACAACGACCGCCACGTAGCAAAGTTGACTGAAATCGTGTATCGGGTACACGATTTCACCACTCCAATTTATAAATTATTTTCCAAACTACCCTATTTTTGTCATTAGTTTTTAAACCACCCTATTTTTCGAATTTTTTTAAAAATAACATTATTCTCTAAAATACCCAAAAAGAGTGTAAAGAAACACTTTTTTTTGGAGTCACTGCTCACCTTTATTTCATTATGCCCGATTTCAACTTTTTGGGCAAAAGGTGGGCCGGAAACCAACCCCCTCAAATTAAGTAGGAAGGAGAAGAAACGTGCCGGATTTATTGGCTTTTTTCTTCTTTTATTTGAATTAACTCTCGCCGCAAAGGAGCAGAGAATTGCCATGATTATAGTCATAGTAACTAGCTTGCACACTGGTCTCAATTAAGAATGAAGTGGCCTCCCCCTTCCTCCAAGTTTACTTGGTCTTTATTCATCTATCCTGAGATACGAAGAGCTCCTTAAAGTAGAAAAAGTAGCACACCCGTAGTTTCCTCAAGGATTTCGTTTTGACCGTTTCAAATTCTTATGAGCTATCATGTTCATTTGAGAACATCACTTCTCTATGTGAATACATGATTTAGTGTCTAGAAGGTGTCACTTCAAGGTTCTTTTTTCCCAGAAGTAGATTTGTGTTTGAAAGGGTTTAAAGCTTAAAAGAGAGAGATGATGATCACCACTCAACACTATCATGGGTTCATGTGTTACCTACCCCAAAGATTATTCTGTATTAACAATCATTTTTTACAAGCTTGAGATACTTGAGACTATAAGATTGACCATAAGATTTGGGATGGTGGGTTTTTCTTTTTTAGTTCAACAAAAGTAGAGTAAAAGATTCGAACCTCTAACATTTTGGTCGAAGACGTAAGGTTTGGTTTGGAATGATGAGCACAGGCTTAGAAGAGTAAATGGTGCATTCTCACCGGAAATGGTTAGCTTGATTGGCGCATAGCTATACGGCTTCCCGCTCACATAGTGGCCTAATTTGAATTAGTTACTTTCCAACCCACCTGAAGTCTTTGTTAGTGGTAGAGATAGAGTTAGACTTAAGAGAGAGAAGTGTCAATTTTCAACTGAGCAATCAAATATGGCGGGTCCCCTTTTCCATATAGATCGAGATCGATGCCTGCACGTTTATTGCTTTACTCTCTCTTCTTCATTGCCTGCTGCGGCGCTCCCCCCTCCACTCCAATGCCAGCCACAAAGTCTTTGATCAATCAGCTCATTCAATTCCACTACACACAGTTTCCTTAGACCCAACTTCTTCTTCAGTTCAGATATGGAAATGGTATGAAATGAATGGCAGATATGGTATGGCCCTTCATTCTACTTCTCAGTTTCTCTCTTTCAGCTCAGTTAATGAAGTCCTATCCCTGAAGATCTAAAGAACCCAAAACTGGTTAGTAAGAAGATCACTCTCTCTTCCATTACAAACCCACTTTTCCTTTCCTGATTTTCCTTGTCCTTTGGCCTTAAAAGACATTGTTTGAGGCATTCTTCTTTCTGGGTATCTCTGGTTTGTTATCTTCTCTGTTTCATTTCACACTAGAATTCCTTTCTGGGTCTTTTGTTGTGTCAGACTGGTAGCTAGAAGAAATTTGAAGAGGAAATGGAGCGGCCTAATCGAGGGCGGAGATGGGCTAATTTGAAGCAACGGCTAGGATTGAAGGGGATGGGATGCTGTGGAGGTTCATGGAGTCCGACGTCATCAACTTTGCCTATGATTGAAGGCTTTAGCTTAAGCCGCCATGGAAGTAGCCGCAGCCAAAGAGAAGATGGGAGTCGGAGCTCTGCTGTTTCCGGTATGAACTTGGCGATGGCTCTGGCGGCAGAGAGAAATTTGAGGACTGATGAAGGAGGCCCCACCGGCGCCGGTGATGTGAAATCACTGATGAGATTGTTTGAAGAAATGGACGGTGGGGATTGGAAAACAAAAAGAAAGGAAAGTGAGAATAACGGTGATTGGATGTGCTGCGTGTGCATGGAAAAGAGTAAAGGCGCGGCATTTATTCCCTGTGGACACACCTTCTGTAGGGTATGTTCTAGGGAATTATGGCTTAACAGAGGCACGTGTCCTATTTGCAACCGTTCGATCATTGAGATTCTTGACATTTTTTAAAATTTAAACAATCGTTTTTGTTCTCGTAAATTATTATCTCAATGTGATTTTTTGTTTTCTTTGAGGTTTGATATATTTTTTTAATTCTGAAATGATGGAAGGATAAGGCTGGACGTGGTAATGAAATTGCATGATCCAGAAATGCATTCGAGCCTTTTTTTTTTTTTCTTCTTTAAAAGAATATAATTAGTTGAATCTAAGATGCTTGAGAGTTACGTGTTGAGAGCTAAGCTAGAATTGAGAATGTGTATTATTTCCTCTATTGATTTGGAGAAGCTATTATGATTGCTCCATTGCTTTGAGAAACTAGTTATTTGTTAATCTCATGCATGATCAAAACGAGATGGGGGTTATGCTTCTTACCGTAACGTCGTGAGGCTAATCGGAAGGTAAGGAAGTGGTTATGAGTGCGACAGAAGGTGGAAGGAAGGAAGGTTATTGTTAGAAGAAGAGAAAATTTTAAATCTTTGAGGACATTTGGGGTAGACCAAAAAAACAGAATCTTAATTTTGGCCAAGTAAGCATCCCGTGACCTGTATAGATGCCAAGCGATGAAACTGAAGTCAAACAAGAGCAATTGTTGTCCATTGATGATGAAGCAACACAATGAGGAAGGATATGGTTGTCGTTGGTAGGGGAGAACAAAATATTTTAGGTCACACATGAGTGTAGATGTCGATTGATGAAAATTATTGAACCAGGAAACTCGCACACATATCCTAGGTGTTCCTCTCGTCTAGCCTCATCGATCGAGTCGACCTGTTTGAGAGTACTTGCACTAGTGTGGCGTTGAACCAAGTACAAGAAATATTTAGCTCATTAAGCATAGGGGAGGGATAGAGTTTCTCACTTGGAGCTTACTTACTTCTTTCTTGAGGTTGTGAAAGGGGACCATTATAAGGTCTTTCCTCTTACACTTGTTTGGGGTTACGGGTAACGCTGAAAGTGTTAGGTGTTTGTGGTCCTCGAGGTTGTAGGACGTCAGTGGCGAGCTTGACTCGATTATTTCCCTTTTGGTCAACCAAAACTCGAGAGTCTGACTTTTTCCTTTTTGGGATGTGCGATCTCCCATAATGACTTTTGGTTTCCTTGGGTTTGAACCTTGCCTGGGACAACCTTCAACAAAAATGAGGTCAAGTAAGAGCAACTACCGCTCATTTATGATAGAGCAACACGATAATGCTTAAGTAAACTAGAGCCATGCTTTGCGCTAAGCTAAGCTAGCTCTTGCAATCACCCACCATTGATGATGATCTAAGCAACAACGAATGACGTTGCTTGGGAAGGTACAAATAGGTTGTCCATGTAAGACTCGCCTATAAATAAGGGGTGTTGAGTTTTTTTTAGTACAATAGCTCATGGTTTATTAATGAACTATACTCACTTTTGACAAGAGGTGCTCAACTTATAGCTTTAGTTTGACTTAAGTATATTGAAGTCTGACACAAACCCTAAACATAAAACTCAACGTCAGTAGGTTTTATATTTGATGGCATTGTTTTAATATTGTATAAAATAAAGACTTTTTACTTTTGGTATGGATTAAAATCATTTAGTCACAAATTTGGTTCTTCAACAGTTCAACTTTCAAAGCAACATTTTCCCCCTATGATATTTATTATTGCTTTTTTGATGTTAAACAAATTTGGGATGGGTGATTAATTAAACTTTAATTTTTAGATAATAAGAATCTTATTCAATAAATTAGGTTGAGATTGACATTTTAATACGCATTTACTGTTGGCTCATTTAGTTTTAAAAATTCAAAATAATCCTAATAGAATTTTAAATGTTAAATTTTGTAACTCAAGCGTGTTGGCCCATGTTATTAGTTAAACATGTGTTTCATAGGATTAACAAATTGGGTTTTACTTATGTCATAGGAATGACAATCCCATACTTTATAACATGTATTTCAGCTTGTGAAATCTATTATTCAGACGACATATAATAGTTTTTATTTTTTATTTTTTATTTTTTATTATTATTTTTTTATAAACGATAAAACCACAAATTTAATAAAGGCTACTCAAATTCAACTTGCAATAACTTTGAATTTCCTTATACTCACTATAGCTATGAGTAAATATTTCTCGTAATCTAGAAGAATTATATGGCTAATAGAAGGCTGTTTAGTTAAATATGCTCACTCTTTGCAAAGAACCCTACTTGATTTTGTTGGACCAAAACAACTCTTTTATATATGAAGCTTTTGTTAAGAAAAATTAACCAACTCACAAAGGCATACAAAATCAAGTCTGGAAAAAGAGTCATCAACTAGTTACAATACTGAACTCCAAATCCAAATGAATTACACACTAAGCTAATAATTACAAAAAGACGAGTTCACAAACGCGACGCAATAATCCTCACAATCACCTCTTTCCTCTTCAAACGTCTAAAAACTCTACTATTTTTCTCTCAATAGATAAACCACAAAGGGTCTTTTAGAAGCTATGAAGCACATATACGAATACAAGATACGGATGTAATAGGATACAACGATACACCAATTTCTAAAAAACCAAAATACGAATACATTATTTTTTTAATAAAAAAATCTAGGATATATGTAAGTTTAACATAAAGGATACATCATGAATGTGAGGCAGAGAATCATTGATGGAGAAGATTTTGATGAACTCTCCCTCCCGTGATTTAAAAAAAAAAAATGATAGAATTGTAAATTTAGTACAACAACAATTATGGGAGTATGCAAGTTTAAATTTTCGACTTCAAGAAAACTAGTATATATCAATTATAGCTAAGTCATATTCATGTTGACTTATTTCAATTGAGTAGCTTATCATAATGATTATTTACTATTTTTTCAAACAAATCTTCTAAATTAAAAGTTTGTAAATGTAATCCTAATGAAGGATTATACATAATTAAAGATGTGAAAAGAATAATAATTATTAAGATTTAACATGGTCTATTCTTAAAGTGGAGGATGGGATAGAGATATAAACATATTTTGGTGGACAATCTAAATATATGATTTGCTTTGTTATGGGACATTTCAAATATTGCAACTTTATAATTTCTCAAAAGATAAAGCTATGTATTTAGACATATTGAAATGTTTTAATCAAAAGTTGTTGGATCACTATCAAAGCTCATTCTCTATGCATCTAGTCCTATACTTTTAGGGCATTCACTTAATTATGATGCTTTGGTTAAATTTCCCTCTTTTAGCTATGACTAAGATTAATTTTACTAAGTAAAGAAAAAAAAAAAGAGACTAATTTTTTCATCTCATATTTATTATACATTGGCAATTTTCAAACTCATTAACCAATATCTTAATGTAAAAATCTAATCCCTTAAGTCAACAATAATCATATAGTGGAGAGAAATTTTAGTATGATTTAGGTTTGGCATGACTTATTTACTTAAAACGTTAAATTCACGTAAATTACTTTGGATATGTGTTGAAAAGAAAATACACACATAAAGAACATACTTTTCTTTCTTTATCATCAATTCAATCACCATCCACATTCTTTCTTTTATTAAAGACGACAATTTTTATATTCTAAGTCACTACGTAATTTCTCGTACTGGAAGATTCATAATTAAAATTTCCAAAATTAGAGGTAAGAAAAAAAAAGTTAAAAATTTAAAACTTCTCTCTTGTGCAAAAATGAGATTTGCTTTCCATTTCATGCGAGTAGACATCACCTCCAACTTGTGGCTTTTAAATGGTGATAGGTTCAAAGTAACAAAAGATATCCCATCCCACCATACCATACAAAGGGTTTCAACCTAAAGGTGATAAATGTTGACAACCCCTTTTTCTTCTTCTTGATTGTACATATATATTATATTTCAACTTAATTTCTTTCATGAATATTTTTGAAAAGTAACTTCTTTCAATCCTTGAGATTTAAATTTAGTTTCTATTTGGTTTTTAGAGTTTTAAAAGTGATATGTATGGTTTTCAAAAATTAAACTTAACTTAATTTCTAACTGGTCCTTAAATTTTGAAATTGGTTTCGAAGTAAATCCTTGAATACTTAGAAAGTGGACATTTATTCGTTAGTCAAATGGAGTGATGATGTGTTAACATATGTACTTCTTAAATGAGTCTTTCTTAAACGAATTGAGAACAAAACATGTTACTTATTAAAAATATATACCCAAATACAAATTAAACTCACATTTCAATGAGAAAAAATGTCGAACAAATAGAAACTCAAGAGTCCGAATATTCCTAGGGACAAATAGAAACACGTATTTTATTTATTTATTTATAACAAAAAGATAAAGGTAGAGCTAACCCTCTAGCATACAAACATATTTGATGATGAACATTAGATTAAAATATATAATCAGGTCGTAGCTTAAATTAATATATACTCGCCATGATTTTGTATATATCCGAAGAGCCATCTTTGTTGCAGCCATATTTAGCCAAAAAATTTTGGTAAAAGATTGGATTTTGGGCATCAGCAGCCATTAAAAATATTCAAACTTGTTAATATATTCCATTTGATTCAAACCCAATTCTAAATCATCGAATCTCTGAGAAAAAAAACCAAATTATTCTTCAAAATATGTTGAATGTCAACGGTGAGATCAATGTGGATAATATTTATGAATATGAATATAAAAAATAGATACATTTCATTCTTCCAAACTATATATTATATACTAAAAAATCACATTTATGACATGCAAATCAACCTACTGCTTTGTTGTTAAATGAGATTTCAGAAATTCAAATTGATCAATAAAATTGGTATTCGTCATTATCAATATCAAAGCTAGTTTGTTTTTAGTTGATTGGAAGTAAACCAAAAAAATAAATGATAATTTATAATTAAAATAAGGGGAAAGAAACTATCAAATGGACAAGACATTATACTTTTCAGTAAAAATAAATATCTAACTCAATTAACATAAAGTTTTATACTACTGCTCTTGTGGTTGGAGGCTTAATTTTTAATGCCACATATTGTCAAGAAAAAAAAAAAACATTATATTTCAAGCCCCCTTTAGATGAAAAAATTGATCTCCCTAAAGTTAAACTTAAGTGTATTAGTTTGCAAGTAATCTTTGATTATGTTATTTTATCCTAATTTATTAGATGTTCCAAAACTTTTAAGTTTGTGTCTAAGAAGTTTTTGAATTGTATAATATATTGAACTTTTAATTTTTGTTTGTGATGTGTCTCTAAACTTTTAAGAATATTTAACATGTTATTAAACTTTTAATTTTATGTTTGATAGGTTCCTAATAAAGTAAAAAAAAAAAAAAAAAAATTAAACATTTAACTAATCTAACAAATGAAAAGTTGAATATTATGCTTAATATAGGATTGCTAAATTTTTAATTATATATTGGAGGTTTTGTGGACTTAAGTGATGACTAATTAAAAACAAAAGATGAAAACTCAATCCATCCTAAAACGCAAGTGTTATAGAATCAACAAATAAAGAAAATAGAAAATGTAAAGTGATAGAGAATCGACACAGAGGTTTACATGGTTTATTAACAGTGTATTAGTTACAACCACACACAGAGGAAGAACAATTTATTACTAGAGAGAATAATACAAATTACAGAGAGGGTCAAAATCGTAAATAATATAAATATGTCAAATACAAATTCAATTTATACAGTGCACTTCTTTGAACTCTGGCGAGATTTTGTACTTGGTTGTTCGAAGCATTACATATAAGATTCGAAGCATTCCAACAAGAAGATTAAAAGTTTAAAAATTTATCACACACTTTTCATTTAAAGTTGGGTAACCAAATAAATACGAATTGTTTGAAAGTTTGCTAACTAAAGTTTGTAATTATTAAAATGAAAAAAAGAAGTGGGTTAAAAGACAAGTGACACAAAATCTTGAAAGGAAAAGGAAAAGTAAATAGACAATTTTGAAACAAAAAAGAAAAAGAAAAGTAGAGAGATAATGTTTTTGGTAAAAGTGTTATGGTCTCTATAAGGGATTTTGTGTAGGGAGTTAGCATATAAATGAGTGGCATGCATGATGACAATAACCGCACTAAGAGCCCTTATGGGAATGGCCTAAGCTGCCCACACCATACAAAACACAAATGCATGGCAAACCCAAACATATCAAACCTATAATAATTTTGGTTCTATAATATATTTACCCTTTTTATGATTAAAAATTCAACTCTCTCTTATTTGAGTTCCTTGTAGGAGAATTCAACCATATTAAATCATCGATTGATCCAAAAGTTTAAGCGGATGGATGAAAGACTTAATAAATGGAAATCAGTATTAATTGAAGAGGGAATAACATTGCAGGAATCACATGCAACTCTAACACATCATGTTAAATCACTGATTGACCAAAAAATTTAAGTTGATGGGTGAAAGAAAAATTTAATATCATATTACCTAGCCATCTAAAGTATGAGATGAGAATGAGGTGTATCAAATGAGATAATTTGATTGGAAGGCTCAAGATGGTGATGATATTGGATTGTATGTTATACTCTATTTGGATGTAGAATGAGTTGGAGGTTGAATTACATGTCTAGAAAGAAAGATGTTTTTGAAGTGAGAAGAAAACGTTTTGTATTGTTAAGTGGTATGAAGCGGTGGTGGTATTAAACTTACGTCAAGATTTTCACATTTCTTAGACTTCGACTTCGACATGGGGATGAATTGAAATTTTCATTGTATGGTTTAAAAGATCCACGAAATATAAAAATAAGTAACAAAATGTCACTAACAAATGTAAATATAATATAACTAATAAATATTTATTTTATTTTTATAATTTTTCTAGAAATATTCGTTGACATTTGTGTAAAATTGAGGCTTCAACATTTCTTTGAACATCGACATTTTAAACTTTATATGAGATAAGAGCGTAAACGTTTCGTTATCAAATAGGAAAAATGAGGTTTAAGACTTCTAAATGATCACGCGAAAGAGAATAAGTTAGCTAGAGAGAAAAGTTTTTACTTTGAGTGAGAAGGAATTATAAAACGTATTTGATATGATGTTTGTTCATCTTTAGGCATTAGTACACAAGGAAAATTTGTGTGAGACCCACGCACAAAAAAGTAGAAGAAAAAGGGAAATTTTAAGGGGTGGGATCTACCAAAATGGGTTGAATTGATGAGAGAATAAGAGATTAGTAAAATTCCTAGAGAGAATTAATCAAGAGAATGGTTTCTAATCGTGGCATTTTCAGTTCTTTGAAATGAAAACATATTAGAATATCAATGGGAAGGATGACGTACTCCATCATCTTTAAAACAATAACTAAAACACTTTCAAGTTCTAGCTTGAGACGTCTGAAAATTTGGAGATTCGTTATATTAATTTTTGTTTAACGATGTGGAGATGAGAATATTCCAATATCCATGTAACGCTCAACTGAATAGGCAGAGTACATGAAATGAACCAAATATAACATTTGAATGAAAGATTCCAAGGATATAAAAATATGGTTAAGAAAAATTGATAACTACTAACCATACCAATAATGTGCACTTTTTTTTTTCTTTTTTCGGTGGCACAATCATGAGAACTTCAAAGTTAAGTGTGACCCTCTTGTAAACTTTCATTAAAAAAAAAAAAAAAAAACATGTGAGTGAGGACAAAATACGCTAAAAGAATTCATGTTTTGACAATTGTGGGGATAGTCTACACTCTTAGAAGTGTAATTCAAGACACAAGGAAAAATGACGTTTCCAGGCTAGGGGAGAATGCTCAAACTTATCCAAACTTGGGGGGTTGCAATTTAAGTGAACAAGCTAAGTCATCTAAAGTCTCTACTCGTTTATTTGACACACGCAATGTTTTCAAAGGTAAAAAAAAAAAATAGAAAAAGGAAGAAAAAATAGAAATAGGTGAGTTTTAAAGAAAACATACCAAATGCATGTAAGAAATATGAGAATTAAAAAATAAGAGAAAAATGTGGAAGTCATGTAATTGTAAAAATAGGTACTGTTTTTTTTTTCCTTTTTTTTTTTTTTTTTCTATCTATTGAATCAATATCGGAAGACACAAGGAATTAGGCCATGGGATTGGCAGCCACAAAATAGCTCCAAATTTTGTTCCAACATTAAAGATCATAAAGCTAATCAAAGTGGGTCCAACTCACACCAAAGAGGAAATTCAGCCTTCAACAAACCAAAGCCACCCCCCCCCCCCCCCCCCCCCCCCCCC
>QLSR01000005.1:7307795-7337917 GCA_031780015.1 Citrullus colocynthis | reverse complement strand
ACCAACCCCCCCCCCCCCCCCCCCCCCCCTTCTTCCCACATACATGCATGAAAATTTATGGGCCCATTATTTTATCATCACATTTTTAATAATTCCCTTTTTTATCTTTCATCAATTTCTTCCCACTTTCCAATCCAAAAAAATTTCACTATAAATACCCTTCATTAGAATTTGATCCAACACACACTCACCACCCAAAAAACAAAACCCACAAAACCAAAGTATATTTTTTTTTCTCTCTTTATTCAGACCAATTTTGATATCTGCAAAAAATGGCTGTCTTCCCTATCATCAACTTGGAAAACATCAATGGTGATGGTAGAGCTAAGATATTGGAGCAAATTGAAGATGCCTGCCAAAATTGGGGTTTCTTTGAGGTGATTTTCTTTCTTTTTCATCGAGAATTTGAACCTACAAACTTTTAAAGGAAGTAGAGATGGAAATTTTAGTTTCTCCTTCCTTTGTAATGGATTACTTTTTGTGTTTGAACCTACAAACTTTCCAAGGAAGTAGAGATGTCTTGATCACTTGTGACAGAGATCCGTGCATCTTTATTTCTTCTTAATTTTCTTTGTCATTTTTGTCACTTTTCTAATGGTTTTCTTTTTTTCTTTTTTGACTTGATTTTAATTTCCAGCTGGTGAACCATGGGATCCCACATGAGTTTTTGGACACAGTGGAGAAGATGACAAGAGATCATTACAAGAAGTGTATGGAAGAGAGGTTTAAGGAGACTGTGCTTAGCAAGGGCTTAGAGGCTGCACAAGCTGAAGTTGATGATATGGACTGGGAAAGCACCTTCTTCTTACGCCATCTCCCGGAATCAAACATCTCTGAGATGTCTGATCTCGATGAGGAGTATAAGTATGATATTGTCCACTTTAAATTTGAATATGCATATAGTTATATATTATTTGTATTATTATATATTTTTTTTATTAGTCTTTAGAACATTTTTTGCATTCTTAACGATTTTTAATGTAACGTGCTGCAGAAAAGTTATGAAGGAATTTGCGAAAAAGTTGGAGAATCTTGCTGAGGAGTTATTGGACCTCCTATGTGAGAATCTTGGGTTGGAAAAGGGTTATCTCAAGAAGGCTTTCTATGGTTCAAAAGGTCCTACATTTGGGACAAAGGTGAGCAATTACCCGCCGTGTCCCAAGCCAGATCTCATCAAGGGTCTCCGAGCTCACACCGACGCCGGTGGCATCATCCTCCTCTTCCAAGATGACAAGGTAAGCGGCCTGCAACTTCTCAAAGATGACAATTGGATCGACGTGCCCCCAATGCGCCACGCCATTGTTGTCAACCTTGGAGACCAACTTGAGGTATATCATTTACTAATACACACAAAGTTAGGTGTCACCTATCACATACATCCCTCTTTTGTTACATAGTAAAAAAAACTATTCCATGCAAAATTTCAACTGTATATAGCACACAAAGATAGGTGTAACCCAGACAACCTCTAAATATTTTTTACTTTCTAAAGTTAAAAAGATTACATATATAAAAAGTTAGAACCTAAAACTTTGTAGGTGATCACAAATGGAAGATACAAAAGCGTGATGCACAGAGTGATAACTCAAACAAGTGGAACTGGACGAATGTCGATAGCTTCATTCTACAATCCAGGGAGCGATGCCGTGATCTTTCCGGCGCCGGCACTAGTGGAGACAGATCAGGCTGAGGAGAAGAAGGAAGTGTACCCCAAGTTTGTGTTTGAAGATTACATGAAGCTCTACATAGGAGTCAAGTTTCAGGCCAAGGAACCAAGATTTGAAGCCATGAAAGCCAATGCTAGTTTGGGTCCAATGGCAACAGCATAAAAGCAAAAGAATGAGAAAAAGGAAAGACCCACCTTTTTTAAAAATTTATTTTAACAGTAATAAATATTTAAAGGGCTTATCTTTGTGTTTGACTCTTTTATTGGGTTATTGTTATTAATTTAGTGAAAAGTTAAAAGCAAATATATTGCAGTAGAAGAATATATTTATATATGTTTGTAGCAATTATCAAAAGTGTTGTTCCCATTTTCTTTATAATTAAATTCACTTTCAGCTTAATAGTCCAATAGGGTTTTAGTTCCCCAGAAAAAGAAATGTTTTTTAATAGAAAGTATGCTGAAAGATATCCAGAAGTTGGATTGCTTTTACATTGCTCTTTTCCTTATAAATGGAAATGGAATAAATTCTAATAATGACCAACAAATATTCATCTTATAGTAAATTCAAATCTTGGCTTTCATTTTCAACAAATATTCATCTTATAGTAAATTCAAATCTTGGTTTTCATTTTCCTTAGGATGGAATCATGGACTTCAAAAAGAGTTACATGTCAAGTATCTGCTTGAGAATCAAGTCTTTTCAAGACTATTTGTATGCACTATTCCATTTTGGCAGCAATACTCCATTTCATTTTATACAATTTACTAAAATTATTTGATCCTAAAGTGAACTTTATCGCAAAAGAATAACTTTTTTTCATTCCACAAAAAAATGATATTGAAAATGCTTACTATACAATGATTTATTAGATTATGTACTTAGACACCATGAATCAATCCTATCACATTTCAATTAGGCTTGTGTATATTTCTAGATTTTTTCTAGGTTTCAATCCTATCACATTTCAATTAAGCTTGTGTATATTTCTAGATTTTTTCTAGGTTTTGGTTTGTATATGTTATGATTGACCAAAAAGCTTATAGTTATAGAGGATAGATGAAGGTAAAGTTAATATTATACCAACACTTTAAAACTCTTCCTCGTTTATGTCTGCTTGAAAATTTGTAGAATACCCAACAAGTGGAAGCCAATATTAATTAGAGAGGAAATAACATTGCACGTGTTTGAACACAAGACCCTCCCTACTCATGCCGTGTTAAATCACCCATTAATCTTAATTTGATAGATAAAAGTAAATTTAATATTATATCAACACTTCAACTATATATTCCTTGTGCTATTCCTTATTAGCACAAGTGCTGCACATAGTGGGATGCTTTTTTTTTTCTTTTTTTTTTCTTTTTTCCTTTAGAAAATGCTAAAAATGGAACTCAAGAGCTCTAAATGTATAATTGCACATAAAACTTCTTTTTTGACCAATAAAGGAACCCAAAAATAAAGCTAAAAAAGGATACCGAATCTTCTTTTCGATTTTGATTATAACTTTGAATAACTTTAATGTTCTTGGAATTCTAATACATATAATTGGGGTTAATCCTAGTGAACCCCTGATGGACTTATAAACCATAAATATAGTTTAAAAATAGTAAATATACAAATACAAAGGGAAGTTAATCACTTGAAGGAAATGTGAGGCCTAAAGAATGACAAGAAATTAGACCACTGAAAAGTGAAAACCAACTTCAGAATGGTTCGTCTATTCAAATTTATTGGGAATCTTCTTCTTCTACTAATGAACATCCTCAAAACAGCCATACAGGACAATTACCTTTTGGAACAAGAAAATGATGGTGGCAAATGCTTCAAGCCAGAAATGTCGAATAGTTCAATGAACCTCTGATCTGAAACTCTTGCCTTGGCAGCGGCAAACCGCTGGTACTCATCAAACACTGACGATAGGCACCATTTCTGCAACTTTCTAAAGCATCCCACAACACAACCAGTTCGGTGCTGAAGAGTAAGAAACAAGTTAACCAATTAGAAACTCCACAAGCTATTGCCTGCTTTTAAAATCACCATTTAACCCAAGAGCTTAAACTAGTTCAAACACAAAGACTTCATATTCTGATAACATATTCAATCACTACTCAATCCAGGAGCATAAATTAATAGATTGGGGTAAATTTACTTCTATATTTTGTATATAGTACATATTACGTACTTTTAAATTACCATTAGTCCAAAAGCTCAAGTTAATAGATAATATTAAAATACATTAAGATAGTTCAAACATGAGACTTTTTATTCCGACTCCATGTTAAATCACTACTCAATTTAAAAGCATAAATTGATGGTTTAGTATATGGATGCTTTTATCAGTACATACCTTCCCTCGCTTGCAATGGATTAAAACTGGGCGATTCCTCACATCTGCATGGTGAAAAAATAATGCCCGAGTGAATACATATCCAAACTACAAAACATTTAAAGACCTACTGAGTTAGCCTCATTGAAGATTTAAAAATGTGAACTATTGATAGTGGTAGGTACCAAGAATAACTTTAAGTACTTCACGAATCGTGTAGTCTGGAATGTTCACAAAAGGCTCCTGCATTTCATTTCAACAGAACCAAAGTGAGCAGCGTTCTTTTAGACTATACATCATCAATGGAACCCTGCTATGCAATTGCCAACCAGGCAGTTGATTCTTATGTTAAACATTCGAACTATGGTTAAAGATCATTACTTCCAAGTTCCAAATATGAAAAATTAACATTGGCATGACACTAAAACAAAACAAAGAAAGGAAAGGATGATGGAACCTCTTAACCTCTTGGGTTCTTGAGTTTTCTATTTTTTTATTTATTTATTTATTATTATTATTATTATTATTATTTTTTTTTTTTTTGTGTCAACAATAAGCATTCAGTTGACAATCGGTATATGTCAGGAAAACAAAGCAATTTCATCCTACTTCTCAATCAAAAGGAACGTGGAAGCTTTATAACCAATGGAACAGTTCTAAAGGAAGTCTAAACGCCCCTTCCCTCACAAAACCCCACAAAAATGGTATGTATAGTAGCCCAAGGCAATGATAAATGATGATAATCATACAGCCAGCCTAGCCTCGCTCCTCCCTCTCTGTCTTTACTTTCTCCTTGTGTGTATGTGTGTGTTTATATGTATTGATCAAATCATTGCTTAATTGAGTTAAACAAAACAAGGAAGAAAGTGGTCAAAAGTGCAAATTTAATTATTGACAAATTGAATTCAATATGTTGATGCATTTCAGAGATAACTGGGAAGAGCATTTAGTCAGATCAAATTTCATACCAAATAGTACATTTGATCAGCGCTCATATCCAAATTCCTCATACACTCGAGAATCAAGTTTACATATGCATCAACCTTGTCTGAACCAGCCTAGACAATTTACACAAGCTAAATTTTGTTAGCTAAATCCCCAAAACAGTTTTCATAAACGCATAGAAACAGTCGAAAGCAGTCAATTAAACTAAGTTGTTTAAAGTACTCTCTTTAAAGTCCTTTGGATTGGCTCACCTCAAATACTTGTATCTTAATTGTTTTCCTTACATAACAAATTTACCAAAACCAAACCCATATTTTATTATCAGAAACAACTTCAAGCCAAGAGTAGTTCTAGTCTCTCTAGTTAAGTTCGTATGCATACAAACGCATTATCACAAAAATCACTTTAAAAGAAGCTTCCCATGAGAATTTGGGAATTGACATTTGACATAAAAGGTCAAAAATCAAATTCACTGAAGCATCAGAAAACGATAAATTCAGACAGAAAAGCCGTCGAGAGGACAAATTAACTTTTGCACTTTAGCATTAGCCCTGACTAAGATATCAAATTCATAGACAAGCACACATAAACTATATCTCTTAATAAGGATATTTCGATAAAGTAAGAACAAACCTTAGAACCTTCAATCCCAAATTGAAACAATCGGATCCCATTGGACTTGAGAAAATCCATGTTGGCCTCAGGATATGGCTCGGGACAAAGACATCTACAATATCCTTTACAATCAGTTCATTCTCAATCATCGATTATCTCTCGAAACACAAAATCAAGAACAGACAAAGAGAAGAACGAAAGCAAATAAAGAAAGAATCAGTAGGGGAAAGTCTTACATAATGGAACGAAGGCCTAACGTCTGCAAGAAAGAGAAGTTGGAAGAGTCGGGGAAGCCGGAGCGGAAAATGCCGTTGTCAACGACCGCGAAGTTCAGGGGAGGGACGAAGAGGTCATCTCCGGCATTCTCGCAGTCGGTGCCATTGGCGACAACTGGCGTGGGAAGAGTAGGACGGAGATGGTGGGAATCATCGTCGGTGGTTTGATCGCAGTGGTGGTCGATTGTCATGACGGAGTGAAGGAAGAAGAAGAATGAATTGAGAAGGATGAAGTGAAGTGGGAAAATGGAGATCGGGATCGGAGGAGATATTTATGCGGCGGTGGTGGAATGTTCCGGTACCGATTCCGATTCCGATGAAAACTTTTGTTTTAAACTTTATTCGGAAACTATTTTGGACAGTTAAAAGAAAAAGAGGGAATGGGTGGACCAAGCAAGTTGGTTATATCGGGAATTGCTACTTATTAACCCCTCTTTTTATACTGCAAAAACTAACACCTTTTCTTTTTCTTTTTCCTTTTTAAATATTTTTTACTTCTACTTTTAAAATATTCATTTCGATTCTTATATTTTCAATTTTAGTTGGTTTTAGTACATGTACTCCTAAAAAAAGAATATAGGTTTATTTTCATGTTATTTTTTTAATTCAAAAAGCATATAATTATTTAAAATAATACTAATAAATAATTTTGGTTGATTTTTTTGAAACTCGCATGCTAAAGTTGTACATGTTAAAAATTTAGGGATCAAATGCACATACTCCTAAGGACTGGAAGATTAAAAAGTTACATTTTGAAAACTCCGGACCTTCAAAAACTTGAGGACTAAAAAAAATAATTTTCCATTTGCATACTCATTAGACACAAAACTGAACTTTTAGAGACTCTTTATACGCTTTTTAAACTTCTTGCATATTTAAATTGAAATTGTGTACTTATTAGATACAAAAATAAAGTTCAAAAATTAAATTTGTAATCAGCTTACTTTTATATGGGTGTATATATAAATAATTAAAAAAATTTAAAGAAAACATGATAAATTTAAATAAAATGATATTGACATGTTACTTTATATAACTTCATTTCATTTTGTTGGAACATTTCTCTTCCATCATAATAAAATGCATGACTAAAAACAAAGGGTATCTTATGAAAATTAAGTGTCGTATGTCAATTTTTCAATGGAACATATCAATGTTTGACTAAAGATAATAATACAGGTGTATGCGTACCATCTATTTCTCTCAATTAAAAATATCACCTATAATGTCTACCCGATATCATCATGTTGAGTTTACGTTTCTTCAACTCTCTACAGGTGTCATAGACATCAATAGAGCTAACAATTTAGGAAAGTCGAGAATATTTCGACGACTCCTTTGAATAGTCAATAGGCAAAACATTATTATTGATATTTGATTTTCACTCGTGAAAAGAAAAAAATGATTTACCCATGACTGTGAATTTTAAAAAGGTAATTTAAAAGGAAATGGGAGGTTTGGGGGAAGGGTTTGAGATTTTGAAAGTTTTGGGGAATAGTGAGCAAAATGGGACATTCTTAGGAATATGCCGAGGAAAAAAAGTGAGTGTACGTTATTTAATAATGAGAGAGTGCGAGGGCTTTGCGCCTCGTCCTTTGTTTTTGCTTAAATTATTATTATTTTTTTTAAGTGTCTTTTTCTTCAACATTTTGTGCAAAAACGATTGGTTTTTTAGATTATAATTAAATTCTATGATTCTAATTTGTCAGTTGGGGATGTACTTTATATTCAAAAGAGATAGGTTTATTTTATATTATAATATAATTATTGTATGCACCCACTTATTATTTTTCATTTTATTTTTTTTGGAAAAAATAATTTAAAAAGAATCCAATGTTGTGATTTGTGGAAGAAATAATCTGTTTGGTCTGAATTTTTATCACTTTTTAAAAAAAATATATAATGGTAGGTGTTTGGGCCAAATTAGGTATTTTTTTTTTTTTTTTTTTAGTAATTTGAATGGTTCAAAATCTATTTTAAGATGGGTTGTTGCTTTGTGGGTTGAAATATTAACCTATAAATTGTTTGCAAATCAAATTTTAGAAGTGTATTAAAATAAATAATAAAAAAGTTAGGTCCTAAATCTTTAAAATGGGGGGGAATATATGTTCCCACTTCTCATGGGTATGTATCATTTCATGAATAATATTGATTATGCTTTGATTAATATTTAATTACAATAAGTGAAGTGTTTTTAAAATAATACCCAAAAGGGAAAGGGGAGAGGGAAGTTAATAGTGAAGGGAAAAATAGATATATATTAAAAGAAAAATGAAGGGTAAAATAGATAAGTAAAAGCTTCCTTCTCGAGGTCATTAATATTGAGTATAAAATTGAGTTAAATAGATTTCAAATTCAAAAAGTAAATGGTATCACATTATTACTTGATTTGCGACTATAAATATTTAGCCAAAATGAGCCTAATTCAAGTGGCATAGTGTTTGTGTTATCTATCTTGAAGTTTGAGGTTTGATTCCTCCCTCCACATATTAGAAAAAAAAACTTTAAATATCTAGAAAAATGAAATAAAAATAAAAAGTAATACTTAACAAATCATCCAATTTCGGTCCCTAACTAATTTATTCTATTTTGTTCTCTCTATTATTAAAATATTTAGGAAAAACACATTTTTAGTTCTTAGGTTTCCGGTCTAGTTTCCTTTTGTTCTCTAAATTTTAAAATGTTGCAATTTTAGTCCTTTATGTGAGTTTGACTTTAATTTAGTCATAGGTTTCAAAATAATCTTTTATGTGTTAGTCTTTAAAAAATTATTTTGATGATTTAGTTTCTATCTAATTCTTTAAAGCAAAAGGAAAACATGATTAAGTATAGATTACTAACTAAACAAAATATTCAATGTGTGGATATTAGATAATGACAACTTGTGTAAATACAAGTTATTATACTTTTTATTTGGAATAATAACGTTAATTCAGAAGAGAGTGCATGAGTTTGAGAAACAAATAGTGTAAAAAAGTAACACTACGATCATAATGTTTACGAAAGCTTTTATCCTGAAAATTATGCGAGTTGTATCTTTTTTAACGGAAGATTTAATAAAAAGAAATAAAAAACAACTAAGGACAAGCAAAAATGCTCCCAAAAAATGTGAGACCAAGCCATGTCATTAATCAGCATGTCGAAAACTCGACGTTGAGAAGAAAAAGGATAGATAGACGCAAGGGCAGTGACTGTCGTGTCAACATGCAAATAGATGACTGATTTGAGTAAGTCACGACAGAGCCAATGAACTCGTGACACAAAGAAGTCTGCACAATAGGATATGGAACTAAATGCAAAAGTGTCAGGCAATCGTGAGAATCAACTTTTGGACGCCTATAATAGCCCACAATAACTCAATTTGAAGATAGAGAAAAACGACCTAGCGAAAGCTTTTCTCAATCTCCCTCACTTCCATCTCCATCTTCAACCTCAAGTTTTTCCTTGAGAAATTCAGAGTGAGAGCTTAGTCTACCTCTCGAAAAGTGAGAATCCACCTCCTCCATCTGTGCAAGTACATCAAACAGCCACCATAAAAAGCCTCCAAGTAGCAAGACGTTGCAATTGGTAGCTTAACATCATTCTTTCCATAAATTGTTTTATTTTCTAAGACTTTCCTATTTGTATTGAGATAGTGATTTCGGAAAACTCACTATTTCTTTAATATAAATCAGATTGTTACACATTTTAATTTATACATATCACTCTCATTTTCCATTATGGCCAACTAATTTCTCAATGGATTGAGTGGATGAAACTAACATTTTTCAAGTTTTGCTAAGTCGCATTCATCTTGTTTTAAATGTGTGCTAAAAACCTTGCATGAATCTTTAGAACATTATAGGTTTAAGTAACCATGATCAACTGCTTGAGAGTAAGTGATTATAATTTTCATTTAAACAAGAAAAGAGTTAGCTTTAAAGAATAAAATAAGTCTTTTGTTGCATGCATCTTAGAGATAAGATAGATGTGGCGTCGAAGCATGAAGTGAAATAAATGACTCCAGCGACTAGTTCTTAGTTTTCTTTTAAATAAAATAACTAAATGTAACTGATTTTGTATGAACTATAAATACAAAAATCATATCTTTGTTAAAAATATATATATGCTGGAAAATAAAAGAGAAAAAGAACTCATCTACAACTTCTATTTCCTCTGTGGATGTAGGCTATTTTAGTTGAACCACGTAAAATCCGTGTGTCTATCTTTATCTTCTTCTTCTTCTTCCTCTTCCTTTACTTAGTACATGCACAAAATTCCATCAAAGATCCTTGGTCGCCATTGAAGAAAATAGAGAAACAAAGTTAGAGATAATTTTGATTGAAAGAGAGAAAGATCAGAGAGAAAGAAAATTAGTTTTCTGAATTGAAAAGAGAATTCAAAATTAATTTTTTGATCCAACAAGCCATCACACGCGTCTGCTTTAATAAAAAACGTGGCATCCTCTCATCCTTTCATTCCACCAAACTCAAACAATTCAATTCTCTCTTCGGCCTTCAATAATTTGGGCCTCAAAATCATAATTATAGCCCAACAAAGTGGTATCAGAGCTTCAAGACATCAAGAAAGCAATTCTTGGAGGTTTAAGAATAAAAAATCTAGGTAAAATGGCAATAGCAAAGTTTGAAATAGAAAAGTTTGATGGAAAGGATGATGTTGGTTTATGGAAAGCCAAAATCAAAGTCATTCATGGACAACAGAAGACTCACAAGGCCCTTTTGGACCCATCAACTTTCCCACAAACATTGACTGCACAAGAAAAGGAAGACATGGAGCTGACAGCCTACAGGGCCCTAATTTTGAATCTAAGTGACAGTGTCCTAAGGCAGGTGATAAACCAAGATATAGTTCAAAAGATATAGACAAAATTGGAAGGTCTCTTTGCCACAAAAGACCTCCCAAAAAAGATGTTCTAAGAGAGAAATTCTTTACATTCAAAATGGATTCGGCTAGAACACTCACTAAGAATTTAGATAAGTTGAAGATAATGATCAAATTCAAGAGTCTTGGAGAGAAGCTAGAGGATGAAAATGAAGCATATGTGCTATTGAATTCCCTTCTAGAGACATACAAATAGGTAAAGAATGCTTTGAAGTATGGCAGAGAGTCAATTACCACAGATGCCATAATTTCAGCTCTTAAAATCAAAGAATTGGAGCTTCAAGCTACCAAGAAGGATTAGCCTAGTGCAACAGGGCTATTTGCCAGAGCAAGGGTAAACTGAATCAATCTAAAAGGTGGTAAACAACAGACTCATGAGGAACACAAGCCTAAGACAAAGCTAAGGTGTAACTACTGCAAAAAAAAAAAAAAAAAAAAAAAAAAAAAAAAAGGAAAAAAAAAAAAAAAAAAAAAAAAAAAAAAAAAGAAAAAAAACGAAAAAAAAAAAAAAAAAAAAAAAAAAAAAAAAAGAAAAAAAACGAAAAAAAAAAAAAAAAAAAAAAAAAAAAAAAAAGAAAAAAAACGAAAAAAAAAAAAAAAAAAAAAAAAAAAAAAAAAGAAAAAAAACGAAAAAAAAAAAAAAAAAAAAAAAAAAAAAAAAAGAAAAAAAACGAAAAAAAAAAAAAAAAAAAAAAAAAAAAAAAAAGAAAAAAAACGAAAAAAAAAAAAAAAAAAAAAAAAAAAAAAAAAGAAAAAAAACGAAAAAAAAAAAAAAAAAAAAAAAAAAAAAAAAAGAAAAAAAACGAAAAAAAAAAAAAAAAAAAAAAAAAAAAAAAAAGAAAAAAAACGAAAAAAAAAAAAAAAAAAAAAAAAAAAAAAAAAGGCCGCCTCATGAGAGATTGCTACAACTTAAAGAGGAAAAATCAGGAAAAAGAGAAAGATGCTAAAGGGAAACGGCCTGAAGCTTCTATAGTGGAAGACTTCTATTTCTACTATGATGCACTAGCCTCCACAAGAGACAAAACTAACCTAGTAAGTCCTCTAGGGAAGCATGATTGGGTCTTAGATTTTAGTTGCACCTACCACATGACACCTTTTAAAACTTGGTTCAACACCTATAAAGAAGCTGATGGAGAACTAGTCTACATGGGAAACAATGAAGCATGTAAAATCCAAGGAATTGGGTCTGTCTCATTGAGATTGAAGGATGGGACAGTGAAGCTTCTCAGAAATGTCAGACATGTACCTGTGTTAAAGAGAAACTTGATTTCCTTGAGTATGTTAGACCCCATGGGGTGTGATGTGATTAAAGACTCCAAAGTTGTGCTAACTAGGGCGAAAGTTAATGACTTGTATGTGGTAAGAGGAGTGGAGATGCTCAATAGGGCCTTCACAATAACAAAAACTGCCCTAACAGAGGCAGACTTATGGCACAAGAGATTGTTACATATTAGCTCAAAAGGGATTCAAGCTCTCTCTAAACAAGGTATTTTACCACATGGAATCAGTGAACACTGTGTGATTGGGAAGTCTACAAGGTATCCTTTTGTAAACACTGTGTGATTGGTAAGTCTACAAGGCAAAGCTTCACAAAGGCTCAACACACTACAAAAGAAATTGTAGATTATGTCCATTTAGACCTACGGGGTCCAGCAACAACTCCTAGCCTTAGTGACTCAAGGTACTTATTATCTTATATTGATGATTACTCAAGGAAAAGTTGGGTATTTTTTCTAAAAATCAAAGACCAAGCATTTGAAAAGTTTAAAGATCGAAAAACCCTAATTGAAAGGCAAACCAATAGGAAACTAAAGTACCTTAGGACAGAAAATGACCTAGAATTTTGTAATGAAGAGTTTAACAAGCACTGCAGCAAGAGTGGCATAACTAGGCATAGAACTGTGAGATATACCCCACAGCAAAATGGAGTGGCTGAGAGATTGAATAGAACAATCATGGGAAGGGCAAGATGTTTATTGTCAAATGCTATCCTAAGTGAGAATTTTTGGGTAGAAGTTGCTGCATACACTATGTACACCTTAAATAGGTGTCCATACACATCCCTAAACTTCCTTACACTAGAAGAGAAGTGGAAACACCCACCAAACCTAGATAACCTAAAAGTATTTGGCTGTGTAGGGTTTGTACATCAGAATTCAGGGAAATTGAAAGCTAGGGCTGTAAAATGTATGTTTGCAGGCTTCACAAAAGGAGTAAAGGGCTACAAGATGTGGCATCCTATTGAAAGGAAGTTCATAGTAAGCAGAGATGTAACTTTTAGAGAAGAAGAAATGTGTATGCAAAAGGAGGGAACCTCAATGAGTAAAGAGATCACTACTACTCAAATTGAGGTGGAGAAGCGTAAAACACTAGCTATAGATCCTAAACCTTAAGCTGAAGTAGAAGAAGAAGAGGAGGAAACAGAGAAGTAGACTCATATAGACACTTTATAAACTCTACTTTCATTTCTAAGTACTAGACTTAAGTGTTGTGTTATTGTTATGGATTTAGAAAAATTTTCTTTGTTTAGATTGAAGGAGGTGCGAAAATGTAACAACCCGACCTTTAGACTAACAAGACGCTACGCTACGCATGAAAATTTTCATAGACACTTTGAAACTTGACAATGAGGCACACATTCTCATTAAGCCAACCAGGAATAATTTGGAATATTATACTAAAATCGAATATAGAGAAAATAAATCGTTTTATGGGGTCCCTTTAAACACATGGTTATGAGTATGACCAAGAATTTCATAAAAACAGAAAAAAGTCAAAATAACAAATCAAACGGAGGAACGAATAAAAGAATGATCCCTAACAATACATCCTAGGTCCTAGAGCACCAATGCATGAATTTATGATGCGGAAGCAACAACAGTCCCATGGCGTGATCACAGATTCCTCTTGTCATGCACCAGTCTATCCCGTCCTTTACCTAAGGAGAAAATCATAGAAGAGGGTGAGTAATGATACTCAGTAAGAGACCCACTACAAGGCCTATAAGTGAGATTGTTATCCTTTTATCATGTGTACTTATGTACCCAACATAGGCATAGGCATAAGCATAGGCGTAAGTAGCTAACCCAGAGGTATGCAGTGATCTCGAAGGTCACAATTATAAACGTAAACATAGGTGGTGATCCCAAGGAACACACTGTCGTAATCATAATCATAATCGTAGTCAGTGTACCCAAGGGTCTATGTCAGTAGGGGTACAGGGTATGATAAACAGGATGACAATCACCGCAACATACCCTAACATAATTAACCATCACTATCATAATCAAACAGGGTTTCCAATTCATAGTAATAAGTTAAATAACCATCATTCTAGTGGACACAATAGTCATAACCAACGCAACCATCCAGACCCTACAATAACCATAATTCAGTCATACAGTAACCATAGGCATAAGCATCATCATAGACTCAGTAATAAGTCCCTTACTTTGGGATAAGCCTAATCAGCAAACAAAGCGACCTTGCCTAACAAGGGGTTTAGTCCAAAACCATCACAAAGCAATCAACAAGGAGTCCAACCTTAAATGCCTACATGAAACTTACGAACATTTAACCTAAAACCTCTATAGCCATGAGTAGCAAAACTTGATGATAGCCAAGTAACCTTACCTTACACCAACCTACCGAAACTGCAATTTGGCAACGGCGGCGATTGGCTGGTTGACGGCAGGTGTGAAACTGAGAGAGACGACACTAGAACTTGCAGCGGCGACGACAGTGAAACTGGCGAGGGATGGTCACAAGGCTGCAAGGGAGGATCGACGGTAGCAGGCGTGGCGGGCAATCGACCAGCCGCGACAGATCTACAACTTTGAACGGCAGCAATAGTGAGACAAGAGAGGCTTCCCGAACAAGAGCGAGAGCACACTAGCGAGAGCGAGAGCGAGACCACGCCAGCGAGAGCGAGATAGAGACTAACGGGCAAAAACGAGGTCTTCCGAGCAAAAACGAGCGACACCAACGACACTCAAGCGATACCAAGCGACACCGACGACACTCCAGCGATACTGAGTGACACCGACGATACTCGAGTGATCGGCAACAAGACTTAGCGACGACAGCTGGACGAAACCCACGCGAGGTCTACTACCAGTAGCGATGGCTACTAAAGAGGGGGCGGTGGCGGCGGCTAAAAAGGTAGAAGGAAGGAGAAGGTTTTTTTTTTTTTCTTTTTGGACTGCACGGAAACTGAGGAGTCCACAATAAATGGAGACCCTCCTTGCCACTCCTCTAACCACCCAAAATTCAAACCTAAATGATTTTCCCTTTTTTTTCTTAAGTAAAAACTAAATCCCAAAATAATATTTTACTATTATTATCATTATTACTACTATTATATATATTTTTTTATAAATTTTCATCTATTTCTCACTCCCCAAACAAGTAATTACCCAATTTTCTTAAATGATTACCTTCACATTCCATGCTTACTTAATTAAATTCGAGTATTTAATAATGAAGAAAAATACCTGAAAACTTGAGACGTCACAAGAAAGGAGAAGCCAAGGAAAGCATGTTTGTGGACTTAGTCGTGGGAATGGTTTTAGGCAAGTGGCTAGGCGAGTAGTTGAGAAGGATGGTAGCTGAGTGCCATGAAGAAGAGTAGTCAGGTTGTGTGTCTTAGGTGTGGCCGGCGTTGAGGTAAGAGACTTGTGAAGTTTGGCTAAGTGAAGGCTCATGGCGTGGAGAATCAATTAAGTAGTTGAGGCCTCAAGAGGGTGTGTTGCGGGCTTGAAGTGTTAAGGGAGTAAGCCAAAGGATTCGTCTCTAAAGTGGCTTGGTGTTTGTTGATGCGTGTTGAGGGTGATGGGAAGAAAGATGTGTCTTGTTCTGCAAGGAAGGTTGAGGTGTCCTAGTGCTGCTGAATAAGGAGGAGATGGGGCGTTCATCAGCCAAGAGGGATGCGTATAAGGGGTAGCCAAGTAAGGGGAAGAAGAACCTCAAAAAGTGATCAACCTTACATAGAAGAGGTATGCTATGAGGGGATACGTTCATCAACTTTTTGTACTTGGATAAATTTGAGAATTAAATATTAGTTAAGTCTGATTAGGTGTCAAAATGAGGTTAATTGTGGTGTGGGCAAGCAGGAGGTGGCAAGCTGAGATTTGGCATGAGTTTTCTGTGAAGGCTATAAATAAAAGGTCTGACGACGAAGAATGGTTTGCGCAAATTACTAGGGTCATTTGAGATATTCGTCAACTAAATTGCTCCAAATTGAGTGTAGTTTTATAGAGAGGGTTGCCGAAAGAGAATTCCTTGAGGAAGGATTCAAATTCCATCAGAGATTCAAGGTGGTTTAAGCTGTCAAGTAATCTGGAGCAGCGTGGAAGGAATTCTTGATATCTCATGGAAGAAAAGGAGTTTGTGATGGAGATAGAAAACATGCGGTCAAAGAAAACAGGATGCAAAGCACTCTAATTACATCAATTTAACGGAAAAACATGCTTAGATAAATTGAGATACAAAGGAAGTAACATCTACTAGTTGTAGCTCAAAAATTTTCCCCGATAATCTCCAAAATCTGATCACGAACTGTTCACGAACCATCACTAGAGTTTTCTTGTTATTCTCAGGTCTTAAAACAGATGATTGGATCCGAAAAAAGAAGAAAAATTAAAGCAAAATAGTATAAAACACTATTTCAGTAGAGAGGAAACAAATTCCCCGTAAAGTTCTAATTAATAATTGTCCAACCTCATTTCAGTTTTCCTTCTCCTTATTTTAAGAGAAAACTATGCAATTCCAAATTACATGCTGAAAGACACCACAAATGGTGATTAAGTTGCTTTAAAGAAAGTAGAAATTACATGTGAAGGAGAGGTCTCCACCTTCTCCTTCACCATGCAACTGAAGGTGGTGGAATTTCCCCACATTTCAGGAAATCTCAAAGAAATCAATTTTGATTTCATAAATCAAAATTTCAATTGAATATAATTAATTTAAATACTGATTGATTAACCAATTAATTAATTATATTAAATTAATATTTTTCCACTTTTTCGACAATTTCAAACTCGATGAATCTCTATTCACCAGTATAATATTTAAATCATATCTAAATATTATTATAATCTCAATTCATCTAATCCACAATTAAACGAATCAAACCGTAAAATGCTCATTTTTCTAAATTTGAACACTTCAAATTGTCTCAATATACTGTTTTAAGGTTTAGTCTAGAAGCTAACAAGGGGACCTAATGAACCTACAGATCATGAGCTCCAACGATCTGAAATTAACCGACTAAACTTTTTAACCTAGTTAATTAACCTTCGTTAACTACCGAGTCACTCCACTAAAGCCCAATAGCTGCACTCTCACTGTAGATATATTTCTATCCATTTGATATAACCATAATTAGTAAGTTGATCATTCACAAGTTGTTCATAATTACAGTTAGATCAAAATATCATTTTTCCCCTGTAATTACTTCTTGTTCCTTAAATCCCATTGATCCTCTAATGAACAACTGGTTTGGGGTCCAACGAACAAACCAAGCCCCTCTCGAGCCAATAAGAGGGTGGGGTTCCTTGTTCAAAACCTGGATTCAGTACTTAAGGGAACAACTTATCTACAATCCTTTAATAAGGTAGGAGCGAATTCCATCTTGCAGAACTATGTCTCTAACTATCTGTCTAATGTTATCCCTAAAATGGGGGCATATTAAGTCGGCAAACTAGCCACCCTCCCCCATGTAGATTAAAGGATAATCTCAAACAAACAGGAGTTCATAGTTAGCTTAAGATTAAGATCGAGTTCCTTAGGTCATCAAGTTTGAAATAATCAATTTTAACATTAAACGATATTATAAAGTAAAAATGATTATTTCATGGTCCAATTTTATGCAATCTCATTGCATAGAACGCCCCCACTAACATGTCTCTACATGAACGATATAGGATCACATCATTTGTATCAAATACAAAATGAGTCGCATCCATAGTGTCCCCAAGATAAGGTATCCAACCTTATCCTTATACTATAGACCATTTTGGCTATCTACTTAAGCTTGATCCACTTTTTATGTCTATACATAAAGTCTAAGCATACAAGCTATAGCCAAGGAATTTTAGTTTATTGGATTTAATAGATGCAATTCAAATGTTCAATAGCAATTTTACTGAATAAATCTCGATAATAACTTTATTGAGAATAAGTTCTATTTAGTTACAAACATCGAGTTTTAGGACATAAAACCCAACAGTTTGAAGCTAGAATTTGGAGGTGTGTAAGTTAAGACAATTGTCTACAAGTTTGTAAGAGAAAGTAAAGTTTAATTTGGGCTGGAAATTTTAATTTGGCAGTTGACAATGAAGGCAGTGTCTTTGAGGTTGTCGGGTGAGATTGGGCTAAGAAGGAAGACGGTGTGCGTGGAGATAAGCTTAAGTAGTGGCCGAAGGTAAGGTTTCAATTAAGGTTATTTTTTGTGTTTTTGAACGCCTAATGGACCAGCTGACATGTCACCAACACTACGGACGTGCAGGTAGGTGGGCAAGACAAATCTCGCTAGTGAGCAGACGACAACACTGCGGGCATGCAGGTAGCGAGAGAGACAAGTCTCGCTAGTGGGAAGACGAGGCGTACGACACAGGCAGTCGACCAGGCCAACATATCACGGAGGCATTGAGTAGGCTGGAGATCGGGCCCAATTAGCGTGCATAACCAAAGACGTGCGCGCACACCCTACCTTTTGAGGTTATTTTGCCTTTGTTTGTGCGGGAGCTACCGCCCACGAGTGTCAGGTTGTGCAGGGCAGTGCCAGTGTGTGTGAGGCAGTGCAGCTGTGCATGATCTGCCGCACATAGGGGATTGGCCAAGCTGTGCAGGTGTGGTGTTGGGTTGTTGAACATGCCTAGAGGTCGATTGCTATTTTGGTTATTTTAGCAAGTTGTTGATTGTTGGTGAGCCCTTTTAAGCTAAAATCCAATACTTAAGACCCAATTGACTTAAGTTATTCATTGAAAGGATTTTAAGGAAATTTAACAAAGGAAATTAATTTATTTCAAGCCGAGAAGAGCTAAGAGAAGTATATAATCCACTAGGAGCCCGGGACAAGTTGTGAGTGACAAATTTTTATTTAACGTGATTTATTTTCTCGATTTTTTTCTAGTATGCTCAAATTGTTCTTTAAGCATGAGTTTCTAGTATGAATTTGAATATGTTTTTACATGATTTTAAATGATGGAGCATGATGTTTTATAATGCCAAGTGTTATGCAAAGCATGTTTGTTTGATAAATAGTTTGAAACTATGAGAATTTGTAAGCTCTTGATTATTAATGATTTATTATCAAAGCATGCGTTATTTTCAAAAAAGATAACAGATGGTTCCCAATGTCGAAGGACATGGAGAAGGCATATGGGTAATCTTAATAATATTATTGGACCCGGTACTGAAGGACATGAGAAGGTATACAGGCAGCCCGGGTTAATGGTTCCTATGGGCACATGGAGAGAGATTTGATGTTGTTGTGTTGAGATTACTCCACATAGCTAAGGTATTTGACGTTGGATGTGTCGAGATTACTCCGCTCCAACTAAGATTGTTTTTTAAGGGAATTGAATCCTGGCGGAAACGTATATTCGCTTTCTTTGATTTATTGAAAGAATTAAAAATACAAAAAGTAAAGAAAATGTTACGTATCATACCTTTGCTAATTTATAATTCATGAACCGATAGTCTTCTCCTTTTCTAAGAGATCAGCCTCACTATGACTCTGGCAAGGATCCGGTTTGTGGGAACCGCTTCTTTGAAGAATGAGAAGAATTTTCTTAGAACTTTTCTAAGAAAAATTGGGAGAAATTTTCTAAGAAAAATTGGGATAATTTCTAGAGGGAAAGTTTTAGAGTAATCATAGAGATTATTCAGTGTGTTCTATGAAGGCTCCCAAGGGCCCTATTTACGGTGGGTTGCTCCTATTTATAGGCTGCTCCTAATTCTATTAGGATAAATCCTCTTTAGAGATTTTAAATCAAATATTTAATAATATCCAATATTAATAAATATCTACCCAAATAATATCTCATATTAAATGGTTTAAAATATTTAAATCTTATTTAAATATTTATTTTCTGCAGAATATTTGATTTGGATCTCATCCAAATTAAATAATTAATTATTTGAATCCAATTCAAATCAATTAATTAGTTATCCCTCTATTTATTTTTTGCAGAACCTTCAATTTAGATCTCATCCAAATTAAATGATTAATTATTTGAATCCAATTCAAATTAATTAATTAATTAATTCTCCCTTTATTTATTTATATTGATTTTATCTAAATAAATAATTAATTATTTGAATCATATTCAAATAAATTAATTCTTCATATTATAAAGTTATAATTTGAATCACATTCAAATAAAATTTATAATAAATCATGCAATTAATTGTATTCAATACAATTAATATTTTCCCTCATAAATTTGAATATTTCAAATTTTTTTCAACATAATTGATCCTTGTTGGTTTGTGGTGAGCTAGCAAGGGGACCTTATAGACCTACATATCAAAAGCTCTAACGATACGAGATTAATCAACTAAACTCATTAACCACATTAATTAATATTCGTTAACTGTGGGTACACTCCACTAAAGACCTACAGCTACACTCTTCTCACTGTAGATATATTTTTGTGTCCATGGATATAGACCAATAATTAGCAAATTACTCATTCACAAGTGTTCGTAACACCAGTTGGCTCAAATTACCGTTTTTACCCCTAGGTTACTTCTAAATCCTTAAGTACTTGTGTTTCTCTAATGAACAACCTGTTTATGGTCCAACCATTAAACAGAAACCCCTCTGGGGCCAGTGAAAGGGTAGGGCCCTTTATTCAAGTCCCGAAAACACCACTTAAGGGAACACTTATCTACTTACCCTACAAATGGGAATGAGTGAATTCCATCTTGTATAATTATGTCCCCAGCTCCCCACTCGGTCTTGTCCCCAAGATGGTAGGCATAGTGAGTCGACAAACGACCCCTCTCACCCATACAAATCAAAGGACAATCTCTCATGGACAAGAGTTCATAATATTCTCAGGATTAAGACTAAGTTACCTAGGTCATCCTATTGAAATAGAAACCTAACTAGTCAACGGAGTTACATCTAGTGATTACTATTTCGCGGTCCAGTCTTATGCAAACTCATTGCATAGGATACCCCCACTCGCGTGTCACCTACACGAACGTGTTAGATCATTGCGTTTGTATCAAATACAAAGTGGGTCGTATCCATAGTGTCACAAGGATAAAGTACCCAGTCTTATCCTTATACTATAGACCCTTTAGACTATATCTTGAATATTGATCTCCATATGTCCCCACATACAGTTTAAGAATAGCCTAGGATGTTAGTTTATTGGATTTAAGGTTATTAAGACAAAACAAACAAAAATAATCAATAACGCTTATTGAAGTAAGACATCAATAACTCTTTATTAATGATTTAATGGCGGTTAAATAATTATATTTACAATCTACGAGTTTTAGGGCATAAAACCCAACAGTTTTTTACGTTAAGTAGTGTTGAGTTTCGCTCCACCTCAACTAAGGACATCTTTATAGGCATAAGCAAATGTTTATAAGTTTTCTCTGTTGCTCTACTTACAATTTATTACTTGATTATTGAGCATGATTTTGCTGAACATTTTAAGATAAATACAGTTTTCTAAATTTGTCACTCACTAGGCAACCTAACTCATAGTTTTTATTGGTTTTCTATTATCCAAGTAGCGAGCGAAACCGGGGTGTTTAGCCTACACCAACCTCGTTTGGTCCATCTACTTAGATCATAACCATTGTAAATATTTGTACTTAAGACTCAACATTGTACATAAGGGGTTTTGAGGAATGAAAGTTTGTAATCATGTGAATATTAAGATTATGTTGTTGAATGGAAGTTGTTAATCATATTAGCATGTCTTTGATTTGAGCATGTTGTCTGGATGATAATTATTAACTATTTATCAGGTGCTTCAGTTACGAATTAAGGATAGTACAAGTTGATAGTAGATTTCGTAAAAGGATCAATGTCTGCTGTCCTCACACATTTTCTTAGGTTAAGAGGGTAACTTGGGAGGAGGTGTGACACACGCAACCTGATTTAAGTCACTATTCTTTAGCAAAGGATAGACAAAGAAGAACTATTGTACCTCTTGCTAGGTATACTAAAATGAACTACATGAATCTAGTGCTTAACGCCATAGTGGCTCCTACAGACCAAGAACCAACTACCTTTGAAGAAGCTATAAATGGTTCAGATGCAAGGAGTTGGATTGAGACTATGAATGAAAAAATGCATTCACTATATGTGAATGACACTTAGTCTCTAGCTCCTCTACCTAAGGGGTGCAAACCAATTGCATTCAAGTGGATCTATAAGTTGAAGGAAGGTATAAACAGTGAGCAACCAAGGTACAAAGCCAGATTGGTAGTTAAAGGCTTCACACAAAGCAAGGGATAGACTACTCAGAGATATTTTTCCCTGTAATCAAGTAGACCTCCATTAGACTACTCTTATCTATGGTTGCTCAAGATAATTTAGAATTGTATCAGCTAGATGTAAAGACAACATTCCTACATGGACATCTAGAAGAGACAATCTACATGATGCAACCTAAAGGGTGTGAAGTAAAAGGGAAGGAGGACCTATATTGCCTACTCAACAAATCAACCTATGGACTTAAACAGTCTCCAAGGTGTTGGTATAAGAGATTCAATGACTATATATCTAGTATTTGGTTTCAAAGAAGCACTCATGGCATATGTGTGTATCTAAACACTACTTCCTACAAAGATAAAGTGTTCCTACTCATATGTGATAATGACATGCTACTAGCAGGGAAGTCCAAGCAAGACTTGACTTATGTCAAAAATCTCCTAAAGAGAGAATTTGACATGAAGGACATGGATGAGGCAAGCAAAATCCTAGGGATTGAGATCCTAAGAGACAGAGAACATTCTTCCCTAAGCATAAATCAGCTAAGCTACTATAAGAAAGTCCTAAAAAGGTTCAACCTAAGCAATGCTAGACCAGTTACCCTACCTATTTCTCAACATTTCAAACTATCCTCAACAAATTCTCCTAAAGACTCTGACCTAAAACACCTAAATCAAATGTCCATAATATCCTATAGCCAAGCAGTAAGCAGCCTAATGTATCTCATGATCTCCACTAGATCAGATTTTTCATACACAGCTAGCCTAGTAAATAGATATATGTCTAACCCTAGGAAAAGGCATTGGGAAGCTGCTAAATGGATCCTAAGATACCTAATATGGTCCAAAGAAGCCAAGTTAATCTACCATAAATCACAAAGTTCAAAAAATGAGCTATATGGTTATGTAGATGCAGACTATGCAGGTGATTTGGACAAAAGGCGATCCCTAACTAGATATCTCTTCCTACATGGACCTAATTTAATTAGTTGGAAAGAACCATTGCAATCAATAGTAGCCCTATCTACAACAGAAGCAGAATTCATAGCCTTAATAGAAGCAATAAAAGGACTATGGCTAAAATGATTATTAAAAGACTTCGGCATACATCAGAATACAAGAAAGATATATTGTGACAATTAGAGTATCCTACATCTTTCAAAGAATCCACAGTATCATGCAAAGATAAAACACATAGACATTAAATACCACTTCGTGCGTGATAAAATTGAAGAAGGAGAAGTGGAAGTGTTAAAGGTCCATACCTCAGAAAATGTTGCCGACATGCTGACCAAACCAGTGCCGAAGCTGAAATTGCTAAAGTGTCTGGAGCTAATAAGCTTCAACCTACCAGAGAAAGGGTAAAATCGATCAGATATAAAGGAAAAGAAGCTTGCATGTATTAGATTCAAGGTGGAGAATTGAAATAAATTACTCCAACGGCTAGTTCTTAGTTTTCTTTTAAATAAAATAACTAAATGTAACTGATTTTGTATGAACTATAAATACAAAAATCAAATCTCTGTTAAAAATATATACATGCTACAAAAGAAAACAAAAGAGAGAAAAAGAACTCATCTGCAACTTCTGTTTCGTCTGTGGATATAGGCTATTTTGGCCGAACCACGTAGAATCTGTGTGTCCGTCTTCTTCTTCTTCCTCTTCCTTTACTCTATACATGCACAGAATTCCATAAAAAATCCTCGGTCTCCATTGAAGAAAAGAGAGAAACAAAGCTAGAGGTAATTTTGTTTGAAAGAGAGAAAGACCAAAGAGAAAGAAAATTAGTTATTTGAACTGAAAAGAGAATTCTAAATTAATTTTCCGATCCAACAAGACATCACACGCGTCTGTTTCAATAAAAAAAAAAACATGACATCCTCTCATCCTTTCATTCCACCAAACTCAAACAATTCAATTCTCTCTTCGGGCTTCAATAGTTTAGGCCTCAAAATCATAATTACAGCCCAACATCAAAAGATGAGTTCTTAATTTTTAGAATTTAAGATATGAACGCCTGCTTAAGCAACACTCAAGAAAATGTTAGCGAACTCTTCTCAACCTTACTTTCTCCATTGATTTTTCCACATATCAATGATTGTTGTTTTGACTGCAGTTGTACTTAACATTTTCACTACCACTTTCCATGCATCATCGCTCTCCATGTTCACTCATCTATTTTCACACTTGTATATTCATCTGTAATTAGTTTTAATAAAGCTTTTTCAACACATTCTTTCAAACACATTATTTTGTATAGAATACCGCATCAAATCAACAAATTCTTAACATTAATTTTCTTAAATTCCTATGTTCGATCCTAGACTCTCCAAAAATCCTATTTTAAACTTGCATTTGGGTTTTGATAGGAAAACTTGCGTTTAATTGGACAAAATTATTTACATTATCAATGCGGCATAAGGCTAAATTCACACTTAGTTTAAACTAAACAAATTACACTACAGATAACAGTTGACTAAAAAAACATTAGATAATTCGGAATGGGTAATTGTTTTAAATAGCAAAGTTACTGAAAATATTTTCAAATATAGCAAAAGAAAAAAAAACTTTTTCAAATCAATAAACATAGATAGATTAATATCATCTATCATTGTCTATTAGTGCTAGATAGTGATAGATATACACTGATATAGACAGTTAAGTGTCTATTATCACTGTCTATCTATTAGTGTCTATCACTGATAGACTATCTTTTATCATTTTCTTATATATGAAATAGCATTAACATAAATATTAGAAATTATCCAAAGTTTTAGGGACTAATATAGACGTAAAAATCCAAACAGTAATTTTAGAAACTAAAATACGATTAAAAACAACATTAACTTAATTTTAAATCACTCATTAGACTTAAATTTACACGATTTTACTTTTTCGACGTATGAAACTTAGGACATAATAGGACGTTGGTTTCCTAGCTAGGGACTTATGGCCCATAGTTATGGAGGACACTTTAATTTTGTCTATGATAAGGCTTGTAGGCCGACATGTCGCTTTCATAAAGTTTATTGTGTTTGCAACAAAATGTGGCAGCACAAAGTACTTTGTCTGGTCAAATTCAAGCATGTATGAATTATAACATGTTCTAATTATCTACAATATGATCATCCATGCGAACAATATGATCATCCGTCTTTAAACAATTTATAAGACGGTTCATGTTGTTAGACTTAAAAAATTTAAGCTTCATTTTTTTTTTTTTTAGCAAATTGCATGAAAAAACTACCGGTGAAATATGGTGGTAGTTGCAACACCCTCAAATTTTCAATTGGGCCCCTAAACTTTTCCAAGTATTAAAATTGGACCTGCAAGCTTACAATATTTGTAAAAATAATAGGACCCACAAATGATAAAAATTGAACCTCAAACTTATATAAACATTACAATTTATACAATTATGTAAATTTAAATGTCCAATTTGACCTAATTATAACACTTATATAAGTTTGAGGGTTGAATTTTTAAAATGGGAAGTTTAAGGGTATAATTACAACTATCACCACACTTTAAGAGTGATTTTTGCAATTTACCAATTTCTTTAACTTCTTTTTATGGCTTTCATCTTTCATTAATTAAATTTTCAAAATTTGACCTAGTTTTGAAAAGATAGTATTCTAAAAAGAGTATAAAATAAAATTAAAAAAAATAGATAAAAGTAATGTTTATCTTCTTAATTATTAAAAATCAAAGAATTATTAAATTTGAAAGAGAGAAAATAATGAATGTTAGTTGGAAATGAGAAGTTAGGTCAAAATTGTTTGGTGGGAAACGTAAAGGCTGACTATTGACTATACAACAAATTTTTAATCTTTGTTGAAAGAAAAAAAAAAAAAAAGAAAGTTTTTAGGTTTGGATTACCTGTAAAGTATATTTTGTTTTGTTCAATCTAAATATAAATAAATTTATTCATCATTTCCTAATTTCTAGTAGATGTAAACCTTTTTTTTTTTTTTTTTAATGTTAGTAACACATAAGTAGATCAAATGTCAAGATAGGGTGTATATAAAGGTGCATTGAAATATTTACAAATTACTTTAAAAAAGAAAAAGATTTAGATTCAAGTATGAGTTTTATTTTTTTTAAAGAAAAATCTTTTTCTGGATAATGGCTATTATTTGTACCTTATAAAATTTTTAACATTTTAAGATTTCATTGGTTGCTTGTCCATGCTTAACAAGGTGAAGAAGAAGTTATATAGTTTCAATCTAAATTAAGCTGCAATTCTCATGAATCAATAGTTTGGATTTGTAGGTAGTGACCAAACAAACAAAACGAAAGAAACTCCATTTCTTTTGATCAAAACGGAACCTTAGTAATTTCCAATTACTCTTTAATCAACAAATTTACTTATTTTCGACTTCAATTTGAGGGATACAAACGTTAATTAAACTATAGACTTAATAATAACAAATAAATATTAGACATAAAATTGAGAGTTCATACATATATTATAAACATTAACATTAGTATATTCAAGACAAATACAACTTTAAAAATTAAAAAACGAGGATAAAAACGTGTAAAACTACATAGATGAAATTGACAATCTTAAAAGTTGTAGTCCTAGTGCAACGCGTAAGTGTAATAACTACAAACTTAGTAATGAAATTTAGAAAAAAAATATTTAGGTGTGGATTGAATTGCACTTATCTTTTTGCAATCCACTTGGTTGCACAATTAAAATGTGTCACGTGGCAAGCCTTTTTAAAAAATTAAAATAAATTTTTTTACTATGTAATAAAAGTGTATTGAATGGCTCTATATGGATGCAACTAATTATTGATCTAAAATTTAAAGTTCAAATGTAATTATTGATCTAAAATTTAAAGTTCAAATATCATTTTATCTATGTTACTTTGAGACCTCTTTCATTTTAGTTATTGAACTTTCAAATTACTTAGCAAATAGACTTAAGGTATGCTTGGTTTAACTTTTCAACTATTTAGTTTTGAAAATAAGTTATTTTGGAAAAAGTTGTAGTATTGGCAACCACTCAAAATAGCTTTTGAAAAACAAGTTTATGAAATAAGTTGGTTTAGGATAAACACTTTAAATCAACTTTTAGAAAAATAATTTGAGTATTTAATTATTAATCTCCCTATTTTATATTGTTACCAAAACATCAAAAGTCATCTACCCCATTTCCACTATATTGTCACTCGGCCACCTCCAGACACCACCACCACCAACTACGACAGCAACCATTCTAGACAACCAACTCCGACCACTACTATTTTAAATTATCAGTTCATAATATTTTTCAATCATTTTTTATAATAATTTGGCATTAATAAAAATAATTTTAACATATAAGAAGCCAAACAAACTTGTATATAAAAACATTTTTGAGAAAGAGTACTCAAACATATGAATACTTTTATTTCAAACAATTTTATCAAAAGTATTTAAATGAAAATTGTAACGACCCGACTTCCTAGGACTTGAACTAGGTAGTCACTATATGCATGCATATATTTAAACGACTCCTTTTCATAATTTTAACAAAAAACCAAAATAACTTTTTGATTAAAATAAATATCTTTTGCAAAATTCAAATAACTGAAAACTTTGATCGGGGTACCCCTAAGGGAAACAATAAAAGAAGCTTCATAGATGAAAATCAGCATAAACAAATAGGGAGATGAGTCTCAAAACAAAACTAGACAGTTGGACAAAATTTCATAAAAAAAGAAAACATGCAAAACTAAGCAGAAGCTCCTACAGGTCCCGTAATGCTATCAAGGATTCTTCCTGTCATTCGCCAGCACATTCCTTCCTTTACCTGAAAAAATATATAAGAGGAAATGATGAATAATTATATTACTCAGTAAGTAAGGGCTTGGCACTTATATCCAATAAGTGCGCCAAACATGCGGGACCTGCATATTTATCATACGCCATACATCTATAAGGGAATGGTTGGACCTGCCCCACCGTTGGTTATGGATGCCCACAAACCTCTAGTGAGTCCCAAAGGAGACTCTTACCTCTAGTGATCCTGAAGGAACACAAACCTCTGGTGTACCCGAAGAAACACAACCTCTGGTGAATCCAAAGGAACACAACCTCTGGTGAACCTGAAGGAACACATGCTCTAGTGGACCCGAGAGTCACATCCTCAAGTGAACCCGAAGAAACACAACCTCTAGTGAACCCAAAGGAACACAACCTCTTGTGGACACCCAACCAACATAGGGGAGTCACCACTACTCATCATACATGATCAATAAAGTTCACAATCATTCCATCACATGGATTCATACATTAACAGTAAGGTTCATGAACGTTTTACAGCATAGGTTTATACACTAACAGGCACATATAACTTTAAGACATGGAAATCGCATACAGGCATAGTATCTCATAAGTGGCTCTAGAAACCTACTACATCATGGCCACTACACATATGACCTGAAGGCGGTTCATGTAGTAAGATTACTTACCTTATAGATCGCTAATCACACCGTAAATCCTTGACAAGAATTCCTAAATAAAACTGGGAGTAAAACCCCCAACTTAAGTTAGTCAACAAGTCTAGTCCCACCACAAGTTAATTCCAAATTAATTCAAAAGTATTCTTACCCAAGCGTGGCTTAACTCGCAGTTGCCGCACTTGCTTCCAATTCTCAAGTTCGTGCAACAGTCTACACACTCCAAGAGAAGATATACTTAGAATTTCTAAACCCACATGAGTAGCCAAAGGAAAACACCAACGCCTTACCCCAAAGACCACAATCTCAGCCACGCCGCAAAGCACCACCAACAAAGAGCAAACCCACGGTACCCACAGGATTCACGAAGGCGAAACCTACGGTACGACAACAGTTGGCACAAGACCCGCAGTTGGCTGGATCGTCACTCACGGCATTGCAAAATAGTTGCAGCCACGCGATGACGGTGCTCTGAACGGCGGCAATGACCCAGGTGCGATGTCAACTATCGAAGGAGAACGACGGTGAGCGCGAGCCGGCGGACGAAACACACGGGGGGAGAAGGAAGGCCGGGAGTGGGGTGGACGGAGGAGAGAGAGAAAGAGAACAAAGGAGAGAGAAGGAGGAAAAAAAAGAATTTTCTCTTTTTTTCTTTTTCTTTTTCTTTTTATCTGCACGCAAAACGAGAAATATTTATTTATAATAAACCCTAATCCCTCCTTCTATTAATTTTACCTTTTTCTTTTCCCCAAACAAATTAAAATCTCCTTTTCTTTTCTCCAAACAAAATAAAATCTCCTTTATTTAATTTTTCCAACCAAATCAAATCTACACATATATCTTTTTTCCAAAAAGGTATTATACTTAAATCATTTCTTGCGAACATCATATTTCCTTAAATCCAAATAAAATCCCACCAACCATTTCAAATACACATTCTAAAAACTTAATTCCTTAACTTAAATTGAATTATCCTTATAATCGAAAATTAAGTTAAATTGAATTATCCTTATAACCGAAAATTAAGTTTCTCAACATCCAAATGATTCCAGGTAATACAAGATAACTTAAATTATCTTAATAGGAGAATTTACCTCAATTATTTGAGTTATCACAAAAATGACTTTTCAAAAAATATATTTTTTCGACTCAATCTAAACAAATCCTTTTGCAAATGAGAAAGTAAAATGTTAACAAGAAAGTTAGAGAAATAATAGATTACTCAAATCCATAGCACAAAAAATCAAACATATTGAAAATATTGACATTTGGAGCTGTTTTCGAAAATGGGTAAAGGTCAAATTTTTTAGCTCAATGATTGTTATTAATATTATAATTTTGACATCGTAGTACTATTCCTTGTGAATTTGAGATTCTCACGTGAAATAGTATTTGCTTGCAAGTCTTGTACAGAGATTAGACAGTTCTTTACGTTTTCGTTTTGGACAAAAAAAAAGACTTCATTTAACCCAAAAAAAAAAAAAAAAAAAAAAAA
>QLSR01000005.1:7283132-7307594 GCA_031780015.1 Citrullus colocynthis | reverse complement strand
CTTTTTGGAAAAAAAAAAAAACTTCAATTAAACCAAAAAAAAAAAAAAAAAAAAAAAACCTAGCCGGTAAGTTTGAAGTTAGAATTGGGAAATTTTTTTTTTAATAATGTAATTTAGAAAATAAAATTGCTAACTCGTGGACATGATATACGAGTTAGATAAATCGTGTCCTATCCACGAGTGCATCAATAAAAACGTGGATGTTGTAGAAGAAAATCGTAAATGTTGTCCACACATGGAACGATGTGTGATGTGGATTGGTAAACTCATGTGTTTGCTATTCGAGTTTCTACCACAAATCTGTTGATAATGTTTATGTCTACTCCAAATCGAAATTTTTTTATTTTTATATTTATTATTATTATTATTATTATTATAAATAGAATGGCCCCATTTTTGTCATTCTTTAAACTAAATTATTATTCAACCTAACCTTTAGAAATGAATTGTCTAATAATAATTAGGTTTTTTCTTTTTTTTCATTTAAATCTCAGGATTGTGAATAAGCAAATGGATAAGGTTTTTTTTTTTTAAGAATGGTCAAATCAAATGGGAACTGTTTAAACCAACAAAATTTGACTTCTAAGTTCCTTTTCAAATTGCAAATGGTCAGCAATTCAGAATTCTGTGTAGGACACGAAAGCAAAAGTTGTTATTTTGTACGCAAAGCTGGAAAAATGGTGCGATTCAGGAAACTCTAAGGCATTCGATTTTAAGATATTTTTGTTGGAGAAAGTTCAAATCAGCTCTTCTTCTCCAATTTAATTATCATGGTTGGAGTCAATAGACTCAAATTCAATGTAACATTAAAACTACTTCTAACCTTAAATATATTTGGATAAAATTATGAGATCAATTCTTCGATGTTTGTCTATTTACTCATGAAGTTTCAAAAACGTCTAATAATTTTTAAATTTTTAATTTTGTATGTAATAGATTCTTCACAAAATTTTAAAAAATCTCAAAATCAATTGGTCTACTAGATATGAATTAAAATTTATGTCTAATAGAATCTTTAATGTTTGATTTTGTGTCAATTTTAACAAATTTGAAAGCTTGAAAACTAAATTTATAATTTTAAAAATTTCAACGTTTAGGGACTCAAATTGTATTTTACCCATATATCAAGAAAGATTATTATCCTACTCTAAAATGATCTTTAAAACCTTTAAATTTGTTGAAACTTGTTAGATACATAACTTTGAAGACACAAACTAAATTTGTAATTTGAGAATTCAAATCAAATAAATACAATTTAAAAGTTTAGAGACTAAATTAATAATTCAAACATACCTATTTAATGAAAATGTTCAATTAAATCAAATAAATAGAGAAACAACTTCTTACCCTTTTCTCAAAGGTCACCGATCTATCATGTCGTAGGAACTTCCCTTTATGACTAAATGAGGGTTCCATTTCTGGGTGGAATTGCCACAACATGGGCGTTCTTAGCAAGAATTATTGCAATCGGGACTTAAAAGGCATTATGGGACAATTTCACCACTAAACTATATCCACTATAATGCAATTATTGTATATAAATGGACCTTTTATCAAAGACAAAAATAAATTATATTAATAAATAATAAAAAGATCGGATCATTTGAAAATGAGTAGTTAAGATAAAATCAAATTTTTAATTAATCCGGATACTTTGGACCCTAAATTAATAATTTAAACATACCTATTTAATGAAAATGTTCAGGAGATAGAAACCACCCACATATTAATAGAAAAATTATCCAAGAAATCCTATTTTTCTCTGAAATTGACTTTAGGCTTTTCGGCCCCCTACCTTCCATGAGCCGAGGGCCCCAAGCTGTAAACTATTTAAAAGTCAATCTCGAAAAGACAGTTTCTAGAGTATTTGTTACAATTTCATCACAAAACCCACATTTAACTTGTACATCACTATTAATCGATCATCCATTTTCCCTCATTAAGTATAAGGCCAGACATATGTTCATTTTATTCATATAAAAACACATAACATAAAATAAAATATCAAACCAAACATAGTTCAATTGGCATACAAATGTATATGAGTAAATTAATAACCACAATCCATGATTTGAATTTCTCGACCTTCAACTATAACAAAAAGAAGATAAAACAAAAGGCTAAAACCCTATTTAGTAGCCATTTAGTTTTTTGTTTTTTTTTTTTTAAAATTAAGTCAATTTCCTAGTTGCATACTAAGCCAAATCCTAGTAACAAAAACAATTTTTAAAAATTACTTTTTTTTCAAAACTTGACTTAATTTTTTAAAATATTAGTAGAAAATAGATAAAAAAAATTTTAAAAAAAAAGAACTAAAAACAAAAAATTAAGACCTCATTTAGTAACCATCTAATTTTTAGTTTTTGAAAATTAAACTCATTGACATCCCATGTCTTACCATGATTTGCATCTTTCCCAAATAAAAAGGTTGAACTTTTAGCCAAATTTCAAAAACAATTTTTAAAAAACATACTTTAGTTTTCAAATTTTTGGTTTGATTTTTTAATACATTAGTAAAAAGTAGCCAAGAAAACAAAAAATTTAGTGGTGGAATACCCATTTATAAGCTTAATTTTAAAAAACTAAAAGACAAAGAATTACCATAATTACCAAACAACACCCAAATTCAAATGATTACCAAATAAAGTCTAAATATATATTTCTTAATTGTTTGTCTTTTAAAAAATAATAAAATAACTAAGGTTTAGTGTTTAAAACATTTTCGGTGAGCCCTGTATGAATGACATTTAACATGGAAAAAAATAATAATAAAACATAAGAGAATAAAAAAAAATTACTAATAATGATGAACCATGATTGTAGAGGCATTTAGCTTTATGTAAAATATCAAAAGAATTTTTTAAGTAGATGTCAAAAAAATAACTCAACTAGTTAAGTCATTCTATCCTCAATCACCACAGCCAACCTTCGGCATAACATTACATGCAAGCAGATGCCAACTTGCAAATGGATGCATTAATGATAGACGAAAATTGTGTTGGTGAAAAATGTTAGTCAAGAAACTAACAATTTGCACTTAACAACTGGTTATTGTTTTAGGCTGAAACGAATTGCCCAACAGAAACCGTTGCATTCGCTGTTTTCAAAACCTAATCAGGAATCGTTTGTTTCATTTATATATATAAACATCTTATGGGCTGTGAAAGGATCAGTTCAAGGATGCTAGCAGAAAACTGCTTAAAAATAGGTAAAATTAGGGATGATGACGTTTGTAAACTAATCATTTTCAGTAGAACAGTGGGTTCAATTCATATACACGAGTCAATTCAGAATGGGCCTCTGGGGAGTAACAGTTAGACATATATTATAATCAAAACAGAGATAATCTAGAAAAAGAGAATAATTTGGCACTAATTAAAAGTCTGGAAGGTTGATGCTATGTACTTTTCCCTACTAACCTATCTCTTATCTCATTGTCCTACCACCTTCTAAGTTGGTTTGGTATATATTTTGCTCCTATGTTCCCGCTGTATCTACACAAAATATCCTAAGCTATTTAAAGTTAAGCCATATATACCTGAGGGAAGAATAAATATTGCCTCAGCAAAAAAACATAGAACCATTAACATCTTTGTGCAACCGTGGAAGTTCTGGAATCGAAAGACTTCCCGATGAAGTAACAGCTCCTCGTTCGGAGGAGGTTTCAGACAGTTCCTCAAACTTAATAAACTGGCTCATCTGTGACGCAGCAAGATGCGCATAACATATTGGTGCAGCTGAAATATGAACGAGAATGAGTTAACAGTTGAATCAGGAAAATGGATTAAAGAATAGTTTGTGTTGAGAATTTCCCAAAGAATAAATCAGGCATAACTTAATTACCAATTGAAAGTGCAGTTGTGCTCCTTTGATACCTGGAACAATATATCAAGATCCGTAAAATGCACCAAATAACAATTTTGATTAAACTGGCTCATTTTATAAAGAGCTGGTAAAGTTAGAGTAATTGTATACTTACACGTATGATAGCGAATGAATAACATTTTGAAGTTCGTCGGGAGAAAAACCTATCTCATCGAGCAGGACATGATAGTGTGCCGGCCTTGACGTGCCCTGTTATTAATACAAGAATCAAAATCAGACATAAAATAGAATAGCAAAACTAAACTTAGCTACTTGCCGAATGCCTTCACTCAAAAAAAGAAAAAAAGAAACCATAAAATGAGTAAAGGTCATCGTAATATTTTAAGGACAACATATCAGAATTTTCTTTAGGTCGTCATAATACTTGCCGAATTACATATTACTAAAAGAACTTACAATCATTCCCGCATGAGCACACATGTAGAAGTCATAATTCTTAGGATGTACAACTTTTGTGTCAACAACCGTTCCTACAAAGAGAGAGAATCAACACAACTGGAATAAGGGGAATCTTAATGAACAAATTTTAAACCAATCTTAGAAACAAACCAGGTGGAACATTTTCAGGGGCACCAGCTTGAAAAAATTTTGTATGGTGATTTTTTTGTGCTACAATAACCGTGAACTTTGGAACGTTAACCTCTCCAAGATGTTGGTAAGCCTGCAGTAAAATGAACATCTCAGTATCTGATATTACATCGACAACTGCTCCGAGGATAAACAAATTCATTGAATGCCCATGGTTAAAATTAAAGTTCGCCAACCCAAATTGCTGGATAGTAACTAAAATGTCATCCACGTTCTTAGGAGCTTTTAACGCACTTTGTAAAAAATATAATATCACCAAATGGAGCACTGATCATTTAAAAAACTACAGCCAATTATTTTACCAGCTGAGAGGGATTAGAACGTAATTGCAGGCATAAAGTACCTTGACTATTTGATCCAACTCAATGTTCAAAACTTGATTAAATTGAGACTCACTGACTCCGTCTCTGAGAGAAAAAGATAAAATCTCAAGTAAGGAAGGGAGTCAAAGAAACGAAGTGTAAGGACATGATTATAAACAAACTATTTAACCACCACGGTCCTACCTAAAGACAATGATCTGAGTTGGTTTGCGGCCCTTGCTAGTGCTATAGAAATCTAAAAGCAATTCCCTGCATCACAAGAGACGATCATTTAATTAATAAAATATTTGCCACTGCTCAAAGTTATATGATGGACATCACACAAACTAATGACTTGACAGTAAAATAAGCTTAACAAACAAATTCAGGAGATCATTCTGAGTTTTATGAGTGAGAAGTCTATTATATTATCTAGTTATGTAAATATGGTATGCAAATGGCTGCAACAAATTTTTTTAAAAAAATGGAAAAGTACCTAATAATACCATCATCCTTGCCATCCTCCAGAGGCTTAAATAGAGCATCAATCATTTCCATCTTAGGAGACTGGGTCCGTACAGCTGCTCTATACCTTGATATCAAAGGCCAGGATCTGGATCCAACAACCTAAGATCCAAAAGTAATACCAATTGTCAACTAGCTTGCCAAATAAGTTAATATCACATAACAAGAAACAAAAAATATAGTTACTGCAGCAATGGATGGAACGTCTGATCGCCCAGGAGACCCATGAGACACATCCATTCCCAAGATCAACGTTGGAGTATCTTTTATCAATGGAACACAAGATGCATGCTCAATAGCCAACAATGAGTTTATACCTCCCAACTAAAAGGAAAGAATAATGAATTAGCAAAAGGAACCTAACATAAAAAATGATTTAATCAATAGAAACTGCTCAAAGTTTGTTATATTTTACCTTGGAGTTAATCTTAAGAAGTACATTAGTTATGTACTGATCATTAATTTTCGTGGGGGAAATGCACTGTGTAACAATCCCAAAGTCGCATAAACACTTCTTCTTCCAGGGTCCTTTCAAAATGCAAATGGAAAGAAAGAATGAATTGCTTAAGAAAACAACCCAATTAAAAGAATGAAATGAGGGCAAAAAATATGCAGAGTTAACAGTGCCAAAGTCATATGGACGCTTCTTCTAGGTTCCTTTTCCAATGAAAAGTCCAACAGACAACATAATGCATGAATGACCAGAATCTGAAGAAAAGACTGCATAAGGAGGAAAAGAAAATTCAGACCATAAATATTTGAATTTTTCTTTTCTGGGAGGACACAAAGAATAAAGGATGGTGCATCTGACATCTTTGCCATCATCTGTTCGAACATATTTTCAACCCTGTCAACAGGGCTGGCTCTTCTAGAATGCTGGTCTTCCTCAATCAAGGTAATTGGTCTTTCAATATGCTGCAGACAGAAATTACAATAGAAAGAATTATTTTGTCAAAGTATGCAGCAAATGCATGTAGAAGAGCAATAGAAAAAAATGATGCAACATAATGTATGGTCTATGAAACCTACAATCCCTTTATTTCTTCCACAATTTATAAGTTCCCGTGATATGTAGCTAGTATCACAGCGTGCTGAGAAATTGACAACAATCCAACGGTCAATGCGAGTGGGATTCAAAAGTGTCTGCAAAAGGAAAGAAATTATGATTAATCAATTACAAATTTAAAATATATATGTGTGTATGTATGTATATGTATATAAATAAAAATAAGCAACCATTTGTTAGAAAAGGCCATGCATAAATTCAAATAATATCACATTTCCCTCCATAGAACTGCAAATAGTTTCAGGCTTACCTTGTTATTAAAATTCCACCGTCCATTCCGTGGAATGCAATCATCACTTCTACCAACCTTCAACTGAAAATAAAAATTGTAATTATTAGGGCAGAACAAAAGAATGGCACTGAAAATCTCTCTCATCCACTAAAGCGTAGGCAAATCTACCTTTGGAGATTCAAGTACACGACCCTCAACCTGTGTCAGTTGTCTATCTATTCTCACTCCACACTGAGCTAGCACCGGGTCCTCATCATATCCATAATTTTTCAAAGCCTGCCAGATAAATCTTTGTAAATCAACGCTTATTGACAATACAAATTATGTGATTTCAGATTTTCAGAAAAACTTACATCAGTGACAATTTTTATTTTTTCTTGAGGCTTCTGCCTTGATTTTTCTACCAAAGATGCTCTTTGCATTGAAGACAAAGCTTTCGTGTAGCGTTGAAGTGAAACAAGTGAGCACAACTAAAAACCCCCCAAAAGAAGAAAGAATGTTAGGCGTTTCTATAATAATATCATCATGAAAAATCAATTATTACTGTTAAGCACGATAATTTGTTCAAACCTCTAAAGGCATATAAGTTGGCCGCTTAGGTTTCCCAACATCAAGACATGGCAAATAAGCAGAATAAGTCAATTCAATGCCACAGTGTCTGACAAAGTATTCATAAACAGTAATATCAACCATCTGCCCATCAGCGCTGCCATTATTCTTCAGTTTCATGGAGAAACTAGGACAAAAGCAAAGATGCAAGGTCAGAATCTTTCGAGAACAAAAGATAGCAGAAATTTCGTTCCATATTGTTTAGTGCAACAATGACCTACAATTGTTGGTTACAAGGCTTTTCACTTAAACCAATGATTTTAAATTCCATGTTCCGATGTCTTGCCTTGACCCGCAAATTCTTTAACATTTTTTTTGCCTGTACATTAGCAAGAACAGAAATGAACGAGATGTTACAGAGAAAAGAAGTGCAACACCAAAATGAGAACTGAAGAATGTTCTGATCAGTTCTATACCTTCGCCCAATCGATATAACGTGCTTCCCGTACATTCTGATTGGCTATTAGGAAATCAATCACTGGTCCAGGCTTCAGGATCATTGTGGTAGAAACATCTGCAAAATGTTGCAAAGGATTCCATATTGATGCTGAATGGCATATGGCATACAAAATCTTATATCAATTGCAAGACTTACACAAAAAATAATAAATACAAGTATTACCCATATTCAATGATAATCCATCCTGTGCCAACCGGAAGCTAGAATGGAATCCCCGTACTCCTGTTACCCCTCCTCCAACATCAACAAAGTTCCTTGAGTCATCATGAAAGAATGACTGCCTTACCAAAAGACATCCCCTACATTATCAACAAAACTTTGTGAAGATATTAGTAGAAAAACAGTATATATATAAAACATCCCCTACATTATCAACAAGACTTTGTGAAGATATTAGTAGACAAACAGAGGATATACATATATATAGAAGAGAGAGAGAGATGTCTGTGTGTGCGTGAGAGAGAGAGAGTTAGCTTAGGACACAATTACCGCTTCGCTGCTTGCTGCCTCAGGATAATGTCAAACACTCTCAATGCATCCTGAGTGCTGCCATTATCTACCTCTGATCCCTTGAGGGCAGTAAAAATGGATTTCATTGGAATTTTTGTTGCAAAACTTAGCTCAACCTTAAAAGTCTTTGACTGAAAACTACGCTTTAACTTCTTTCCAGCCCCATTTGGGCTCTCACTTCCCCCAGAGGTACCTGTTTCTCTGCAACAGAAGTAAGTGTAAGTTATAAATGAGAGAAATATAAGTATTTAGGTGGAATATGAAATGATATATGGACGAACCGTTTTGCACATGATCCCTCTAGCACCACAGTGAACTCAAGCTTGTTTTGCGGCAGGGGACCAATGGTGTAAAGACATTTTTCTCCATCGTACGCAAACCTTTTATTAGCAAGTTCAGCAGAGTAAGTTTGATAAAGTTTATCCATCAGTTTCCGCCCAATTTCCCTCCCTTCAACAGGCCTGCTATCTTCATAGCATATTGAAACCTGCAAGCCAAAAGCAACAATAAATATAAATATTAAGCGCAAGGGAGGAATGGCGGCAATAAATGAAAGGCAACTAAGAAGAAATAATTAAAAGAAAATATGCATACAGTGTATTGATAGAAAATTAAATCTTGAGCATTAACAGATACTCTGAAGTGGTTAGTGAGCAAAGGAATGCTTCTCCCTTTGCTTCCTACACCACTTCTACTCATGATCGTATAAGTAGGAGGCATCACTTTTTCTGGCTTCATATCAGGAGGTATAGATGGCGCCAGGGGCAAAGGAGAGGCTTCGCTTGTTTTCCCTTCGGTATTAGTAATGTTAACCATCTTTTAAACCAAAAGGAAAACCTGGAGCAATGAACGCACATGGATCGATTAACAACTTATAGAGTACATAATATCCTTCACTAAACACACAAACTGAGAACATCTTACGAACTTGACAATGCTATAACATCTCAACGTGTCTAACACAAGTGAATAGAAAATAAACAGAAGCTAAAATACACAGTCTAGATCATCGGAAATCGAACAAGTTTTCGGTTGTTCCAACGAAATAGAACTTGCCATTGCTGATAATCAAGCTTCATCAGTTGATACAAAAGCAAAAGAACCACATAATAAACCAAAACATCCAACCAGCAAGGGACATCATGCACATGATCCAACGCCTCATAAGTCCAGTTGACAAACAATAGAACTTAGGCCGCTAAACATCATAGACAAGAAGAATCTAGGAACGCAAAACAATGTACCGTAACTCTACAAGCGAAAGAGTAGTAAAACCAAAAGAAGAAGAAAACAAAAATCGCAGTCCTATATTGCATGAAAAGGAAGAAAACCTCCATCGCATTCGGGAACAATGCAGCGAAATTCACAGAGAAAAAACCGCTGAAAATTCTCAATTCGATCGGTACCGCTGAATACGAAGACCAGCGACAAAAAGAAAAGGCGTCAAAACAAAGTCAAACAAAAAACGGAAAGAGAAGAATGCCATACCTGTAACAGAGAAAAGAAAGCAAGCCAAGATTAAAGAAAACAGATGAAGAAGAGAAACCTGAAGAAATCGGAACTCTGTTTAGGGTTTTGAGTGGAAAATCTTGGGGAAGAAAAAGAGCAGAATGGTTTGGGTATTCTGTAGTGCCTGTAGTGGCTTCAGAGGAAGACGAAGCGCGCGAGAGGGAAAAGAAAATAGCCAGCGTTCATTTTGGAAGGAAATTTTTGGAGCCTTTTTTTTATTTTATTTTATTTTATTTTTATTTTTATTTTTATTTTTATTTTTATTTTTTTGCAATGCTGCGAGTGAAGAAGAGGGAATACGGTACGGTTACGAAGATCGTGTCTATCCGTACGCGGCGTTTTTTATCCTCATCAACGCCGTAGATTGGAAGGGTTGACGATGCGTGATACCTTTTCAACGGACGGATTTGTTCTTTGGGATTCAACGGTGGTGATTTGAATCGAGTAAAAATCCAGAACCCAAGCCCTTTTGTGGGGCTCGAGATGCAAAAGCTCTAGAAAACTTCATATTTGACATGGAACAATATTTCAGAGCCACGAACACGACTGTTGAAGAATCGAAGATTACCTTGGCGACGATGCACTTGCAGACAACGCCAAGCTATGGTGGAGGTCCCGGTACATAGACATGCAAAAAGGTCGTTGTACCATTGATACCTGGGATAAACTGAAACAAGAACTACGCTCTCAGTTCTTTCCCGAAAATGTCGAGATCTTAGCACGGCGAAAACTCCGGGAGTTGAGACACACGGGCCTGATCCGAGACTATGTGAAACAGCTTGCAGGATTCGTGATATGTCCGAGAATGACAAAGTGTTTTGTTTTGTCGAAGGATTGAAACCGTGGGCGAAAGCCAAACTGAACGAACAGAGAGTACAGGACCTCACGTTGGCGTATGCGGCCGCCGAACGATTGTTCGATCTCAGCAGTGATGTCCAAGACACTAGACGACAATCCACTCCCTCGAGCGGAGGAAATAAGAACAATCGGTCAAGCTCGCCTCGGAATGCTGGAGGGGACAAAACTTCAAGTGGAGATTAAAAGCCTTATCAACCCCCTCGACCTAGGAGCGGGAACACTTGACGGGGGCCTAATCAACAGAACAATTACCACCGACCCCCACAATGCTTTCTCTGTAAAGGGCCTCATAGGGTAAGCGAGTGTCCGAAACGGACCGCATTTAATGCCTTCCAAGCCGCCCTGGCAACTGATGCAGATGGGCAAACTGATCAACTGGAGGCAGAAACCCCGCCGTCAGAAGGGACAACCCTCGAATGGGGGCACTAAAATTCTTATCGGCCCTCCAAAGGAAGATCAGAGAGACCAAAGAACCTACGCACTGCTGAGGCAAGGCTACTATTGGCCGAGTCTCCGAGACGATGTCATGCAGTTCACCAAGACATGTCTTATCTGCCAACAAGACAAACCAGAAAGGGCAAAGTTAGCTGGTTTGTTGGAACCTTTACCTGTACCCTCTAGACCATGGGAGAGTGTATCAATGGACTTCATTACGCATCTACCTAAAGTTGGGGAGTTCGAATCGATATTGGTGATCATCGACAGATTTTCAAAATACGCAACTTTCATCGCAGCACCAAAGTTGTGTTCGGCAGAGATGACGGCTCAATTGTTCTTCAGACACATAGTGAAGTTGTGGGGTGTCCCTGCTAGCATCGTTAGTGACCGAGATGCAAGGTTTACTAGGACATTCTGGACAGAGTTATTTCGAACGTTGGGTTCCACACTAAACATCTCCTCCAGTTCCATCCACAGACGGATGGACAGACAGAGCGCTTCAATAGTATGCTCGAGGAGTATCTCCGGCACTTTATTAATGCGAGGCAGAAGAATTGGGTGTAAATGTTAGACGTGGCACAGCTGAGTTTTAACAGCCAGAAGAGCTCCGCCACGGGAAAGACACCATTTGAAATCGTGTGTGGTAGACAGCCGCTCATGCCACACGTCGTTGACCATCCCTACGCAGGGAAGAGCCCTCAGGCCCATAATTTTACCCAAGAATGGAAAGAATCTTCAGAAGTTTCTCGCGCATGCCTAGAGAAGGCATCAAAGCGTATGAAGAAGTGGGCGGATACGAGGCGCAGACCCCTAAAGTTTCAATCAGGGGATAAAGTCCTAATCAAACTGCGCCCTGAACAATTTCGGTTTCGTGGAAAGAGAGACCAACGCCTGGTAAGGAGATATGAAGGGCTCATCGAAGTGGTCGAGAAGGTCGGGAAGACCTCGTACCGAGTGCAGCTACCCGCATGGATGAAGATCCACCCAGTCATCCATGTAAGCAACCTGAAGCCTTGCCACCCGGACCCGACGATGAACGACGCAACACGATGACTCGCCCTCCAGTCACGATGAAGGACATCACGAAGAAGGAAGTCGAAGAGGTACTCGCATTGGAAGACCAAGACGAGACGTGAAGAAGTTCTTGGTGAGGTGGAAAGGGCTCCCGGACGAAGAAACCAGTTGGGAGCGTGCTGAAGACTTGAAGTCTGCTGCCTTACGCATTGGTAAGTTCGAGCAGCGTCGGTTGACAGAAACGTCAACCATTTGAGTGGGGGAGGATGTCACGGTCATGCTTGTCCAGGGCGTGTTGCCCGTGGCTGCATGCCCGCCTCCACCCCTTTTTACCATGCTTTCATGTTATGTACTTTATTTTACTAGCTAGTGTATTTTCCTAGTGCTTTTCTTTGTAAGTGACCGCTCACCACTTTGCATGTGCAAGGGTAACAATTCCACAATTGTTTAGAATGTACTATATGGGGGTGAGACTAACCATCAAATCCTCATACCCGGAGTTATGAGCTATAAAGCCGTTGTTGTCCCTTTTTGCTTTCTAGTCTTACAACATATCTTAATTTCTCAAACATGCTTTCAAACGTTTGCGAAATGTTTTTCCTCTAAAACCCGTTTTCTAAAACTGTTTTCCTTGGAACGATGCTGGAGGTTACGAGAGGCGCTCGGTGTGCCGTAGGCGATCAGAATTTGATCAGGCTGACTTGTTCACGGGCTAAAACAAGTGCCGCATAATCGTTTAGTCCAGCGCAGAACTACGATTGTGACACGATGCATTGATCTTTCACAGTCCGTTTATACCACATAGCAGAAAGAGTTTTAATACATATATATACACACACACACACACACACACACATGCACATACATACATATATATTTTTTTCTAAAAAAAGGAGTAAGATGAAAGCAGCTTAAGATGCACTCAAATATATTTTCACACATAGATTTAGTATTCACTTTAAAATCTATTTGACAATTTTCTAATATCCTCCATATAAAAGTGAAGTTTTTATATTGGGATATGGACAATAAAAATATGAAAAATTATTATAAATGAAAAAAAAATCAAATTATTTATAAATATAAGAAAAAAATTTCAAGACAAATCGATAGAAGTCTATCGCTGTCCATGCTGATAGATAGTGAAATTTTTCTATATTTTTTATTTTAAGTGATTAGATAATTAATTAATATAAAAAATATTAAATAATACTATATTTAACTTTTGAATGCGTTAATTATCCTCGTACATTTAACTTAATTAAGTAATTATTTAATTTTGATTTCTATATATGAAATTGATAAGTCAACCACATATATTTAATTCTCATACATTAATTTTTTTTGGCATATCTATTAACTATTTTAGAGGATAAGGGGAGAAAAGAGAATGAAAAGAAAAGACAGAGGAAGAAGGAAGGAGAGGATCATAAGAAAAGATTAAAAATAAAAATAAAAAAATAATAATAATAAAAAGAGTCGATGACTACGACGGTGACAATGGTGATGAATCATAACAACGACCACGGGTTGTCAAATGGAGAAAGAGGAGAGAGTAAAAAAGAAACAAATATTAAAAATGTACAAAATTAAATAATATTTTATTTTATTAAAAAAATGGTATTGAATATACTTTTACTCCTTGAATTTTGAGTTAAAGTTTTATATGATCTTTGAGCATCAATTTTTTCGAAAAAAATGACTGGACAAGTAATTTACACCCATTTGGTTATCATTGAATATTTTAAAATTAAGCCAATAAACAACACTTTCACTTCTAAATTTTTTACTTCGTTATCTACTTTATACTAATATTTTCCAAAACCCAAACTAAGTTTAAAAGAAAAAGTTGTTTTATTTTTTAAATAAGCTAAAAATTCATCTCTTTTACTAAAAATGATAAAAACAATGGCAATAAATTAAGAAGAAATGGACTTAACTTTCAACAACCAAATAGTTAGCTAATAGGGGGTGTGAAAATTTTATAGTACTCCCATCGAACTTATTTTCATAAATATTAGTGGATCTTATTCTATTTTTAAGAGCATGTTGACGTGACACACAATAAATGAAGGGAGTAATGAAAATTTTTCATACCCTTATAGTATAGAAAATTTCCTTCATAGTATAGGAAACTTTTCCAATGGGCTTAGGGCCCGTTTGGATTAACTTAAGAAAAAAATATTAAAAAAAATTATTTTGAGTGGTTTGTCAAATACTTTGATTTTTTTTTCAAAATGACTTATTTTTTAAATTAAATATTTGAAAATGCATTACAAACACACCTTTAATGCTAGACTATGCTTCTTAAATGAGATGAACAAAATATAATAATTGTTTTTGGTTGAAATAGGGTTGGTGCATATATGTCCTTCCTTCTTCACTCTTTTAATCCTTTTCATATATAGTTATTCTCTTTAATTCCTAGTTGTCGTGGTCGTTGGGACAGTTAGGTTTCCATAGAGAAAATTTAATGGGTAGTTTTAGTGTAAGGTTTTAATGTATTAAACATGCAAGGTTTAGGCATGAAATAGTGAATATTTTCTCTATATAAAGTTGTATTAGTAGAATAATTCTCAAGCAAAAGTAACTAATATCATAAACATTATTATGGGAAAGAAATGTGGTTGTCTAGGTTTAATAAGATTTATGTCTTACACTCATTAATATCTCATTTGTCAATATTGTGGATGTCAAGTAATTAAGACTCGACTAAACCTAGAAACTACTAGGTATAGATTGAAATTAATTCCTACCCTTTTCAATTTCTATACAGACATAATTGCAATATAATTAGAACATCATGAACTTAAAAGGCATGATGGACCTTTGTCTAGAAGTTGCTGATATAAGGAGCCTATTGGGTTCTTTTCACTCAGTGATCTTTTAGCATGTGTCGAGATTATAGAATCAGGTCGTGCATTTTCTTGCCCATGAAGGGTTCTTTGGCATAACTTTGTTGACACTTATTGCTTTCCTGATAGGGATTGTTGATTTATTTTTTTCCGATTTATTGTCTTTGGTTGTATTGTAGCTTGTTGGTGTTTTGGATTTAAAAAAAAAAAGAATCTTTACTTTCTAAAATAAAATTTGAAAAAAACTACTTTTTTTTTTGTCACTAGGTTTCAAACGGTTACATTTTTAGTCCTTAAAATTTTTAGTGTGTTTAGGTTCAACTTAGTTCCTGAATTTTAAAATGTTAATATTTTATCCTTAAAATTTGAATTTTGTTTTAATTTGATCCATAACTTTAAGATTCACTTTTAATCTAATTTTTTTTTCACTAAATATTCACTTTCTGTCTTTAGTGTTAATGTTTTTTAATTAATTTAACTGAATTAGAAGAATTATAAGTACTTAAGTTTTACTAATTTTCATCACTATTAAAATTAAATTTAAAATGTCACGTATATTAATTATTTAAAGTTAATGTCAAAGACTAAAAATGAGTATTTAAGAAAAAAATTGAATTTAAAAGTATAAATCTTGAAGTATAGGGACCAAATTGAAATAAGACTCAAATTTTAGGAGTAAAATTGTAACATTTTGAAATTTAGGGACTAAAATGAAACTAAACTCAAAACTTAATGACTAAAAGTGTGTAACATTTTGAAACCAATGGACCAAATAAAAACTAAATCTAAAATTTATGGACTAAAAATGTATTTTCCTAAAAATTTCGATTCTACTCTCTATATTTAAATTTTTTTTAATTTTTTTTATTTTAAATATAACAATTGTAGAGATAGAGAATCGAGCCCTCCCCGCTTAGCAATGTCACTTTGGCTTTTGTTTTTATTTGTTTATCTCACATTCAATTTAAATTTTATTCCTCACTTTACAGTATACAAGAATTCTATTTAGTTGTAAATTGTCAGCAAGTTCAGTTCTATTTTAATATTAGCATTTCACTTTAATAGTCAATTTTGTAATCCGTTTCCTACATGGATTAGAATGATGGTTTTTTTTTTTTATTCATCCCAATTTTTATTCTATTTTTTAATCATGAGTTAAGATTTCAAGATTCAAATATACTATAAAAAATTTTATATGCAAAAAATAACTTTTTCTTAATTTTTTTTTATTGATTTTTTACCATGGACAAGAATTCGTATCTTAGATTTTATAACTACAACGTACCTTAAAATCACGTCAGATTTCATCAACTATTTGTGATTGATGAGAATGTGTGATTGCAAATGGTCAATAGGAAGTTTCTTTTTTAATAAAAAATTTTGCATTTTGAGTCTAATTAATTTGCGATGGGTGAAACTCGCACCCACAAATGAACACTAAAGATAATTTAACGTTGGTACTTTGTGACGTAATTTAAAAGTTAGTTTTCTTTATTTTCATAGTTTGAGTTATTCTACATCGCTATAACTAAATTTAGGTTATCCATACAGATATCTCATTTATTTGAGATAATGGAATAGAATAAAAAAAATGATTTTGCCCTATTTTTTTTTTTTTTTAACTCAGGAATTTTGCCATTTTACTTATGTGTCATTATCAGCCAAAAATACCCATTTCTTTGTGTTCTCTCACTATTAATAGAAACCCGATCAAAGCTAAAATTATGTTTTAAATTAATTGTAAATCTTGTTAATACTTAAACCCAACCAAACATAAAAACTTGCTATTCAAGATTGAAATTAATTCTTACCCCTTTCAACTTCTATATAGAAATAATTGCCATATAACTAAAGGATGAACTTTAAATTTAATAAAATATTTTTATTGCCTTCAAAATTTGAGAAAAATACCTTTTTGATGTGGGTGTGTTCGACCCAAGGAGTTGGGAGGAAAGAGCAGGGAAGTAGGAATTTGTTATCTTCACTCCTTGTTTGGCCCAAGGAGTTGGTGGGTCTCATTGCTAAAAAAACATCAATTTATATTTTTAACTCCTTAAACTTGGGCTCTAAAAGTTCACAATTCCCAAGGTTGCATAACTAATTACTCCTTACTATTCCACTCTTTATCGAAAACATCCAAGGTTTTAGGTCCAATTTACATTTGGTCTTATAAGTTTTAAAATGTTACACTTTTAGTCTTAATTTTTTTTTCCTGAAAAGGATATTCATTAATAAACACTGTTAGGATTTGACAGAATACTAGAAGTGGAGTTGTTTTACATCAGAAAGGTTGAAGGAAGTCATTGGTTCCAAGTACTATAAAAGTTGTCTATACTTTTGGTTTTAAATCCCTCTGGTTAAAAACACTTTTTAATCTTAAGTATGCTAATTCTAGCTCGTTAAATTTCATTTTCTGTATTTTGTATTTGCAGTTTGAGAGTGGGATTAAAGGGTGTGAGTAATATAAAAGTTTTGAGAGAGCAGTCTTATAATTAGGATCAAGAGAGAGAAATATTATGTGTGATTGTAACAATTTTTCACATAGTAGAATAATTTTTTTGGTAAATAGTTTTGCTTCTACGATTAATTTTTGTGTTTCCAGTTTTATATTATTATTATTATTATTATTATTATTTTCTCATTCATCAAAATCCAACCCAGCAGCGACACGAGCGAAGAAGTGTGCATTGCGATTTACATCTTGATTACAACAAAATGAGTAAGACATGGAAGAGGAGCACAGAAGATCTGGCAGCCCTTCAATTTCATACTTTTAGGTTCACCGACCCTTTGAGTCGCCATCCCGATTACAAATAGTATTGAGTTACAGCAAGAAAGCGATGTCAAATCTTATTATAACTTCCAAAATTTTGTATTATCCATTAACCATCTTTCCCATTTCTTTGGGGACACCTTAAGAGGGCTGTCCCCAATCAAACCAACGCACACTCCCTCTCTCTCTCTCTCTCTCTGCAAACTAAACCTCCAAAAAATCTCTCCCATGGCGGCGGACGATCTCTCCGCCTTACTCAAAATCTCTCTCTCACTCCTCGCCTCTTTACTCTACTCCTATTTCATATCCTCAAAGCTCCGAAAAGGCCTCCCCAGGCTCCTCTCTCTCCTCCCAATCCTCTCCCTCTTCACTCTCCTTCCTCTCCGCGTCTCCTCCGTCTTACTCTCCGGCATCGTCGCCTCCTTCATCACTTGGCTCGCTTCCTTCAAGCTTCTCCTCTTCTCCTTCGACTCAGGCCCTTTAGTTTCCCACCCACCATTTTCATTTCCTCTTTTCGCCTCACTCACTTGTTTCCCAATCAGAATCAAGCAAAATCAGCCAAACCCAGTTCCTCAAAATCCCCAAAAACCCATTGATTCTCCTAAAGTACCTCTCAATCTGCCGGCCAAAGTGTTTTTGTTTGCCGTCTTGGTTGCCGCCGAAGAATCTCTGCCCCCTTATTTGAAGCTCTGTTACAATTGTGTGTCTCTGTATTTTTTAATCGACGTTATTGTGTGTTTTTTCAATACGATTATGAGATGGGTTTTTGGAATCGAGCTGGAACCGCCGTCGAACGAGCCGTATTTATCCACTTCGCTTCAGGATTTTTGGGGAAGGAGGTGGAATTTATTGGTTTCAAATATTTTGAGATTGACTGTTTTCTTGCCAGTTAGGACAGCCGTGATCGGCGTCGCGGGGCGGCGGCGCTCGGCGGCTGTGGCGGTGTTTGCGGTGTTTTTGGTGTCTGGATTGATGCACGAGCTACTGTTTTATTATGTTAATCGAGCGGTTCCGAGTTGGGAGGTTACTGGGTTTTTTGTGCTTCAAGGGGTTTGTGTGTTGGTGGAATTTCAGTTGAAGACGGCGGTGGGGAAAAAGTTTCGGGTGCATTGGGCGGTTTCTTTGCCGATAACGATGGGATTTATGGTTATCACCGCCTCGTGGCTGTTCTTTCCGCCGGTATTGAGGAATGGGACGGTGGCCGGAATTACCAGTGAGTGTAAGGCGGCGTTGGAGTTGGCGAATGGTCTGGTCATGTCCGTCTTGAAAAGACCGTCTTGAGAGGTTCTTTTCTTTTGTCCTTTTTTTATTGAATGTATATATCACTTCTTGATTTAACATTTCAACCAGGCTTTGACCAAATTTTAGAACTTTGTAAGAAAATTGCATTTCAATAAGACTTGACTAAAAATTTGAACTTTGAAAGAAAAATACCCCACCTTTGAAAAAAATATTGATTTCAATAGTTAGTTAATAATCTAACTTTCAAAAATGAAAAAAATTATCCTTTAGTAGTTTAGATCATATGAAAACTATTTATCTATATCCCTACTCCCACTTGGATGTTTTCACTCTCTTCTTCGATACTAATTCATTTCCTTCATGTCATTTTTCAATATTTATAAAAAGTTTAATAGAAACGAAAAAGTAAACTTAACAAAAAGGAAACAAAACGGATTTATTTGTGAGTTTATTTTTAGAAAAATTAATTTTAAAAAATTAAAATATCATTTTGGTCTCTATAATTTGAAATTTGTTTAATTTTAGTTTCTGTATTTTTTTAAATGTCTCAATACTGTCAATAAATCTTAAATTTAGTCTTTCCAACTTATTTATTGTTGATTTTTTCTATTACTTTTTTGTTGTCTATTAACATTTTGATTTGAAAATTTAGACTAAATTTAAGATTTATTAAAAGCACCGATACTAAAATTTGACATGTAAAAGTACAAATTAAAATTGAACAAAATGTAGTGAAAATGTAATGGGGCTAAAAAAAATTGGAGAAGACATTTTCACCAATCATATGGTTTCAAAGAGGCCACACCATAAGTCGCTTTACACCACACATCATAAATATAAAAAATGATAAAAAGAAGGCTTAAATTATTATTTTGGTATCTATATTTTGAAATTTGTTTGATTTTGATTATTATACTCTCAAATTTCCAATTTTGATCCCTTAATTTAGTCCCTACTATTTGCTTATTATTGATTTTTTCAAAAGGTTTTTTTTTTTTGTTAGTTATTAACATTTTCACATTTAAAATTACAAACATACATATTATATTTTATTCCATAAAAGTTATTGTGGTTGTTTAGTCAATTTCAATAAAAATTAACTTTGAAAGACTAAATTTAAGATTTATTAAAAGTATAAACTAAAATTGGACATTTGAATGTATAGAGACTAAAGTTGAACAAATCTCAAACTACAAAGACTAAAAAGGATATTTTAACCTTGAAAAAATAAAAACAAAAGAAAGGTAAAATTTATATGAAGAAAAAAAAAATGAGGGAGAAAAGAAAATAAAGAACGAAAGGGAGAGAGATAGATAAAAGAAAATGGAAAATGGAGAGAAAAGGTAGTTCAATGAAACAAAAGGAGGATATTGTTTAGAAGTCATGGTAATGCTTGAAGTCCTACAAAAAGCCATGGTTGATGTTGTAAGTGGATCGGAGAAGTGATCTCTAAAAATAAAAATTAAATGGTTAGCCAAACCAAACCAAGCCAAGCATAGCTCAATTAGTATGCTGATAATCAAAAGATCGATAGTTTGAATTTTCCTTATCTTTAATTTTACTCAAAAAAAATAAAAAATCGAAGTTTTGGATATTTTTAAATGTGGGTTGGATTGTTTTTGGAGTTTATTGATAGGGTGCGTAAGAATGACTTGAAAGGAGAGGAAAAAGCATTAAAAAGAATTTAAAGTCAAAGACAAAAAATTCTTAGTTTATGATTCTTGCAAGTAAAAATAGGTCTTGTAGATTTTAATTCCTTTTCCTTGATCAAGAACTTTTACTATTTGTTAAAAATCTAGTGGGAGGGTGATTGTGGAGAGAGAAATAAATGGAGTTGAAATGGAAGATGGAAAGAGAAAGGGAGAAGGAAATAAGTGCTTTTATGGCTCCATGGAGGAAGAAAAAGATGTATTATAAGTACTTGGGTTTCAATGTAAGAAACAGAGAGTAAATGGACATTTTAGTGTCATTAATTTTATGGGCATTATCTAAAAAAGTTGTCAACCTCTATTTCCCCTTTATGGAAACAACTAAAGACAAATTTGTTATATATCAATTTCATGACCAGCGAGGACTCGAATCCTTGCAATTTAATTTTGTGAGTGATTTATTTTACTAAATATTTTGTTATTCAACTAGTGTTATGACTTCATCAAAAAGAAAAATCTATAATAAGTCCAAGTGTTTGAGAAATATTGTTTTAGAAAGAAAGAGCATTCTGAGAATTGTGTGGAAGTATGATTTTTAAAGTGATTAAGAATGAAAAGTTTTAAATTCAAAGTGGTTTACCAACCATAAGATTTGCCTAGGGCGATTTCCTAGACATACATATGTGAATGTGTTTCCATAGTGTATATATATGAGGTCCTCGAGACCCACTTCTGCACATATATAGACTTTGGGATGTATGTTAAGGTGTTTTGCCCTTTCGGAGTTGCTCTGCGTGTATGTATGTCATGATATTTGCTCTGACGAATACCGGAAGATTACTCGGCACATAGTATGACTATAAATTTGTTCTGCTATTTATCTTGACACTATTCGATGCATAGTACATAACTAGAGTTTGCTCTAATATTGAGATTTCTCTATGCTAGTATGACTAGAGCTTTGGGTACATACTCTAGTGATGGTTTTTACTAGCATATGTATTTTCAAGAGCCACTTTTAAAGAATTTTTGTATGTTTTAATTATTTTGGTCTTTGAAAATTGCTAATGGTTCACATTGTTTTAAAGAGTTTCGAATTTCTTTGGAGAATGTGAAATGTTTCAAAAAAAAAAAAAAAAAAATTTATTTTCTTATGAACTACTACCATTGATAGAATATTTTAGCTCATTCTTTTTCTGAAAATTTTCCACCAGGTAGCACAAGAATATCCAATGGACGTACCAAGATTGATTACTGCCACCAATCTGTTGCATGTTACATTTCATTTTACATTAAGACTTTTGTAGTTTGTTTGTTCTTGAAACTAGAGTGGCTAACAATACTTTATGATGGTTTATAGTCTGAAAATTTAATATTTTCTTCTTGTTGATTTATGACTGTGTGGTTATTGATTTATGAACTGATCAATCGAACATGTGCGATTTAACACAATTGATAAAGGAGTTGGAGTGTGAAACAATTTATTTAGGAGTGTGGTTTTATTTTGAGCTGTGGTTTATCTAATTCTCAGGAAATACTTTGACATTTTTTTTAATCTTGTTTTAAGAAAGCTAGCTTTTGTAAGCCAATTTTTGTTTTTGTTTTTTTTTTTTGTTAGAAAAACATATTTAGAATTTGACAAGGCATAGTTTAGTTGAAATCTATTGTCGACATATGTCACGTCTTAAGTTAGGTAGAGTAATTTGGAGCGGGGTGTGTCACATGTAATTTTAAGGGTTGGTTGCACAAATAGCAATCAGGCTCAAAATAATAAAAAATATAGCACAAGGAAAAATATATTAGGGATATAGCACATAATTAGTGCCAGATATCACTGATAGCAACTATCAGTGATAGTCATATTGGTAAATGACTAAAAAGCCCATGTTCAGCTCGCTGTTTTACGCTTATTCTTATGATTTTCTCAACTTGAAAGCTATCACTAATAGCAACTATTAGAGATAGCTATTAGTGGCTATCACTGATAGTTGCTATCAATGATAACTTTATATTTGAGAAATATTAATACAACCTTAAATAGCAACACTTGAAATATTAGCTTTCAATTTGCTATCATTTAGTAGTGGCTATTATTGATACCCATCAGGTGGAATCAAGCTTGAACTATTAACACTTAAGGCCGTCAATGGTTATCAATAGTAGACTTTTATAAGTAGTTATCAACTTTGCAAGGAAACTATCAACTTTCAAAGATTAACATTTAAAGTTATAAGTTATAGAAGTCTATTAATGAGAGGTTTATGAGTGACTATCACTGATACCTACCTAGGTCATATCACTGATGGCTCCTGACTATCATCGATAGCTTTTAGTAGTGGCTATTAATGATAGACTTTCATCAAATGTAATCAACTTTTATATCATTGATATCATCGACATAAGGATATCACCTAAGTTCCATCATTAATATCACGTATATCATGGTTATCGATGATAGTTTCTATCACTGATAACATGCTATTATAGATAACTTTTGTCATTCATTTTTACCATCAAATAACATGCTATCGTTGATAGCTTCTATCACTGATAACATGCTATTAGTGATAACTTCTAGGCATGTCACTTACACGTTAGTTTGAGATTCAACTTTATTAATTAATTCCACTAAGTTGGCTACCAATGATAGACTTCTATAAGTGGCTATTAACTGTGGAAGAAAATCATCAAAAATTAAGCTATCAATGATAGAAAATATTAGTGGTTATTTCTGATAGACTTTTATTAGTAACAATCAATTTTGAAATATTAACACGCAAAGCTATCGATGACTATTATTGAGAAACTTTTATCATGATTATCAATGATAGACTTCTATCACTGAGATCTACCTAAGTTTGATATCATCGATACATAAATATGACAGATATCTATCTAAGTTCTATCACTAATATCACTAATAATGGATACTACCGATGCACAAATATTTAGTGAATTCTATTCTAGCATTTAAAAACATGAGTGATAGTGAATTCTTCAATCAAGGATATAATTCTTTGAGTGACTAAGTTATATGTATATTAGTGGTTATGACATATATATTTATATTATTACAAGGAAATTGAAGAGAAGGAAGAAAAATAGGAAAAAGAAAAGTATGTTAGTGCTATCATTGATAAATTTATATTATTATGAGAAGATTGGGGGATGGAAGAAAAATAGGAAAAAGAAAAGGAAAAAAAATGGAAAGGACAGAAAAAAAAATATGAGAAGACTGGGGATATGGAAGAAAAATTGGAAAAAGAAAAGAAAAAAAAAAGGGAATAGGGGAAAAGAAGGAAAAAAGGAAAAAGAAAAGAAAAAAAGATGGGAAGAATAAAATATAAGAAGAAAGGGGAGATGAAAAAAAAATAGAAAAAAAAAAAGCAAAAAAAAGGGAAGGAGAAAATACGAGGAGATGGAAAAAAATTAGAAAAAAAAGAAAAAAAAGAAAAAAAAATATGAAGAGATCGGGGAGATGAGAGCAAAAGTTAGAAAAAAAATGAAAAAAGAAAAGAAAAAAAATTGTGCAAAACAAGGAATTGCAAAATCGAAAATCACAAAAATTCAAAGGTTGACTAGTCAACATTTGCTATATTTACAAATATTTTAAAAATTTGCTATATTTTTAGATTTTTTCCCTTATTTTACTATCTATTACAAATATCCTAATTTTAAAATTTGCTATTTTTACTATTAATTTAGTTGACTTTGTTATATTTGTAACCCACCCTACTGTAACTACGAAATATTTGAGTTAAGTTCATTGATTTGGTTTACTTATTGAAATTTTATTTTTTTTTAAAAGTAAAACTTTTATGTCCGAAACGTATTTCCACTTATCTCGAAACATGAAGAGGAAGTACTTAAAACTCAAATTATTTGATCCTCATCATAAAATATAACATTTTAAAGTCCTAGAAGTTTTTTTTTTTTTTTTTTTTTTT
>QLSR01000005.1:7171760-7282537 GCA_031780015.1 Citrullus colocynthis | reverse complement strand
TTTTTTTTTTTTTTTTTTTTTTTGGTTGGAGAATAACGGTCTATTTGATAGATGATTTAAATTTCGATTTATGTTTTTAGATTGATTAAGTTTAATGAATATATATTTGGTATAGAATTTGGATTCTTTTTTGAAAACTCGTTATAGATTTTGTAATTCAAATAGTGCGAATTTTGAAAATAACAATTATATTTTGTAATTCAAATAGTGCGAATTTTGAAAATAACAATTTTATATTTTTAATGTATCTAGATTTTAAATTTAAAAATTTAAAATGTAGAATTATATTAAAAAGATAAAAATATTAATAAATATAATATTTCATGTTTGAGAGACTTTGGATCGTTTTTCATTTAAAAAAAATATGTTGTAGGTAATGTATAAGAGATGAGATGAAACAAAATAATAATAATATAAAATTTTAAAGAAAATTCTTTTAAATAAAAAAAATTGTTGAAAATATTTACAAATAATAGAAAAATATTATAGTCTATTTGTGATAAACTACAATAGATCGTAATAGACTACTATCTTTGTAACACAAATAGTAGTCTATCGCAGTCTTTCATAGATAGGCAGTGAAATTTTGTTATATTTGTAAATATTTTGGTTCATTTTCTTATATTTGAGAACCCCAAATTTTTAACATAAAACATTTTCACACACTAATCAATTACTTGCTTCAAAAAATTAATTAATAATAATTTATATTAGACCTAAACTATTTATTGGATAACTATAGCTAGTTTTTAAATATATTGTGAAACACATTTCGAACAAATGCTTAATTGGAATACATCTTTTGAATCTTCTGCCTAACAAATATCTAAAACCAGGAAATACAAATTTATTTTTATTCCATCATCTATTTTCCAAATGTATGTTTTTAGATTACCTAACAAACAAAATAAATTAGAAAAATTTATTAATTGAACTTAAAAAGCAATACTTTAAGTATGAACGTATTTTAGGTGTACCTACAAACAAAAACATAAACTATATGGGTGGAGTTGAGTTGACGCTAGGAGTTATTTATTTTATTTTATTTAATGTTGCAGTATTGAGTGGATAGAGATATTAAATAGCAAATACCAAAATAATTATTCTATTTAATGTTCTGAAAATTTTAAAGAGAAAATAATTAAATGTTTTTCTTTTTTGCATGATAATTTATGGCTTCAACCCATGGAAACCTCTCTCTTAATATTTGGTGTGGAAGACATGCAATATATTAATGAGATACCAATTATTTGAATAGTGTTGAGTTGTTCCAATTGCCAACTAATTTGATAAATGTCACAAGAAATTAATAATAGAGGACAAAAGTTGTTGTACTTCACTTTATACACTGTTATATAACTGCATTAATTTGTTCTAAAAATTTTGTATATATCATAAGGAAATAGAGCATCTGACTTTTAGAACAAAGTTACCATACCTTTATGTGTATATAATCAGTAGTTTAATACTCAAGCTGGTAATTTTGAGATACATTTTTTAAAGTATTTTGATTGTTGTATTCATTGAAACGAATGCTACGTTTACCAAGCTGTAATGAAACTTGGTGTAATCGTAATAAGATTTCATTGAAATATCAATTGTACGTAATGAGTCTGAATCGCACATATAATTGAATTGTAGATCATGTATTTAATTTACTTAGAATTATGACTCTATCATATTTTACTATTGTTACTATTACTATTATCGTTACCGTTAGGTCAAGTAATAACGGTAACGATAAAGGTAACAATAATTGTAACATATTCGTAATTTTTATATGGGTACAATAATAATATCTATAAAGGTAACGATAAAAATAATGGGTCCTACGTAATGTTTAACCACAATCGAACTAAGCACCCTCCGTTCCTCCATCAAATTATGCATTTTGATTGTAGATTTGGAGGCGGGTCTCACAGTTCATTACGATTACAAAACACAGGTAAACAACAACAAATTTAATCAATTGGGATTCACTTTTCAGATCACCATTGATAGATTACATTTAACCTAGGATAAACATGACCGAAGTGATAACAATATATTATACTTTTTGTTTGATAACATAAAAAATACACATTATGCTTACCTTTAATGTTATAGTTTTGAATAACTAGTTATTCATCACCTTACAAAGTTACAAGAGGCTATGAGTCTTTTTGAGGGGATTTTGAATTGATGTAAAGATTCTTTTTGAGTTTACTAATTGTAATATATGATCACTACCATGAATACATGGTAATGAAAAATATCTAGATTTAGAGTGTCTTTACAAAAATACTTAACAGATCTTTCGAGGAGAATGAAGAGAGTTCTGTCCATTTAGACCTTTATACATCATCTATATATTTATTTACCACCAAACCATTCCCACTATGTTTTATTTAAAAGAGAAGTTTTGTTTGGATTTTCAAAATGGAAGATATGATTTGAATTCGCAAAGACTAGGGAGGGGTGTGAAGTGGTGTTGTTTCATTTATACCTCTAGTATATCTAGGTGTTTACAGCTAGATCGATCCTCGTAAATAAAAATTGTGTCGTTACTTGTTTTTTAAAGAAATTAAGATAACTTTTAATTAACCCATCAACTTTGATGTTTGCTAATATCTTTGTTTTCAAAAAGCACACTATTCAATTACCTTTTCTATGATTTGAATTCCTTCTAAATTTACATATGCAAATCTAGGCATTAATAAAAATCTCATTTGCTATCCTATATTTTTGGTAAATTGTTCTATCTACGCTCAAACTAAAATAGGGCTACGGATTTTTTTTTTTCTTTCATCAATAGTCATAGCACCAAACGGGGAGCTAGTAGAGTAGATGGGCGTGAATATGATTAACATCTCATAAAATAGCCAAAATGGAGAAAATCTTTAGCTTCTCATTTTGTACCTCATTTTTTTTAGTAAATGACTATAATACCCTAATATATTCCTTAGTTTTAGTGATTAGTAATACGTTGAATACGTGTTACTAATCACTAAATCTAAGGAATATATTAGGGTTTATAGTCATTTACTAAAAAAAGAATAGAGAACAATATTAGCGATGAAAATCTCATAACGTAAATGCTTATAAAGCAAGTTTAAGCTTTCACCATCTAATCAACATTCATGTAAGTTATCATCAAACTCATTCATTGAAGATGGTAAAATTGTATCAATCCCTGAATTCGATTCGTAATTAACTCTATATTTAAACAGAACAAAGTTCAATTATTTCAGAAGTAATGTTTATTTTGAGAGCAACATTTGCTTTTTTATTTTTTTATTTTGAGAGCAATGTTTGATTTTTTTTTTTTGGAAAAATTAACGTTGTAAATGTAAGATCGGTGAGTGTTTCATGTGAAAAAAACATCTCCAAAAAGAGCGTGCTCATGAACAAATGTAAGTTCTTATTCCATTTACATCCTCACAATTTTCTTTTCTCCTTTGCCAAATCAATAACTCCTCTTGAATTTAAATTAGAGGATTTATTTTGTCTACGTATTAATTACTTTATTATTTGTTTTAATTTTTTAGTAACTCATCTAATTCTGTTTACGTTTCGGTTGCATTCTTATTTCATGTGAAAATGGAAACGAAGATGAGGAAATTAAACGAATGAAAATGAAAAAGCAAAATCTTAATCTTCATCTCCTTCAATGATTTCTAATAGAATAAAAGATCCTTACAAAAAAAAAAATATGAGATCTCTTGCATTTAGTTTCTACCTATTTATAAGGCACTTGTCTAAGCTTATTTTGTTGATAAACTATTATTCTAAATGTCTGTTAAAATTTTGTTGGATTCAAAAAAGATTATGAAATAATTTAAAAGTTTGTAAAGTTTAGAAGTTAGCATAAATGTAACAACTTGGGAAGTGGATAATGGAAGAGACTAGAATACTAAGTAAATATCATTAATATCTCAACATTTTTGTTACTATATTATATCTTAGATCTACATATGAATTTATCTTTAATTATTCATTTAAAAGTATTAACATAATTTAACTATAAATTATAAATTAACAAGGTCTGAATGTCTACTTTAAAACTTATTTTTATTTAATTGTCGGTTGATATAAAAGGATGAACATATAATTCCTTAATCAGGTTTACCATAATTTCTTAATATTCGCTATTTTTAAAATTATAATGAGAGTTTATTTAAAATATATATATATATATACCATTATTTATAAAGTTTGATATGTCTAAAATTAAAACTAAATATTTAAAATAATATTTAGGCACATCACTATTCACATCATTAAAAATAGAATAAAAAAAAGCTCAAAAGTTTCAATTTAATTTTCACATTTGGTACGCAATGCACCTTATATAGAATATATCTAATTTATATTTTATAAAACTTTATTTATTAAATAAAAATAATTGATCGTACAATAGTTCTATCGATAAAAATAACTAATTCATATCCAATTATTACAATCTATGTGCAATGCACATGTTCTTATACAAGTAAAATGAAATGAATTGATGCAGTAAACTTCAACTCATTAATCTATAATATATATTGGGTAATTGTTTCAAATGATAAAACTGTCAGAGATATTTTCAAATATATCAAAATGTCACTGTGTGTCTGTAATAGAATAATGATAGACATTGATATTTTGCTATATTTGTAAATAAGTTGACTCATTTTGCCATATTTGAAACCAGCCCTAATATATTTAGTTAATTATTTATTACTAAGAGTAATTTGGTACAAAATTATCTTAATAATTATAACTAATTACTCACTTAGTACTTGATTATAATCAAGCAATTTTTAAGTAAAATTGTTTTTAGAAAATTATGTATTTTAAAAATTTATTTTGGGTTTTTTAGTAATTGATGCACCATAAATTATATAAAATTCCTCAAATGAATTTAATCAGATTATATACTTCATCTATTAATTTTAATTATACATTAGCTATTCAAGATTCTCATAACATTCTAATCCAATCTCATAATGGAGTTGAAGCCCATAGACTAATCCATGTCCAGTTCAAAGTCAGCGATTGCCCAGTCCGATTGAATCCAACCCTTTCATGAATTAGACGGGATATGGATGTATCTTTCTTAAATTGAGTCGGCCCATAGGCCAACCTGTTTAAACCGTATTTGGATTGGCTTGTTTGGGCTTGCCCAAAAACCCAAGCCAATATAACAATTTATATTTTATATATAATTATGAATACTCATTAATAAAATAATAATAATTTTAAAATTAAAAATATAAATTCAACCACCAAATAGTTCTCATCTACACATGCATGGGAATTAAGAAAAATAAATGAGAGAGGGGATATATTAAATCTGTGTAGTGTGGGGTGGGTGAGAGTTGAAAAGTGAAAACCATTCAACGGTTACTCAATTCTTGTCCCATATTGAAAATTTTTGAAAGATGGGGTTGGATATTCTATAAATATGACTTCGAGGCTATTTTTAAATTTAAAATAAAAATTTTGGGTCCAAGTCTCCCTGTTAGAGTTGAAGCCGAATCCAATTTTAAGCAATTTTAAGCAAAGGCTATGGGTCTATGTTTACGAGGTTTGGCTGGCCCAAGCCTAACTCAATTAGTGCTCCCGTAGGGCTTGAACTTAGGCTAAGTTTAGGCTGCCAACCTAAATCAATGATGAGACTGAATTCTAATACACAACCAAACATATTAATTTAAGATTATGATAATATTATTATGCACAACGAAATACATTAAAATTTGATTTTCAACAATCTTATTCCTAAGCATTCTTAATTTTAGGACATCTACAAAACTAATTTGCATGCAACTACTTTTTCTAAGAAAAAAAGCGGCCATAATAGATCTTAGAGAGGGTGAGCATTGGCTTGTTTTCTTATGTGTAGGATTTATTCTTTTGTTTATCTCAAGCTACCGAGGAGTTCGAGTTTGACCATTGGAAGAAAAGATTTCTAATGTGAGATTGAAGTCATTGCTAATCTTCGTTACAATACACCAAGTCAAGAACTCAGAGAGTCAAATATCTCATTAAATATGTAGGTTTGAACTATATATATTGGGACAAAAAAGGGGAGAATTTTTATGTTCCCATTTTGCCCTTACATTTTTTAGTAATGACCATTTTGTCTTTATAACTATTATAAATGAACTAACTCATTTACATTTTAAATCTAACACAATATCAAAATGGATAGGTGAAGATGGATAATGACAATGCGTGGATGTAATGATAGTGAAAATGTTAAGTAAAAATACAGTCAAAATAGTAGGCGTTGATAAGTGGGAAAGATCAATGGAAAAAGTAGGGTTGAGGAGAGTTCATTAACATTTTCCTAAAGTAGGGTCGAGAAGAGATCACTAGCATTTTCCTAAGTATTGCTTAAGCAAACGTTTATATCTTAAACTCTAAAAATTGAGAACACAAACGTCTTGATGCTTCTACGCCGCATCTATCTTATCTCTAAGATGCAAGCAGAGTTTCTAATAGACAAAAGATCAACTTTATCTCTAAAGCTAATTCTTTTCTTGTTTAAATAAAAATTGTATTCACTTACTCTCTCAAGCAATTGATTATGCTTAATTAAACCTATTTATTCGATATTGTCATCTGGATGTAGAAAATGATTTTGATGGGAGGAGATGGTGAAGTGTCCAATGACTTAATAAGAACTTGAAAAATGTTAGTTCATCCACTCAACCCATTGAGAAATTAGTTGGCTATGTATAAATAGAAATATGTAACAATTTGATTTATATTAAAGAATCGTGAGTCTTTCGAAATCACTATTTCAATACAAATAAGAAAGTCTTAGAAAATAGACCAGAATGGAAAGAATGACGTCAAACTGCCAATCGCAACGTCTTGCTTCTTGGAGGCTTTAGGTAATGGCTGTTCGATGTTCTTGCATACATGGAGGAAGTAGATTCTCACTTTCTGAGAGGTAGACTGAGCTCTCACTCATAATTTTTCAAGGAAAAGTTTGAGGTTGAAGATGGAGGTGGAAATGAGGGAGATTGAGTAGAGCTTTCGTTAGATCGTTTCTTTCTATCTTCAAATTGAGTTCTTGTGGGCTATTTATAGGCGTCCGAAAGTTGATTCTCATGATTGCTTGATACATTTGCATTTAATTCAATGTCCTGCTGCGCAAACTTCTTCCTGTCACAGGTTCTCTATTGTGACTTAGTCAAATTAGTCATCCACTTGCATGTTGACAAGACAGTCACGATTACGTCTTTCTATCCTTTTTCTTTTTGACGCATTGATCAATGATATGACTTGGTCTCACATTTTTTGGTAACATCCTTGCTTGTCCTTAGTTGGTTTAGGTTTCTTTTTATTGGATTCATGCATTCAAAAAGATACAAATCTCACAGTTTACATCACAAATGTAAACATCATGAATATAGAGCTACTCTTTTTACACTATTTTCTTCTCAAGCCCATGCATTTTTTCTTTTAAATTAACCTAATTATTCCAAATGAAGAATACAATAATTTGTATTTCTACAAGTTATCATTACCCAATTATTCCTTTATTATTTAGGAAAAATACCTTTTTGGTCCAGTATTTTGAGGAATAGGTGCGTCTAGTCCTTCGTATTTTAAATTGACCAATTTAGTCACTAAATTTTCAAGAATGTGTTTAAAAGGTCCATCTATTAGAAAAACTAGTAAATTTGAATGAAAAAATTGATTAGATGATGAAGTGGCAAGATGAGTTGGAAAAAAACTATTTTTTAATATTTCTCTCATGTTTTTTTTTCTTGCTCCCCCTCTTTCGTCCCTCTTTCTTTCTGTCTCTCTCATTCTCCCGGCTGCATAATGGCAGTATCAAAACCACTTGCAAGAATCACAAACTTATTACGATAAAATTTTCAATAGAAAATGGGTCTTAGAAATCGAAATTTTCAACAAATGGAAGTTTTCAATTATACCCATGTAGACTTGTCTCTCACTATCCTGTGCACATAAACAACTGATTGATAAGCCTCAAACCTAGAAAAGTGACATTGAAAATCAATTGTTAGAGTGATTATTGAACGATTTTACCAGATATCTGATTCTCATCTCCCTACTTTTTGATAATACGTAACCCCATGATACTAGGAGCTTCTTGATTTGGGGCATCACCGACCCTTTTTCGCTGGATGAACGAATTGTTGAACCATAATTCCGTTAGAGACCCTCTGACGAAATTAAAATCCAACCATTCATAAATGTTGGAGAAAAATCCGCGGACGAAGAGAAATTGGGTCGTCCAGTCAGTTGATTGAATTAGCAATGAAGAGAGGGAGAAGAGAGTAAGAGAGAAGAGAATGAGAGAGAGAAAGAGGGGTGTAAAGGAGGAGAGAGATTCGAGAAATATTAAAAAATAGTTTTTTTTTTCCAACTCATCTTATCACTTTAACGTCTAATCAATTTGCATTCAAATTTAATAGTTTTTTAATAGAGGGACCTTTTAAAGACATTCTTGAAAACATAGAAACTAAATTGGCCAATTTAAAACACGAGAGACTAACACACATGTTCCTCAAAATTCAAGGACTAAAAATATATTTTTTTTCTAATTATTTATTTAATAGTTGTGTTCTTCCTTGTGAAATTTATTTATATTTCAAATAATACAAGTTTATGTGTCATACTTTTTAAAAAACAAAATCGAATAATGTCATACATGTCTCTCTATTCAAGAATGGAAAAAAAAATTAAAAATTAAAAATTAAAAATCACGTTTTATCTTTAATTATCCCTATTTTTTTTGTGGTCATTCACATCTAAGGGTTTAACAGATCTTATCCCCAATAATTTTTGTCATTCACATCTGGGTTTAGTAAATTTAATCCTTTTTTCTTCAATTGCCATTCACATTTAGGGTTTAATAAATAAAAAAAATAGTCATTTTATTTAAAAAGGCAATAAGTCACATTGGCTGCCCTGTTCTTTTTATACATATAAACAATAACTGAAATCAGTTTTTTTGCCATCCACGTTTAAGTGATATTAGGATTTTCTTTTTCTTTTTAAGAAAAAAAGTCATTTTTATCTAAAAACAATTCCCCCACCCTGCATTCACATTCAATTGATAATAGCTTTTCTTAAGAAAATATTTTATCTAAAAACAATAATTCACATAAAAAAATTAATTTTAGTTTTGATTATTATTATTATTATTATTATTAGAAAAATTGTTTTAAATCACAAAACAAAACGACTAAAAATATTTACAAATATAATAAACTTTTTACTTTCTATCAATAAATAGACCCACATAGACCTAGATAGACATCTATCTGGCTCTATCACGAATATAAAGTAAAATTTTGCTATATTTGTAAATAAATTAGCTCATTTTGCTATAGTTTAAAATAGCCGTTCTTCTCCTTCTTATTATTTTCGATATTTGATTTAGAATGAAATTGAATCAATATTTGAATCTAAATTTCTTCCATAAATTGACTAAAATCCTCTTTGTTTGTTTGTTTTTTACTCTTTCCTCTTCGTTTTATATGCATCTATGAGTTTTTTTGTTGTTGTTTGCTAAACTTATTTTCCAACATAATTAGGTAAAGGATGATAGGACATATGAACGAGAAGCTTCTCTTCATATTTATTTTCTAAATGTAAATATATTTATTAATACACAATTATTATAAATAAAAAAAAATTAAACTATTTATAAATATAGAAAAATTTCACTGTCTATCAGTGGTAGATTATGATAGACTTCTATCGCTTGAGTGATAGGAGTCTATCACGGTTTATTGCTGATAGACAGTAAAATTTTTCTATATTTGTAAATAGTTTGACTTATTTTGCTATATTTGAAAACAACTTTTTATTATTCATATATATATATATTTTGTTATTGATCTAATGTTACATAAAAAGATTTTGTATTTTATCAATTTATTTTTATGCAACTCACAATATTTTCTTGTGTTGGAGATGACTGATCATAAATAGTACAAAGGAAAGGTTTTTTTTTTTTTTTTTATTCGGAGATTTGATTTAAGAATTTTTTTTTAAAGACATCCTTCACTCATTAAGTACTCAAATTTATTTTATTTAGATGTATAAAAGACTATTATTTCAACTTATATATTACATTTTACTTTCAACCTTATAAAACATATGCAATTCACGTAGTTTCTGTTGGACCGGTATGACAACCCTAGAGGGGTGAATAGGATTTAATTAAACTTATTCATAAATATGTTCAAATTAAACTAATTGAATTAATTTTTGAATTGAATTAATAAAAATTTTAATTGATGCTAAATATCAAGATTGATAAAAATATATAAAACACAAGATTCAATCAATCTCAACAAAGAAGAATAGTAATCTATAACATGCTACTAAAATTTGAATGCAAAATTAATTGAGAAAGAGTTGGAGAAGAAGACATTTTTATGGTGGTTCGGTCGAACTCGACCTACATCCACTTTCCCAAACACCTCTTGGGATTTCGATTAAAAGATCTCCTTTGACTCTTTCCACGGATGAGAGCTGAACCACTACCTTGCTTCTTTTTTTCGGTTCAAGAGCAAACCCGATCCTTTCCACAAGTTAGGATCCAACTGTTACAATATTCTTGAAACTTTAAATCACACACTAAAACTCTCTAAAAAGAGTAGATGTACAAATTTGAACTCACAATATTCTTGAAACTTTAAATCACACACTAAAACTCTCTAAAAAGAGTAGATGTAAAAATTTGAACTCACAATACAATGAAAGTATCTCTCTAGAATAAGATGAAAAGAAAGAAATTTGAAAGCTTGGAAAGAGAGCAACAATGGTGACCTTTTTTAATTTTTGAGGATTGTAAAGTTGTAAAAGTTGGAAAAACTTTTTGGAGAATATGAAGGGTTTAAAAAGAAATGAAAGTGAGTGAAAACCAAATTAATTTGGACCATTAGATTTTTGTAAAAGAAAATTGAATAGTGAAGATTTAAACTCAACTAGACGTTAAACACAAACATATGATAATATTAAATTAATATTTATAAAAAGCAACACAAACATATATAATAATATTAAATTCATCTTCTTTTTTAAAATTCATTTTCTTTTTAACATCAATCCAAAAATAAAAAAATCCATCAATTGTCACTTCTCCATTGCTCTAAGTGACACCTTTCAATTTGTCCACTTTGATTAAAATAATCTGCTATGTCATTAGCTCGAGATTTTTCCATTAAGCTTGTTTCGGCCATATCTTCTTCGTTTGAACTTCGATTTGAGTGATTCAAATTGCATTGGAACCGTTGTTCCAAGCTCCACAGAATTGACACTTCAAAACACTCAAATGGTTAATAAACAAAATCAGGTTTGTTATCATCAATGTGACATCCCAAATTTTTAAGTAATTTGTTTTTTTTTAAAAAAATTATTTTCTTGAATTATTTGGTTAGTTGTTTGAATGTTGAAGCTTTAATTGGATTATGTTGAGAAAATAATTCAATTTAAAGTAATCGTGATAAAAAGATTTGGATTTGATTCAATTAGTGGAAAATTGAATTTATTTGGGAGAGATTTAAAAGTTGGATTTAAATTAGAAATTGGGTGAGATTTAAGAACTTGATTAATTTAAGAAAATATGAGGATAAGTTAGAATTGAATTTAAGTTAGGGAATTGATTTGTTAGAAGATATTTTGGTTAAATAAATTATTAAGTGGTGGTTGGAAAAGATTTGATTTGATGGGTTGAGGAATATTATATTAAATAAGTTGTGTTTTGTTTTAGGAAAAGGCAAAGGAAAATGGAAATTTAAATATATATATTTAGGGTTTTGGAAAAGGAAAAGGAAAGAGAATTTAAAGAAGTATATATATATATGTACTTAAGCCAATCTTGGATGTCAATGGGTTTGCAAGTTGTTGCTCTGGCGATATTCCTTTTCGTGAGTTACGCTAGGTTTTCAAGACTTGGTTAGGTCAGGACTGTTTGGGTAAGTATTGTTGATTATCTCGTAATTTCGTGAATTGGTTTTAATTGTTGTTACTCATTGAGGTTGGATTTTAGATTCAGGCTTCCATGGATTTTGGGATCAGAAACAAGCTGTCCAAACGGGTTTAAGGGTCCATTTTGGTTGGACTCATTGTTTGAAGTATGGAAGAAGATTGTGGCTTAGTTGCACTTTGGGGTTTTAACTCAAGCATTTTGTGAGAATTGGCTGCTTGGTTAGCTATTTGCACCTAGTCTCAATGTAAGTGGTCTTACTACCTGAACCGCCTTCCCGCCATATGTTTAGTAGCCATGATGAGTATAATTTCTAAGCCCCATGTGAGATAGCAAGCTTGTATGAAATTACCATGTATAAAGGATGTATGTGCAATCGCGATATGTTTAGTTGCCATGATGAGTAAAATTTCTAAGCCCTATGTGAGCTAGTATGCTTGTATGAAATTCCCATGTTTTAAAGGATGTATGTGAAATGCATATGCTTGTATTATAAGATGTTTGTAAACAGCGCTGTTAATGTATGAATTCATGGAAGGAAAGGAGTGAGAATTTAACTGGTCATGTGTGCTGGGTAGTGGTAATTCCCCTACGTCGGTTGGATGTTCACCAGAGGTTGAGGTCCTTCGGGGTCACTAGAGGTTGGGTTCCTTCGGGTTCACCAGAGGTTGTGGTCCTTCGCGGTCACTCACGGTTGTGTTCCTTCGGGATCACCAGAGGTAAGAGTTCCTTCGGGGCTCCAGAGGTTTGTGGACATCCAAAATCAACTGTAGGGAGAGTATAACCAGTTCCCTATAAACGTATGTTAGATATGCCTGTCGTATGACTAATGCACCTAAAGGACTTGGGTGCCTAGACTGGCTCCGGTCGTGGGGTGACTTACTGAGTAATATAATTGCTCACCCTTTCATCTTATTTTTTTCAGGTAAGGGAAAGAACATGCTGGCGAATGACTAGAGGAATCCTTGATGGCTTCACGGGACCCGCAGTAGCTTCCGCTAGTACTGCATGTTTTAATGAGTTTTGGTTAAATTGTCAAATTTTGTTTTGAAACTTGTCTTTCAGTTTTGAATGTGGATTCCTGTTCACGAAAATTTATTGATTTTTATTAGGGGTACCCCGAACCAAGATTTCTTTTTTTTATATGTTTATGCATTATTTTTCTTGAGTTTTAGCATTGTTTCTTTCTTACTATTTAGCATAGTGTCTTTTTAAAATATGCATGCATTGAGTAATGGTCCGATTAGATTGTATTAGTCGGGTCGTTACAATCAAAACACTAATTAATCAATCTATTAAAATTAATTAATTTGAGATTAAGGGCCAAAAAGCCAACAGTTCCAACTAATATATATGAGACTGTGTGATTAGATAATCTTAATTATGAGATTATTTTCCCGTTTTTCAAGAGAGCACATGACATTATTGAAGTTTTATTTTTTCTTTTTTTTTTTTGTGAGAACAACCTTTCATCATATTCATGACTCATGTCTTTATTATTAGTACTATATAATAATAATAATAAAAATTGTTGATACCAAAATTTAGCCAGGTAATGTAGCTTGGCCTCAAAGTAGTTGGAGCGATAAATCTGTATTCTTTGAAAAGAAGATCACTTGCAAACTAGAAACTAGAACTGCATATCCCTAAGTAGAGTTGGATGGATGAATATCCTTCTCAATTTATGATTCATCTCCAAATTTTCGAACGTCCTTTTTCACCCTAGGAAACACATTGTAATCTGATTTAGCTTGGTGGGTTTGGCCTCAACTGAAGCTAGATCGATCGAACTAAATTGGCTTTGGGCCAAGTCAACCCAACTTTAACAGCCTACTCGTATTCTTTTCATATTTGTGATGTGTGATTTGTCGGGCTTAACCTTGGCCCTAGCTGACGCCAACAATGCCCAATTGGGCTTGAGTTGAATTTGATCACATCCTTTAGCCTATTCTCCCTCTTATTACAATGGCTTGTTCATCGATCTGCTTGCATGGCTTAATAGCTTTCTTATTTCCATTTTGTTGCTTGTACTTTTAGTGTTGAAATTACCCATAACAATAATAATATTATTATTTAAAATTTAGAAGAAAAAGAAAAAATAGACCCTTACAATAAATTAACAAATGAAATGATCATTATAACTTGATTTGGTTTTTGATTTGATTTTCATCAAATTGGTTGAACCAAGTTAGTGCAATTTGTGTAAACAACCAATAGAAATTGAGTTATGGTCAATCTAATATTATAAGGTTGAATTACAAATTTGATCTTAAAAACATTATAAATGAAATATTGATGTTGTACGTAGTATTTATTAGATGAGATAATTTACACAAGTTGACATTATGCAATAGATAGTTGAACATACATCGAGCTAAAATCGAGGGTTAGACAAATTTGAAAAGGTTAGGTTAGAACTAAGGAGATGCACATGGAAAACATATGAGTTGATATGTTAGGTTTAAAGAGCTAAACATGACTTTATGTCTCATTATTTGAACTTTGACTCAAAGTTATCTAAGGGCATATTATAAAGAGGGAATAGAAAGCCCAATTCGAACTTTTAAGGGCAATTAATAATTCAAACTTTTAAGGGCAATTAATAATTCAAACTTGTTAAAGTTGCACCCTTAATAAAGTAGAAGAAAATCATACAAATTAATATAAATAGGGATATTATGATCAAATGTACTTATAAACTACAAAAATTTTACCTTACATTATAAAAACTAACACTTATAATTTAAAACTAACAATTATAATTTTGATGGAATTTTTTGTTCTATGAAATTAGATGTTATAAATTTGAAAATATTGAGACAAATTGTTACATGGTAAAAATTTTAAGACCAAATTAATATAATTTGAAAATACAAAAACTAAATTCTTACAAATTAAAATTTAAAAATTGAATAACAATAGAGGTCAATATATTTTGGTTGTCCTTGAATTTTGTGTTATATTTCAATTATATTCTTGATACTTTTCAATTTTTTTTTTTAACTATTGAATTTTGAAAATTGAAAATTGGTTCTAAAAAATACTCTTTAATTTTGAAATGGTTTATTTTGTTTTAGTTAAAATGAACGTTCAAATATAACATGACAATATATATGTAAAAAAGAAATTGCACTCATAAATACTATTTACAATTATAAGATTAAGATCATTGTTACTATTTATTTTACAAGTAAGTACACAAATAGTTACCACGTGAACTAGCTCCTACGTGAAATTTACATGAATGATGTTGTAAATAATATTATCACATATCTCTTCCAATTTTTTATACATTAGTGGTCCTATCAAATTTTATCATACTTTAACCCAAAAAGAATTGAAAAGAAAAACTCTCAATTTATATTTAAATAAAAATCAAATGTGAACGCTAAAAATAAAACATTTCCAAATCTATGAGTATACTTGAAATTACAAACTTTATTTTTTAAAACTCATATTTAATAAACACAGATTCCATTAGATATAAGATATAAAGTTATATCTATAGATTAATTAATTTTAACTAAAAGTTGTTGGACATTTTTAAAAGTCTAAATAGAACATAAAACATAAACTCTAAATTTGCTAGACTAAACTTAGAAATTTAACCAAATATTTTAAAATTATGATGGAGGGAGCAATAACTATTCTCCCCTTGCGTGTCTTCATACCTGTCAAAGACAAGATCATTTGTCAAATTTATTGAACATTTCATTCTTGCTCTAAACTCTCACCTTTTTATTTTTAATTTTTAATTTTTTTTTATTCTTAATAGTTAATAGTATCTCAAGTTTCTTTTTCAAGCATCCGAATTAGGCATTCCCCAAATATATATCTAGTATAAGCATGTTAATTAATTCTAGGTTGGTTAAATTAGAAAGTCTTGGTTAATCACAAATTGTCAATTCATGATTTAAGTTAATGATAAAAAAAATGTATTTTTTTAATAAATTTGAGATCAATTGCAAATTTATATTTTCTCAAACTAAATTCAAATATATGAAAAATTGGTAAATCATATAACGTAAGTTGCCTAAGTATTGATCCATCAAGTAGTGTATGCTAGTCCATTGAAAATGGATTGAGCCAAAATTTAAATAATTCAAGTTTTTTAAAAAGGATTAGGTTAAGTAGAGATCTCCATTTAACTATGGCCCCGACTCGCCTTAAACGGGGCGGGGAATCCTCGAATACACAAGGAATGGGGGAGGGAGTGGGGATTTTTTCCCCATTTACAAATCAGGGTCGGGGACAGGGATTATTTTCCCCATTCCTGGCCCCACCCCGCCCTAGATTTTATTTATTTATAATTATAATATTATATATATATATAATTATCTTAAATGACAAAACTGCTGAAAAATATTTACAACTAATAGCAAAATACACAGTCTATTCGCGATAGACCGCGATAGAAAGTGAAATTTTGCTATATTTGTGAATATTGGTTCCTTTTGCTATATTTGAAAAGAGCTCTCTCTATATATATATATATGAAAACTTTGTTAGGATAATTATGGATGTTATATAATTATGTAAGTTTAAGACTTTATTTACTTTAATTGCTTAGATGTTGTAATATTTAGGATGTTCTAATTTTTATAAATCATGAGAATTTAACATTTTTATTATATCCTTTTTAAATTGCATATGTATTATTGTTTTTATTTGAAAATTTGATAATGTTTTATTTGAATGAAAATTGTAAAGGAAATGCTTAAATTAAAGAATTATTAAAAAATATATTTAATTGAACTAAAAAAATTGTTCAAATTTTTCAAAATAAAAATGTTAAAAAAATCAAGACGGGGAATCCTTGACCCTTTCCCCGCGGGGACAAGGAATGGAATGGGAGGCGGGGACGGGGAAGCCTTCCCCGTCCCCCTCTGACATCTCTTAGGATTAAGTCCAAATAAACCTAAACCCAAAAGTAGGGTTCAAAGTCAACCAAGCTCAAGCTCGTACTAAGATCCCTCAAAACTTTATAAATAGAGGAGGTCACCCTTCATTTTGGTCATCCATGATTGACATTCACTCATCATAAGTTAAAGCCTCTAGTTAGAATTTACAAGAGTGCATGAGCCAAAGAATCCCAAGATTCAAAATTGAGAAGATTCAAGACTTAGAAGATTTGAAGACTCTCCACAATCATCTCTTTACAATCTACACATTGGGGATTTAATTTTCTCTTGTTTGAGAACAAGTTGACAAGTCCTTAGATCAAAGTCTACATATATTTGAGAGAAAATGTCAAAGGATTATACATTAGATATTGTAACACTACTACCAAATTAATAAAATCATCTTCATTCTGTGACTTAAATTTCTTTCCAAAGTTTCGTGTGAATAAAAAGTTAAACTACCATTTTGATTCATATATTTTAGGTTTCATTCTACTTCAGTTGTCCAATTTTGGTCTTTTTACTTTTAGTAGATCTTAGATTTAGTCCTTGTACTTTCAATAAATATTGAATTTAATCTTTCAAAGTTAATTTTGTTTTATAAAAATTGTTTAAACAATAACAATAATTTTTATATGAAAAAAATGACATTATTTAAATATATTTTCATAATTTTTAAAGGGAATTAAATGCTAATAGAGACTAATTTTGTTTAAGAAAAAAATCAACAATAAACTAACTACATACATTGTTTAATTCTAAGATTTATTGAAAACATAGAGACTAAAAATAAACATGTACTAAAACTAAAATATAATAAGACTCAAACTAGTATCTTTTAACTAAATTTTATATAATAAAATTATTTGATCCTCTGGTAATATATAGGTTGTAAAATTCAACGAATTGTAATTTTTTTAGACTGGCACCTATAATATTTGGATCAATCAATTCAACCAATTTTAACCAGGCTGACCTTAATTTTCCACATGTTTAGAAAATTTTTCCCCCTTCTTTCACGTTACACATTATGAAATTAAAGCAAGTAATAAAAACACTTTTTATTAAATTATCTAATAAAAATGTTACTATCGGATAATAGGGGTAATTGTTTTAAATAATAAAACTGCTAGAAGTATTTCAAATATAGCAAAATGTCATTAACTATTAATGATAGACAGTGATAGATATACTATCATTTGTTATTGTCTATCAATACATTTTGCTATATTTGAAAACATCACTTATAAGTATATGTATATTATTTTTATTTTGAATCTATATATATATATATATAAAAGATTATTTTCAAATATAGAATAATGAACCAAAATTTCACAGTCTTTTTGCGATAGACCGCCATAGACTACTATCTGTGTCTATCGGTGTCATGATAGACATAGATAGTAGTTTATTGCGGTCTATCGTAGATAGACTATGATATTTTGCTATTATTTGTAAATATTTTCAACAATTTTGCCATACCGACTCCTCAAAATTTGGTAACTTCAACTCCATATATATTCAACTGGGTTGCATAACAATATCACTTTTGAATTTTGTTCTTTCCTAAAGTTAGTTCTGCTACCTTACCATTTATTTGATATATAATTTTCACTAATTTTCTTAAAAACACCTTTAAGTTCTTAACTAAGGTTAGTTGATTAACTTAAAAAATATATGTTTTTCAAAATTTATTTTTATTTAAATACTATTGATAAGAACTGTTTAAGATAAAATTACGATTGACTTTCAAAATCTACTTCGAGTGGTTGTCAAACACTTGTATTTATTTTAAAATTACTTATTTTTTAAAATTAAACACTTGAAAAGTTATTTCAAATACACCCTAAATTTAAAAATTAAATAAAAAAATTAAAACTTTGTAGTTAAAAATAAGGAAGTATATTCAAATAGATATATGTCCATACACCACTACTAATTGAGTTCTCTTTTTCTTATATACAATATAGTCGATGATTTCTTTTATCAGTAGTATGAGAAAAATATAAGTTATATTATAAATTTACTATCTAAACTTTAATAGTCTTGATTTATTTTGTAAAGCTTTAAAATAAAAAAAATTATCTTAAATGGCAAAACTGCTGAAAATATTTACAATTGATAGCAAAATACACTGTCTATCTGCAATAGACCGCGACAGATTACTATCTGTGTCTATCGTGACACAGATAGTAGTCTATCACTATCTGTTGCAGTTTATCACATATAGACAGTGAAATTTTGCTATATTTGTAAATATTTTGGTTCCTTTTGCTATATTTGCTACGTTATTAATTAAAGTATAAAAAATGAAGTGACATGTTCATTCAATATATTTTATATTTTAGTTGATTGATACAACAGGATAATTGGATGGGTAAAGAAAAAAAAAAGTTTAAAATGTCGACGTCAACAAAAATATCGAAGTCTTTCATTTTATGAAAATTTTAATGAATATTTATGGAAAAATTATAAAAATAAGAAATTCAAAATATTAAATAAACTAGTAAATAAATATTTAATGATGTTAACAGGTCAACATGTCTGTTAATTGTATTATATTTATGTTAGTAATATTTTATTACTTATTTTTTATGTTTCATGGATTTTTCTATGATATGATAGAAATATCAATACATCGTTCCTCATATCAATATTGAACTCATGGAAACATGAAAACATTGATATGTCATATAAATTCAACATTATGAAAAAAAAAAATAGTCAAGTAAATAAATTAAAGTAATATGGTAGGAATTAGGCATTAATTGCATTTTCGAGTAGTCAAAGGGTCACATGTCTTTGTTTCAAAATAAATGACATGAGTGGAAAGAGAAAAAGTCACATATTGAATAAATATGTATTTTTAATTCAACCACTAAACTCTGAGATAATTGTAATTGGTATCTTATTAACTATCTATTGATTAACTTTTGGATTGATTTTCGGTTTGATGAATAGTGTAACGTAAGTAACACAAAATATAACATATATATAGCTCTCAATTCACAAGTCATGTTTTAGTACTAAGAATTGAAAATGAGCACATCTAAGTATAGCTTAATGAAAAAGGCACCAATTATTCTTACAAAGATTAATGGTTCGGTCACTCACTCATGTAATGATTAAGCATAAAGAAAAAGAAAAGAAAACTAGAAATGAAAGTATCTACAAATTGTGTCAAGTATATATGGAGAGCGTAATTTTTTATGTCCATGAGCTACATTACGTCCTCATTAGATGATTAGTTAGGTTGTGTGGTTTTATTTTTTTTTCTCTCTCCAAAGCGGCATGCAACTTCTATCGAGAGGATTCATGGTAGCTCCCCTCTTTGGAATTTGTTTCCTTAAGCTGTGAAATATGTACTTTTCTTCTAATGGATTTTGGTTGTGTGTCTTGAACTCAGAATTTTGCTTATCTTAGACTACTTCTAAGAGTGAAAATTGTCTCACAAACGAAAATGACTTCTTTCAGTATGTTTGTCCTCACACAAATGCGTCTTGGGAAATTGTCCTTGAGGTCACCCAACATAGAATTGCTCCGTACTAAACACACTTAGCTTTTGAGTTCTTATATGAGTGAGTCATACAAAAGGAAAGTGAACCTTATTGGTATAGGTAGCAACTTACAATTCTCTTAAGTTTTTCTTAATCGTACTTTCAAATCCTCATAATCTTTTTATTTGGTTGTAATCTCATTTCATTTATATATCCTTCCTAAACTCGAGATTTACAATATGTGGGGTCCTTTTCTTTTCAATGCAATTTTAGTATACTTTGAAAACAAAGAGTATGTCAAACAGAACAAAACTAAGCGAATGTAACACATGATATATTTATTTCCTTTGGTGTTCCGAAGTTTAAATCCAGTAAAAAATAAAGTTTGTTTGTGAATTCTACTTAGGAAAAAAAAAGCATATATGGAATTATGAATAAGAAGTATGCGTGTTAGGAATGTAGATTCAATAAATTTTCTTGTCGCCAATGGACACATACCTTAATCCAAACAAATTAAATGAGTGGAAAGTGGCAATAGATTATGCAAAATGAGGCAAATGAGGGATCATTTCACAATTAATAGAACCACCAAAAGAAAAAAAAAAAAAAAAGCCAAGGCTATGTATGTATATATGTAGATGATATTAGGTTGAGTAGAATTAAATAATCTAATTTTGTGAAAGGAAAAATCTAGTATGAACATTGAGAATAACTTAAAAGCCAAAATGTTTAAAATATGATTTGGATTGAAATATCAATATCTCAAATTTACAAAAATCTCGATGAAAATATCGATAAATGTTAATGTCGAATTTTTTTTTTTTTGAAAGAACTTATAAGAAAAAAAAAATTAAGAAAGTGTTTGAATCAATAAATGAATATTTTATACTTTTTGAACAAGTTAAGATGTGAATTATTTATATTACTTCACACAAGTAATATTTTATGTTCATAAATTTATTTACCAAATAAAACAATGTCAACTAAATCATCCTTATGATATTAAACTTATAAAAATGTGAACATAAATAATTATATTGATGGATGGAAATGTTGACATGTGAGATAGAAAATTTAATTCCGGTTAGAAAGAATACTAGAAATTTTGTGAGAATACCTGAAATTTTATGTGTGTATAATTATAAAACTGCCTAAGTGCATCCAAAGCTACAACTATCTTGTACATTCTACCCAATTTTCGAATTATGCTTTGTCAAACAATAAATTCTTCTTAAATTTTTTAAAAACTATTTTAAAAATTTTTGTTTGTTGTGTGATTAGAGTGATTAGATGCAGAAGGAGAAGTGCATCTTAAGATGCAGCAATCTGTTGGTCTCTCTCTACATATATATATTTGAATTTCGCAAAAGCAAAAGCAAATTTGGGTGCGATGGATGGAGAACTCAAGAACTTCATGAAGGCCTCCCTCACAATCATGGTGTCTCTATTATACTCCTATTTCATTGCTTCGAAGCTTCCCAAAGGCAAATTCAGGCTCTTCTCTCTCTTCCCAGTTTTCTCTCTCTTCGCTGTTCTTCCCCTCTTTCTCTCCTCCGTCTTCCTCACCGGCACCGTCGCCTTCTTCATCACTTGGCTCACAACATTCAAACTCTTTCTATTTTCATTTAATTTAGGCCCTCTTGTTTCCAACCCACCATTGACTTTCCCTCTCTTTGTTTCGGTTGCTTGTCTTCCAATCAAAATCAAGCCAAAAGAAACTGACCCAGATTATAAAAATCTAAAAAAATATTCAAATCCCAAGTTGGGTCTAAATTTGCCCGCCAAAATCTTGCTTTTCGCCATCTTGATCGCGGCTGCCGACCGCATTGACCGTCTTCGGTCAAACGTAAAGCTTTGCGTCTACTGTGCGACATTATATCTCTTCGTCGACGTTCTTCTGGGCGTGTCGAGTGCTTTTGTTCAATTAGCATTTGATGGCGTCGAGCTTGAACCGTCGTCAAACGAGCCTTTCTTGGCGACATCGCTCCAAGATTTTTGGGGGAGGAGGTGGAATTTGCTGGTGTCAAATACTTTGCGTTACGGCATTTACAAGCCGGTTCGAGCCACAGTTGAGGGTGTAGTGGGGCAGCAGTGGGCGGCAGGAATGGCGGTGATGGCGGTGTTTGTCGCATCGGGAGTTATGCATGAGCAATTGGTGTACTACATTACTAGAGAAGTGCCTACATGGGAGGTCACATGGTTCTTTGTTCTTCAAGGGGTGTGTGTGGTGGTGGAATTTGAGTTGAAGGCCGTCGTGGGACGACGGTGGCGGCCACCTACGGTGGTAGCATGGTTGTTGACACTGGCATTCTTGCTTGTCACTGCTGCATGGTTGTTCTTTCCACCATTATTAAAGGCTGGTATTTTTTCTGGACTTCTTAGGGAATTGAAGATGTTGGAAGAGTTTGTGTGGAAACTCATTTTAAGCATATTTTAGAAAGGATGAGATAAAAAGAGTTTAGGATCCAGTTGGTAAGTATGAAAATGGAAACTTCTCTTTGAAGTAGTGTTTTCAGTTATTGTTGTGGTGGGAAATTTATTTTCAAATTTATGTGTGTTTTTCATAGTTTAATTTGTTTAAATAATTTTGTTTGTATTTTTAGGATGTTTGAGACAAATAGTGGCGTTGTTAAGTTTGGGGTTGTTTAGGTCCATGGGGTTCTCGAGTTTTGGAGCTCACAATGCAATAAGACATAAAATTGATATTTTTTAGTTGCGAGCTCATGGTGGACTTAAGGACTTTTGTTGAGATTTTTGTCTTAAGTCTCGTAATTAATGTGATATTTAATCATTATTTAATTATTTTACTCGCATTATTATATTATCTATTAAATGAAATTTTTAAGATTATTACTTTAATCTTGAATAATATGTGGTTGACATGCGAAAGAATCGTGTTCAAAATATTATGTAATATATTGATAAAATTGGGTGTTTTAATTAACCTAGTAACATCTTAGATTTGACTCACTTTGTAACAATTGTTCATGTGGAGACATTTGAATGAGGATATCCTATATAATGAGTGAACTGTGAAATATTTAATCTATTTTTATAAATTCATGAATTGCAAAGATTAATATTTAATAGAATGATCATATAGAACTCGATATTATATTCTTGAGTGAATTATAAACTTTGCTTGTAAGGGCTCGTCTTTTGATTTGCATGAAGTTAGATTGGCTATTGTAGTTGACTCAATAAGTCTACTATTTTGGTGACTTGACAAAATAGAGAGTTAGGAACGTAATCTCATAAGATGGACTTTACTCTTTCCCATGTAGGAAGTTGATGAGTAATTTTATTAAGTGTTAATTTCGAGACTTGATCGAACAATGTAGTCTCGTCTTGGTTCAAGAGAGACTTAGTTTATGGTTGATCATAAACAAATTATATTTTAAAGAATTAGTGGTACTCAAGGACGTGCAATAGGTAATAATAGGGGAGTAAAATGAAAACTTCACACATCTGTAATTACAAAATAATTCATGAAGAATTGAATTGCATGTAATGATTGGATTCATGAACACAACTTATCTTACATTATATGTCTATAAGTGAGTAACTTATAGTTAATGAATGAAAATTCATTAATTAATTTTGTATCATTAGAGTTTATAATTTGCAGGTTCATAAGGTCTCTTTGCTAGCTCATAGTAATACTACATAGTAATACTAAATGATCAATTTGATAAATTAATATTCAATATATTTTTTATATAACTTATAGGTTCATGGACAAAACTAATGGATCGTTTTGATTCTCAGTGCAATTTTCATTATTATTTCCACTTTTATTATTTTTAGATTAAAACTAGACATATTTGTTTCCTTTATGGTCTTTTTCTAAAGAACAAACATACATGCACCATAATAATCCGTCCTCTTTCTAAACAATACATATACATGCATCATAATAGGTTAAACACCAAAAACCAAGGGTTAGAGTTTATATTAACCAATAATTTTTTGTGTTCTCCAAATACAAACCAAGATGTCCAATTTTATACTAAAAAATCAAACTTGGTTTGGTTTTTCGATTTTCAGTCAACCAATTACGTATTTTTATCATTTTACATTCTTAATAGCTAGGATTTTAATTAGCCCTTCTCGTTGATTGTAATGCTTAGCACCCTCATCCATAATCACTCTTAATAATTTTAATGCTTTAATGTAATTTTTTTTGAAGCATCTCTCTCAAGCCCTTTTCGTTGATTGCTTTTGGCTTTATTTGTGTTTTCTGACTCTTCATATTCAATGAAAGAGAGTGAAATATGATAGGAGTCCTAAGAATGTTTAACCTAGCTAGTTGAAATATTTTGGTATACCTACTTACATACAATAACATATCTTTTTCAAAAAGAAAAAAAAGTTAGGATTTTAATTGTTTGAGGTTATTACTATATTATACACACCATTACATTATTAGCGAGAGTTGAGTGGTTGTACATATGTGTGCTTCTCTTTTATGAAGAAAGGACTTATACTTGGTGTCAAAATTCTATGCAAAAGGAACTATTTCATGGCTTAAAGTCAATGTTGGTATTTATTGGTTCCTTGTTTGTAGGCTTTTTTACATGATTAGTATCATTTTTCTTTCATTACATCTCATATTAAATGTCAATTTCCTTCTTTGCTACAATTCTTTATTGATACTTTTCTTTGCAACCAAACCTTTTTGCTTGGCCTAAATATATAGCTAGCTCCCATTAATGCTAAAGATTTATTTTGTATAACTTAAATATAGTTTAACTAGTTAATGTATATGTCACTAAACAATAGATAAACAACCAAGATCAGAAAATCGATGTGACCAATCGAACTGAAGTCGTTCAGTCAATGTAGTGATATATGTAAGTCAAGGTCAATTTTGTACATAGCAAAATTGACAAGTTGATTGGTAGGCGAGCTAAAAAAAAAAGCTCAAACGACCAAATTTATTGACATGTATATATATATATATATATATATATATATATATATAGCATCATATCTTTTTTGTTTTATTTTTTTCATCACTCTTTACACTTCCACTCTCTCTTTCATCACTTCTTGTCTTCTTAGTAGTTTTCTCAATGTGTAATACCATTAGATGCTTGATATCTATGTTTCCAACTTAACATCCATTTGTCAAATATGAGCTAACTAAAAGGTATCAGCTCCACTTGTTTGAATGTGTGAGAGCAAAAACAATCTCCAAGTATGGGTAGATGATATTGGAGTTTGTTGAATCTTTTTTTATTTTTTTTATTATTATTATTATTATTTTGAATTCAAATTAAATAGCTGAATTTGGATGGTAGTTTTGAAAAATAGCAAATCGATGTCATTTAATGAAATATAGCCACTCTCGTGGAATTGTAGAACCTGCCACTCTATCTTTTATTTTGATTACATCTTCAAGGCATCATCCTTACCAATTGGTNTTTTTTTTTTTTTTTTTTTTTTTTTTTTTTTTTTTGTAGGAATGGTGTATTTGAAATGTATTTGAAATTCTCCATTCTTTTTTATTTTCTAAACTAAATTTGTTTATAAAAAGATTTTCTTCGAATTTTTTCAAATAAGATTTAGGTATTATATTCACTATTTATGACTCTTAGATAGGAAACAATGACTCCAAACGTATCAGGTTGTATCAATTTCAATCATAAATAAATATAAATAAGTAAAATGGTGATTTCACCATCAATTCTATGCTAATTTGCCATTAGCTTTAATAGAAAATTGTGTAAAAATATATTCATAAACTCATTAATTTCAATAAATAAAGTTTTACACAAAAATAAGTTTGATCAATGTATAAATTAAAGGGTAATTGTTTTTTAATGATAAAACTGTTAGAAATATTTTATAATATAGCAAAATGTGATTATCTTTGGCGAAAAGCAAACAATTGCATTTTGCTATACTTGTAAATATTTTGGCTCATTTTGCTATATTTGAAAATAACACTAAATTAAACTTGAATGACTTTGCCAAAATTCATTAATTTGAACTAAGAATTAGTTCTAATACCATTTTCTCAAAAATTCTATCCCTTTCATGCGGAATACATGTTTTATAATTCATCGAATGTATAAGAAAAAAGCTTATTAAATGGTAAATTGCAATACATTTGAAAGTTTTTAGGGTGAAGAATGCATCACTCATCAAAAGTTTAATTTGACGTGCAACTTTATGAAATTGAAAGTTTAAGGTTAAAATTGACACAACTTGACAAGTTTACGGTCAGGTAAAATTTATTGTTTTTTTCCTTTTAGATATTATCGTATCACTTAAAATCGTATTAGATTGTAACCATTTAACTATTATATTATCCACCCATGGTAACATTATCCACAGTGTAGGATAACGAAAGGAGTCAACACTTCTATCTTCCTTTTTGAAACAATATCTAATATTTTCTCCAAAATTTTTAGTGGTTGTTTGGATCGTTGGAATGTAATCGATATTACTAAAAATTTGATTACGATAAAGTTTATGAAATGAGAAGCCCAACACAACTTGTGGAAGGGTGGAGTTTCAACCAAGAGTGGAACAAAAATTTGAAAATTTGAAAAATCAACCCGAACCAAATGGATTCATTGGTATGGTTTGACATGGTTTGGTATTTAGTATAAAATTAAGCATCTTGGTTTACATTTTAAAAAAGAAAACCAAAAACTATTGGTTTGTATTGGTTTCTTTTAATTGAAAAACCAATAAAATTGAACTGAACCGAGTCATATATACACTCTTAAAAATAAACTCTATTTCTAGGTCCCTTTTAGTATTTTAATTATTATGGTGCACGATAAATTTATTGTTTAGAAAAATGAATAGTTATTTTAGTGCATGTATGTTTGTTATTTAGAAAAAGGAAAGAAAAAAACAAAGATGTCTAACTTTTAATTTGAAAGAAACGAAAAGGCTCAATTTAAAACAAAAGCAGAAATAAAAATAAAAATTTGGTGGTTGAAAGAAAAAGAAAATGTCAAGAATAAAAAACCAAACCGATAATAAATCGAATTGAAAAAAAACCAATCTATTGATTCTGGTCTTTGCTGACATCGGTATTTAAAATTGAACAAAATTTCATCAACTTTTTTAAGAAAACAAAATATTTTCAAACCTTAGGATACAATTTGAAAATTAATCTAATTAAACAACAGATTCCATGTTTGTGAAAATAAAACATTTAATGAAAAGATACTTGAGTTTGAAATTAACTATTATTTCAATTTCCTCATTCCAGTAGCTGCTTAATGTTTTAATTGAGTAGTTGTTTAATGCTCGAGAATTTCCTTATCTTATTTACTGAAAAAAGAAATTATCTTTATTTTTCGAAGTCTAGTGTGGAGGTGACGTTTTTGCGCAATTATGTCAATTTCCTCATCCGAGTAATAATAGTAAATTGGTCGTCGGAGAAAATATTATAATTAGGCACAATAATTTTTCATACCCACCAAGGGAATTTGACGTGGGCTATTTTGTAGCCACATCGAACTATAAATCTCATAGTTACCAACACATTTTATGTCAATTAAATAATGTTCGTTTTGAATAATCTTCAATTCTTACAAGTAATAAAAAAGATTTAAACAAAAATAAAAGCTAATCAAGACACTCATAAATCATAATTACTTCAAATTGAAAAACCTCTTGATGCAAAATCTGTTTTCTTTTTTTTTTAAAAAAAAATATTAGGATAAATAATTATTATAAATCCATCCGAGGACGTTTCATCTTCCTTGAAAACTTACTAATTAAACCGATAAATAGCCAAATACAAAAAAATGACATATTTGGCTATTAACACACACTCAACTAGTAATATACAACTTTATTAAAACATTTAAGTCCTAAAGTTTTTTTGGTGCTTTCATTATTGTCTGTTTTCCTTCTTTTTTCTTTTTTGTTATAATCTATTTACTGTAATTGATTGAGGTAAAATTTATTTAAAAGATAAACAAATGTCAAAGAATAAGAGGTGAGAAGAGAAATAGAGAGATTGAAGTAGGGGAGAGAGAGGAAATCAAAGGAGGTGTAGGTTATAGATATTAGATAAATGATACCAATGCAACTTTTGCAAGTTTAGAGGTATGTTTACACCAAGTTATTAATGGTTTTTGTTCATATATTACCAATAAAAGTTTGTTTCATATATATATATATATATATATATATATATATATATATATATATATATATTTTAGTTTAAGTGTATCTTTTTTAACTTTTGAAAGTTTAAAAGTTTTTTTTATATATATAAAAAAAAAATTTGTTTTATATATATATATATATATATATATATATATATATATATATATATATATATTTTAGTTTAAGTGTATCTTTTTTAACTTTTGAAAGTTTAAAAGTTTTTTTTTCAAGAAACAAAAATTAATTGTTTACATTCAAAATTAACGGTAAGAGTATTATTGGAACTTTTGAAAACTGATATTTTTTACACAAAGTACAATTCAAAGACATTTTTTATAATCTAGCCTATTGTTTGGGAAATTTGTATGATGACCCGAAATTTGGGTCCAAAATTCAAAGACATTTTTTATAATCTAGCCTATTTTTTGGGAATTTTGTACGATGACCTGAAATTTAGGTTCAAAATGGCAAATGGCCTATTTTTAAAAAAATGTCAAATGACTTTCTGCTAACGTCATGTTCGGGTGAAATTACTAAAATAGACTCGTGCATGGGGAAAAAGCCATTTCGCTCTTGCTTCTCTTCCTTTCCTCACTCACAATCACCCTCCTCTCGCTCTTGCTCTTCTTTTCCTCACTCACAAATCACTCTGCTCTCTTATAGCCGAGCTTGTGCGTGGTTTTTCGCCGAAGTTGGTTGTGCCAAAAAAGAAGGAAAGAGAAAAAAAAAGAGAAAAAAAACAATTCCGCCAAAGTTGGTCATGTCGGTGAAGAAGAAGAAGGAAAGAGGGAAAAATAGAAAAAAGGAGTTTCACTGGGGGAAGAGAGGAAAAAAAAGAGTTTTGCCGAGGTTGGTTTGCCGCAGAAGTTGTTATTCCATAGGAGAAGAAGAAGGAAAGAGGAAAAAAGAAATCAAGGGCAAATTTGTAACTTTACTTGTTCATGACATCAACAAACGGTCATTTGACACTTTTTTCAATGGGTTATTTTACATTTTGGGTCTCTAGAATAGGTCACCTACAATTATTCCCTATTTTTCTCTCATAATTCAGCTATAAAGAAAACTATTTTTTTAGTATAATAAAAATAAGGGGAATTGAGTCACGTATCTCTTAATTACTAACGCATTAGTAGACTACTCATTTTTTTTCTTTTGACAATAGGTAGAATAGAGAAAAAATGAATTTTCAACTTCAAAGTTAATAATATATAAATATTATGTTAGTTGAACTATACTTACTTATGTGTATACGAGTCACTTTGGCGTCATAAAATAATTGTTAGGCCACCTTACCCCGATAAAGTTCTTTCAAGCTTTTCGGCCTTTAATAACTTTACATTTTAAAATAAATAAATATAAAATTATTGCAAAAACCCATCAATTCACCGTTCCACCTAACCCTTCAAAATGAAAAGACAATAAAAAATGACTAAAAGGAAGTTTCATTTGAACTTGTTTTTATTTATTTATTTATTTATTATTATTATTATTTATCTTTTAACTATTTTCTTTCCAATTGTCCCCATTTTCAAAGACGTTCTCAACCTTCAAACCATGCATAAACGTAAATTATATCTCATAACAAAAAAAAAAAAAAAACTTTTCAAAAGTTTATTAATCTTTCAAAATAAATATTTTTCAAAAGATACATGTTATGTTGTTGATCATTTTTAAACTATTTATTCACAAGACAAAATTTATATATTATTCTTTTCAAAGGTTTTTATTTGGTCAAAATACACCTTCAGGTTTTAGATTTGAGATTATTATTATTTAATTTTTTAAAAATTTAATAAATATTTTTAGTCTCTAAATTTTAAAAAAGATAGTTCGAAATGGTATTTAAACTAATTTGTTAATTTAACTTTAGTTGATTAAAATAGGAAATGGATTGTATTTGCTAACTTGAGAAAAAAAAAATGTTAAATTGCCAATTGAAGCATATTTCAATAGGTTATGAACTTGTATTATTAACTTCGGAGTTTGATGTTCATCTCTCTACTTTGTGTATATATATATATATGATTAATTTGTTTTGTTTTCTTGGGTGGGGATGATTTTTTTTTTTCCTTCTTTCGATGCATTTGGTGACTATTGTGCAGTTGTTAGTGTTCATGGTATCATTGAAGAGGTGAAAACATAGAAAAACTAGGATGGAGGATGTATTTTTGGGGCGAAATGGCATTTGATTGATCAATGGACCAAATTTATCCCTATTCAATCAGAAGTATAAGTAATTCATCTTATATTTTTATAGTCAATTTCAACTTAAATAAATATCCACACAATCTTCTTCTTGAGTCTATAACTTTATATTTATATATTTAGGATTAAACTGTTAGTAACGAAAATAAACTCGAAGAGAATGATCATGGGTATATAAAAAATAAGAACAATTATCTTCACTGATATGAGATTTTTTGGATGGTAACGTACCAAAAGCAAAATCGTAAGGATTCATGTTTAAAATAGACAATATCATACTATTGTGAAAAGGGTAATTGCGTTGGGCAGTATTTTAGAGATAATAATTAAATGTATAACAACACTTTTTAAAAATTACAAATATAGTAAAATCTATCCGTTATAAACTCTATCGTTAATAAATTCCTATTGGCGATATGGTCTATCACTAATAGACCTCTACTAGTTTTATGTTCTATTATTGATAAACTTCAAAAGCAGAATCTAAATCTTGCTATATATACAATTTTCTTTGCATTGTGCTATATTTGCAAATTAAATATTTTGAGGTTGATTGCTATATATGCAATTGCCCCTTGTGAAAATAGATTGGAGGTTTCATGTTATCATTGTAAGCAACAACGTCTCATGTCCAGGACTCCTTTTTCTACATTGGTTTTTATGACTTTTTTTTGTTACTCAACTTTTTCACTATTGAACTCAACGTAATATGCTAATCTAATTATTTGGTACAAATTATTAGGGGTGCAACAAAAAATTTAAAAATTAAACCAATCTACTGATTTGGTTTAGTTTTTTTATATAAAATTGGACAATATTGGTTTGTTTTTAGAAAAAGTCAAAAAATATTGGTTTAGATCGGATTTTGATTGGAAAAACCAATCAAAACAAAACCGAACCAATAGTATATATATCCTTAAAAATAAACTCTAACATGAGGTATCTTTTGGTGTTTTAATTGTTATGGTGCATATATATTTATTCTTTAGAAAAGAGACCAATTATTATTTAGTGTGTATATTTTTTATTTACAAAGTGTCAAGAAAAACAATAAAAATGTCCAATTTCAATCTATTAAAAAAAAAATGGATCCAATATTAATTTAAAATTAGCAAAAGGAAAATTATTTTAAATAGCAAAACTGTTGAAAATATTTACAATTAATAGCAAAATACACTAATACAGATATCAATTAATATCATAATTAATACAGATTCACATATATACAGTGAAATTTTGCTATATTTGTAAATAGTTTGGTTTCTTTCTTGCTAGGACATCCACATAATAATTGAACTCCAAAAGAAATGTAGTGTTTGAATTTTTGCTCTAAAGCCTGAAAACTACTGTCTTATTATTTAATTTATAACTTTTGTTTGCAATATTAGATTATTCGTATTACATGAAAATTAAAAATTATTAATATAATTTTGGTTTGACAAATGGAAAAATGGAAAAATATCATGTTCGAGTAATAATATAAAGAGTCTATTGTATATAGATAATGATTAGTATTTTATCTCAATAACATATTGATACAACTCATTTTATAATTGTTACAAATGATTTATTTCAAATCGTGGAGATATCAAATTTACAATGAGTTTGAAGAAGACTGACACAACATTTATTGTCATTTTATTATTGTCGACAATATGTGTATTGGTTTTTCAAAAAAAAAATTAATCATTTATTTCAAACTGAAAAATGAAAAAAAAATTATGTTGATAGTCTTTTTGTCACAAACATCGACTAAACTAAAAAGTTTTGCATCGATAAAGACTAAAATTTTGTAAATGGTGCTTAAAAAAGTGTTTTTAAATGCCAAAAAAATATATATAATTTATTTTTGGACCAATTGTAAATGTAATAAGACTCAAAGTATTAGTGAATATAACACAATACAAACAAATTTACAAATATAGCAAAATTTAAATGTTGTTCTTAGAGTTTATTTAGTGATAGACTATATCACATATAAAAGTCTATCCGTCATAGAGTCTATCATTAGCGTAGGATTATATGCTGATAGATTTTACTATATTTGTAATTGTTTAAAAATATTGCTATACATCTAATTATTAGCCTTACAAATAATATAATTATCCTTTATTTTTTAAAGTAAAAAAAATAGTAATTGTAAATGAAAAGAAGGTGGCAGGCATCGTACTCCATAAATTTTCTTGGTTGCACTATGGACCTACTCTTGTTAAAAAAATTAAATGATGCCAACAGATCTTGAGTAAGCAACAAGGTCAATAAGAGAGAAATGATTTGAGAAAAGTTTTTATGGTAGTGAAATAAATGCCTTTTAATTGTAGTAAACAAAATAATTGATTAATTATTTTAATTATTAAAGCACCTTCTTAGAAATCTTCTTAAATTTTTGGTTACATGATCATCAAATATAATATTGGAAAGGGAAAGAATCTATTGGAAATTATAGAAAGACTTTAAAAAAAAAAAAAAAAAAACACTTTATGGGAAATCTTAATTAACATTTATTTCAAAAATGTTTTTAGAATGAGATTATAATTAGAAAAGCTTTTTACAAAACTCAAAAGAGTGGTTTTTATTTTCTTTTTTGGTCAATGACTATGAAATACCAAAATGATTTTTTTAACAAATGTTTGTTCCCTCTAAATTGTTTGTAATCAAAGTACTTTTAGATGCAAACATGAAATACTCTCTTAAAAGGGTTTTTTTTTTTTTTTACATGAAAAAGAAATTATTCGAAACCAAAGTTTAAAATATCGAGGTCACAATTAAATAATAAAAAAGTCCATGAAAATATACATAAAATATCATCGATGAATATTTCCAAAAGAATTATAGAAACAAAAGAAAGTTTTAAAAAAAATTGAAATTGAGAAATTTAACATTTTATGCTTTTTAAGCAAGTTAATATGCTTTTTAGTATAAAAGATATTGGAAGATTTTAATCACACAGCTCTTGGTCACAAATTAACATGTTTATTACTTATGTTATATTTACGTTAGTGAACTTTTTGTCGTTTATTTTTTTATGATTTATATCGATTTACCACTCATATCGCTGCGAAATCGATAAAAATATAAAAATTTAATACCATATACCAAACCATCACTCAAGTCTAAGTATAAATAAAAATGCACAAACTTTTGGAAAGCAAAAACAGAAAAGCAATAGAAGGTAAGCCAAAAAACCTCCAATATGGATGGGGAAATCATTAGATTTATGAAGGTGTTGCTCATATGCACGGCATCTCTATTGTATTGCTATTCCATAGCTTCAAAAATTCCCAAAGGCAAACTCAGGCTCCTTTCTCTCCTCCCAATCTTCTCTCTCTTCGCCGTCCTCCCTCTCGACTTCTCCTACATCGTCCTCACAAGCGGCATCACCATATTCGTCACCTGGCTTACGACCTTTAAGCTCATACAATTCTCATTCGATTTGGGTCCTCTAGCTTCCGACCCACCATTGTCATTCCCTCTTTTTGCCTCCATTGCTTTCTTACCAACTAGAATCAAGGATATCAAAACAACCCCATATGTTCAAAAACATATAAAGGATTCAAATGAACCTCAAGAACTTGACCAAGAACCACCACCCAAGTTGCCTCTAAATTTGCCAGCTAAAGTGGTGTTATTTGCATTATTGGTCTGGGGCAAGAGCTACGTTGACCTTGTCTATCCCATTTTAAAAGTATGCATCAATTGTGGAATATTGTATTTCTACTTAGACATGATTATGAGTTTGTCCAATGCTTTTGTTCGATCAAGCTTCGGCATCGAGGTGAGACAACCATTCAACGAGCCGTATCTCGCAACGTCGCTTCAAAATTTCTGGGGTCGGAGGTGGAATCGGTTGGTATCAGAGACTTTACACAACATGATCTACAAACCAGTTCGTTACAACCTTGGAAGCCCACGATGGATGGCAGTGTTCGTGGTGTTTGTGGTTTCGGGGTTGATGCATGAGCTTTTGTTCTACTACGTCATCAGAGTGGTTCCGACATGGGAAGTCACATGGTTCTTTGTTCTTCATGGTGTGTGTGTGGCCGTGGAGATTGAATTAAAGAGTGCGTTGGGGAAGAAATGGCACTTCCATGGGGCAGTGACCGGACCACTCACGATGGCATTTATTGCGGTCTCCGCTCATTGGTTGTTCTTTCCACAACTATTGAGGATGAAATACTCCCCCTTGTGGCAAGTGTAATTGGAAAATTTTCTAGTACTCTCCTGCTACACATACTCCTTCCATTTACACTATCAATTTTTTTTTTTTTTTTTTTCTTTACGAGATTATGTGCTTCACATTATTGGACCCCACTTCACTGCTAAATCATCATGCTGACCTGCCTTACACTAAATTCGAATAGTACCCATAATTTCGTGGTATGTATAAGAAAATTTTCTCGTAACGAGAATCTTTTTTTAGTTTTTTTTTTTATTTTAATGTCTAGTAAAATGTTTTAGTGTTTTCAAGGATTGCTATATATAACCCAATTTGTGTTCTCGGTTGTTGAAGTTGGATTGATCACTAGAATGTTTCAAACACTTGGGTATGAAATTAGTTCTTATATCTTGGGTGTTAATCATTAAAAGGTACTCCTTTTTTTGCCCTTTTGTTTGGGTATATTTATCTTTGTCTCTTGTGTGCGCTCTTAAAAATTAATCAAAGTTGTCGAAAACTAAAAAGAGTAGCTTTTAATTTTTTTTTTTTTTTTTTGAATTTTGTTAAGAATTCAATTTTTTTTTTTGTTACTTAAGGAAGATACAAACTGTTGTAAAAAGTTGAAAAGAAATAACCTATTAAATGTTGTTTAAAATTCACAAATCTACTAAATAGTTGTAAGTCTATCGTTCATAGCCATACCGTACACATAAAATTGAATTAAATGTTTCATAAAGTCAGTGAATTTTCCAATTTTTTTAAATATGTCAAAAACCCTATTTGACAAAAAAATCAAAAGTTGAAGGATTTAAACACTTTCAATTTTAAACTTGAATATTAATAACTAAATTTGTAATTTAATCAAAAAGTTAATCATTATCTTATCAGAAAGTTTTATTATTTTTAAAGATTGTGGTGCTATTTTCAACAATTCCCAAACCTTCAAAGTTGATTCTATTGTACCTCCCATTTTAATTAGATGCTTTAATATAATCTTTCTTACAACTATATATTTACTAGCTAACTAAATTTAACAAATGATCATATGGCATATCTTCTCAAATAAAATTTAGATAATTGTTGTAAAATTGAGGAGCAAAATAACAAAAAAATGGAAGCACGAAAATCGAGAAATTATAATATTAAAATAATAAAATAATATCAAAGTAATTAAAATAACCAAATTAAATAAAGTAAACTTAAAATAAACTAAAATAAAGAAAGTGAGATTTTATAGAAAATGAAATTTTTCAAATTTCACCAATCTTTTTTCTTCTTTTCTCTCTAATGTGTGTGTTACAATATCCACCAAAAGCCTCTATTTATAAGCAATTTGGCAAGTAGGTGGTGGAGCTTTATGGCCTCTAAGGATGTGTCTTTAGGAGACGTGACATTTAGCCACACTAAGCTTGACTACATAATGAACATCTATTTACAAATATAATATTTATAATACTCTCCCTTAGATGTCCATTATATATTATATGAAATATGGCTCGTTAAAACTAGGAAAAACCCAATGGGAAAAAAATCTTAGATAAGGAAAAAGAGTACATATTTCATATAATCTAATGCTTTTAAAAGAATACAAAACATTTGCTCACTTTCGTAAGAACATTACTTCAGATCTCTGAGTTGCCGCATTCTAATGTTCTGTACCAATTTTTCAAAGGTTGCGTTTAGTAATGATTTTGTAAATAAGTTTGTCGAGTTATCCTTTGAACAAATTTGTTGTACAGTGATGTCGCTATTTTCTTCAAGATCATGAGTGTAGAAAAGTTTTGGTGAAATATGTTTTGTTCTATCTCCTTTAAGAATGTCAGCATGATTTGAGGAAGTTGTTGTTATGGTCTATTTCACTGATCGCCAGGATATAGCAGTTCCTCCCCATGTGAATAGATAACCTGTTTGAGATTTAGCTTTGTGTGGATCAGATAAATATCCAAAATCTACATAACCAACTAAGTCAAAATTTGATTTATTTGAATAAAACAGACCCATATCAATCGTTCCTTGGAGATAACGAAGTATATGCTTAATTCCATTCCAATGTCTTTTTGTTGGAAAAGAACTGTATCTAGCTAATAAATTTACAATGCAATATCTTGTCTTGTATTATTAGCAAGATACATAAGTGCACCAATTGCACTAAGATATGGTACTTCAGGACGAATAAGTTCTTCATTATTATCTCGAGGTCGAAATATATCTTTCTTCACATTTAGTGAACGAATTTCTATTAGAATGTTTAATGGATGTGCTTTGTCTATATAGAATCTTTTTAAAATTTTTCCTGTATAGGTTGACTGATGAACAAATATCCCATCTGCTAAATGCTCAATTTGCAATCCAAGACAAAATTTTATTTTTTCGAGATCTTTCATCTCAAATTCTTTCTTAAGATATTCTATTGCTTTGAAAGCTCTTCAGGAGTTTCAATTATATTTAGGTCATCAACATATACAGATATAATAACAAATCTTGATTGTGATTTCTTTATAAAAACACATGGACATATTGGATTATTTTGATATCCTTCTTTCAACAAATATCCACTCAGGCGATTATACCACATTTGTCTTGATTGTTTTAACCCATATAGTGATCTCTATAACTTATTGAATATAGTTCTCGAGAACTTGATTTATGTATTTCAGGTATCTTAAATCCTTCTGGAAATCTCATATAAATGTCATTATCAAGAGATTCATATAAATATGCTGTGACAACATCCATAAGATGCATGTCCAAATTTTCATACACAGTCAGACCAATTAAATATCTTAATGTAATTGCATCCACCACAGGAGAATATGTCTCCTCATAATCAATACTAGGTCTTTGTGAAAACCTTGTGCAACTAGTCTTGTTTTGTATTTTGTGATCTCATTATTTTCATTTCTTTTTCTCACAAATACTCATTTGTATCCGGTTTGACATCTTCTGGTGTCCAGACTATTGGTCCAAAAATTTAACATTTTTAAAGTGAGTTTAATTAGGATTGTTTCTTTCCACCGAAGCCAATCTTTTCTGTGTCGACATTCTTCAACATATTTTGGTTCAGGATCCTCATTTTCAAATATAATATCAAGTGCAACATTATATAAAAAAATGTTATCAATAATTACATGAGTTCGGTCCCATCTTTTCCCTGTCATGACATAATTTATTGAAATTTCATTATTATCTTTAGGTATTTCACCTTCTTCACTAATTGGATAATCCGTCATGTCTAGGGTTTCTTCGTGGATATTTACATCCTCAACCAAGTCTTTTTTACTATCGTTTATTTTCCTTTTTCGAGGATTTTTATCTTTGGAACCCACTAGTCTACCACGCTTTTGGCGTGTTCCAGATTCATTAGTGACAACTTGCTATGTTGGGATATCAATTTTCGACAGAATATTTGCGACGGGTATATGTGATTAGTTAGTTTCTTTGCATCTATAAATGCATATGGTAATTGATTTGCTATATTTTGCAAATGAATTATTTTCTGAACTTCAAGTTCACATTGATTTGTACGGGGATCTAAATGAGACAATAATGATGCATTCCATGCAATTTTCTTTTCCAACTTCTTAATTTCTCCCCCTAATGTTGGAAAATTTGTCTAATTAAAATGACAATCAGTAAATCGTGCAGTAAATACATCATCTGTCAGGGGTTCAAGATATTTAATAATTGATGGAGAATCATATCTAATGTATATTCCTAACCTCTTTCGAGGGCCCATCTTAGTACGTTATGGTGGAGCAATTGGAACATATACTGTACATCCAAAAATTCTTAGATGGAAAATATTTGGTTCAGGACGATAAGCTAATTGTAATGGTGAGTATTTATGATAAGCTACTAGCCTAATGGGTTCAAGTGACGCAGCATGCAAAATAGCATGTCCCCATACAATGTAGGAAGCTTAGCTCTTATAAGTAAAGGTCTAGCAAGTAATTGCAAACGTTTTATAAATGATTATGCTAAACCATTTTGTGTCTAAATATGAGCTACAAGATGTTCAACATTTATCCCAATTGACATACAATACTTATCGAAAGTTTGGGATGTAAATTCACCAGCATTATCAAGACGAGTGGTCTTAATTGTATAATTAGGAAATTGTGGTCTTAACTTAATTATTTGGGCAAGTAATCTTGCAAATGCCAAGTTTTGACTTGATAATAAGCACACGTGTGACCATCTACTGGATGTGTCTATTAACACCATAAAGTATTTAAATGATCCACTTGGTGGGTTAATAGGCCCACATATATCACCATGAATTCGTTCAAAAAATGCAGGTGATTCAGTTTCCACTTTACTTGGTGATGGTCTAATTATTAATTTGCCTTGAGTGTAAGTATCACATAATAATTCACTAGATTAAAGAATCTTCTAGTTCTTCAATGGGTGCTCATTTGATTTTTCAATGATTCTTCTCATCATTACAGATCCTGGATGACCCAAGCGGTCATGCCAAATTGTAAATATATCTGAATTCATGAACTTCAGGTTTATTGTTGTATATGTGTCAAAGATTCATATATGAATATAATATAATCCAGAAGATAAAGCAGACAACTTTTTCAATATACGTTTTTCATGTGAGACAGGAGATATGATATAAAGATATTATATCTCATTTTCCTATCGATCTCAATATGATAACCATTGCAATGTATATCTTTAAAACTTAATAGATTTCTCTTTGATTGACTAGAGAACAATGCATTGTTAAATGTACATTTTGTTCCTCTAGGCAAAATAATATTTGTTTTTTCAAATCTTTCAATCAGGTTTGCAGAACCTGATGTTGTATTGACTTTTGCTTCCAGCATTTTTAATTTGGAAAAATATTTTCTATTTGTAAGTATTGTATGTGTAGTTGCACAATCTGCCAAACATAGATTTTCATTCCTCATTTTTAAGTCACTCAATATATGAAAATTGTTCATGATTTTTCATTTAAACAAGATAATTACAATAAGAAAAACAAAACTTAAAATACAAGGTTTAACTTAAAAAACATGAAAGATAGATAGATAAAACAATTCTACATATTCTCAAAATCAAAAGAAACACTTGTTATGTCATCATTTGTGTTGATTTTCTCTTCAGGAAATTCAAAGAAGTCCACCACATCCAGATTTGTCATATTGGATGGGTCAAATATATCATTATCCTGGTATGCAAAATTTGCTTCCACATTTTTCCTTTTTTCCTTCAAGGAAGCTTGATAAGAGATCAACTAGGTGTTTTGATGTATGACAAACACGAGACCAGTGCCCAGTCATCCCGTATTAGAAGCATTTATGCTCATCATCTTTTGAATTTTTATCTTGTGGAGCTTTTCCTTTATGATCATCATTGCATGTGGTTCTTTTAAAATTTGGATGATTAGAATGACCACCACGAAAAAAAAGTAATTATTTCTTTCTCTGCCACGATCACGACCACGACCACAATTATTAAAATTTACAGCATTCACTTCAGGGAATGGTGTTGTTCCAGTTGGTCAAGATTCATGGTTCTTCACGAGTAGCTCATTATTTTGTTCAGCCACGAAAAGACATGAAATTAATTCAAAATATTGTTAAAAACCTTTCTTTCGCTATTGCTGCTGTAAGAGAATATTCGAGGAATGAAATGTAGAAAACGTCTTCTCCAACATATCCTCATCAGTAATTTTCTCTCCGCATAACAATAATTTTGAACTGATTTTTAAATAATGTGGAGTTGTAATCATTTACTAATTTAAAATCTTGAAGCCTCAAATGCATCTATTTATAACGAGCTTTAGGAAGAATGACTGTTTTTTGATGATCACATCTCTGTTTTAAATTCTTCCACAAGATACAGGGATCTTTTATTATTAAACATTCCATCTTCAATCCCTTGTGGAGATGACGGGGAAGGAAAATCATAGCTTTTGCTTTTTCTTGAATGGATATTGCATTTCCCTCTTTAATTGTTTCTCCCAGGTTCATGGCATCTAGATGTATTTCAACATCAAGCACCCATGACAAATAATTATTTCCATTGATGTCAAGGGCTGCAAATTCTATTTTTGTAAGATTTGTCATGATAACACTATCACAAAAAATTATATTTGTATTAACAATTTAATAAATACTAAACATCTAAAACAACGTTTAATTTACTAATTATAATAGAGAGAAAATGACATACCTTTGGAACCTACCTTCAATGGGAAAACGACAAGAGCTTGTGCTGATAACTTATTGTAAAATTGAGGAGTAAAATGACGGAAAAACGAGAGCACGAAAATTGAAAAATTATAATATCAAAATAATAAAATAATATCAAAGTAGTTAAAATAACCAAATTAAATAAAGTAAACTTAAAATAAACTAAAATAAAGAAAGTGAGATTTTATGGAAAATGAAATTTCTCAAATATCACTAATATTTTCTCTTCTTTTTTCTTCAATGTGTGTGTTACAATATCTACCAAAAGTATCTACCAAAAGTCTCTATTTATAGGGAGTTTAGCAAGTAAGTGGTGGAGCTTCATGGCCACTAAGGATGTGTCTTTAGGAGATACATGGTCTTTAACCACTAAGCTTAGTTACATAATGGACATCTATTTACAAATATAATACTTATAATAATAATTATTTTGTTTGGACAAATTTATTAGGAAATTTACATCATATATATAATAGAGCCTGAATTAAATCTTCCTATGCAGAAGTGAGTGGTTGGTTGGAAAATTTACTTCCCAACACGGCTATCCTTATTGTCTTGGAAAGAGGTGTCATGGATAGTTGGAAGTTGGTACTCTTTAATTCTTAATAGTTCCTCAATTATGAGAAGAAGAAAAGAAAAAGTAAGAAAATTTAATTACACCACTAAATTTTTCTATATTAAATTTCTTTTTAAAAAAAAAAAAAATTGCTCAAGAATTCAATTATTTTACCTAAGAAATATGAAAACTATTAAAAAAAATAAAAATAATTTTAAAAAATAAAAAATAAAATAGTTAGTAAGCGATGCTTAATTAATATTTTATTTCAAGTGATACAAACTCCAAAATTTAGAAAAACGTATAGCATTTGGATAGGATTAATGAAGGGATAGAATTCAAAGTCCATAAATTTTGTGGTGGCCAATGGGCCTACTTTTGTTTTTGTAAGAAATAATGAAACCAACAGAAACTAGGTAAGCAGAGAGTCAATGGGACCACTCTTGGAAATATGGTGAAAAGTTAATGTTTTTTTTTAACTTCTTAGGGAGACTCACTTGTTCTTTTAGTTTTTAAAATATATCAAAAAAAAGTTTTTAGAATTGCAAAAATAAAAACTGGGAAAAATGTTTTTGAGTGCATTCTGATATATACTTATCTTAACGTAGCCGCTCAAATGTTTAATTACAAAAAGAATTGAAATAGGAAGTCGAAGAAAGAAAAAATTTGAGGGTGTATAGATGAATAAAACACATTTTGGTATTTCCAAGCTTGTGAAATCTATTTTTGATATTTCAAAGACTGAAATTGGGGTGTTGAAAGAAATTAGCTTCATCTTCTTCTGAAAAACCAAAAGATAGATGAAAGGATGAAAAAAAATAAAAAGGTTTTAAACTTCTAAAAACTGGAGAAACAAAGTTAAAGAGTAAAATGAATGTATTGTTGTTTTTAGTTTTCATTTTTTCGTTTTTTTTGTCATGTTTCTATTATTCTGCCTTAAAATGTGGATGCTGCTTGGTCTGTTGGGAAAACAAGGGGGGGAGGCTGGGGTGGATCACTCAGCTCGGAACCCTACAGGGCATACCATCTTAAGTGATTGTAAGTTCAAAGAGCATGGCCAACATGTAAGCCTTCTTGAACCTGAAGTCGTGGCGGAGGGGTTGAAAGCAGTCAAGCTAGAATAGTCTGGAAACAATCTCCCGCTCAAAGCCGAGTCTGTCGCTTTGGAGGTCGTTAAGCTTCCCAACAGGAGGAGAGCTCTCTTGCTGAAATCGGAGTCCTTATTGAGGACATTCTTTTTGTTAAGAAACTATACCTTATATTGTGTCTTTTCGTCACTCTCCTCGTAAGGAAAATAAAGTTGTTCATGTTATTGTGGCTTTGCCCATCCTCGGAAGGCTCTTCTTTTCTGGAAAGACATTTTTCCATATAGTATTCTCTTTCTCATCCGGATTAGGCTTTGAGAAGTAGTTGGTTGCCTGCTTTTTATTGTTTTTCCTCCTTCAAAGAAAAAAAATTAAATGATCATATTCTATATTGATTCAAATTCCAAAAGAAAATGAAAAATTAAAGACAATTATGGTGATTAAAAAAAAAAAAAAAAGAAATTTAATTGTTTTTGAAAATTTGGCAAGTAGGTGGTGGCATATCATGACGTGTCATTAGTAGACTAATTGGCCATTAGTCACTAAGCTTGGCTATATAATGGGCATCTATTTACACATAATATTTATTATAAAAACTAAGTTTATGTTTTAAAATTAAAGTTGAGTATGAAAAGTTGTGATTGGTAAAGGTGAAATTGGAGGCACTTTAGCAAGGGACAAAATTGTATTTTCATTATGTGAAATCCTAATTTAAAATCTTATAAGGAAAGAAAGGAGTTAGAAAATTAAATTTCTAAGAAAGAGATTAATTTTATCGCGTAATAATAGCCATTTCCCACTCTTTTTCTTTTACTTAAAGTAGTTGTAGCAAAATATAGCTGCCCCTTCTTTCTTTCTTTTCACCTTCTTCTTTTATTCCCTTTCTTCTTCTTTCTTTTTGATATTTAATTAAATAAATACTTGTTGACATTTAGGACTAATAGAAATTGGGTAGGCAAGAAGTACTATAGCTATAAATCTTTAAATGTATAAAGCTATATATATATATATATATATATAGTGTACCAATTAACCAAACATAGAACATGTTGGCACGTTGTAAGTCGCTAGTGAAAGAAAGGGTGAATTAATTTTAATTCTGTTCAAAAATAATGAAGCTAGTGAAATTGGTTAAGCAAAGAAGAGGAAGAACTATCCAATTTTGATATTGCTACCTATAAATGAAAGAGATTGGTCTCCACACAAATTTTATTATGCCAAATGGTGCACCTAATTTTCTGTTAAGAATAATGAACCCACTCGAAATTGGGTATGTAAAAAGTTAATAAGAGACAAATCAACTATAATATATAATATACTAAAGATAGTAGTGAGTACAACTTCTCCCCGATTAGAAAAAAATATCAAACTATTTACAAATATAGCAAAATTTTACTTTTTATCTGTGATAGATTCAAATAAACATCTATCACTTTACTAAATAGACATAGATAGAAAGTAAAGTTTTGCTATATTTATAATTATTTTCAACAGTTTTTCTATTTTTTTGAAAACATCTCATTTAATTTTGAGAATAAAACAAATATTTGTTGGTGTTGGAAACAAATCTACTAATCAACATTATATCAAAATTTAAATTTCAAGATACTGTGAATGTTTGATTTTTTTTTTCTCAAATATATCTGTTAATGAACAATAATAAATCAAAATTTGAATATGAAGATAACAATCATACCTTTCGTCGGAGAAAATAAGTTTATGGATCATCATAAGGCTTCATCTTGGTACGGTTTTATGTTTTCTTTACGAAGAATGAAAACTTCAATTATCATTTTATAATTCTTTCTATCATGACATTCTGAAATTGAAGATAGGGTCAAAGAAAATTGGAAAGTTTGGAGGAAAGTTTACATTTACTTTTTGAAACATATTTAGTAACTATGCAAAGGGTTGTTTACTATTTACGAGGAATGCATCTATATGAATTTTAGTTATTATGTGAAAGGATACATCAAAAGAATGTCATGGAAGCAAAAAAAGGTGGGATCTAGATAGCACATTTTATAATGGTATTTAATAAATAAAAAAAATGGAGGGAAAAATGGGGGAGAAACATATAGCACATTTTATATATGATCTAGACAATAATAATAACAATAATGACTAAAAAAAAAATATATAAAAATTCAAGTTAATTTTTTATGTATATATTTAACCTCTTAAACTTTTTATTTCTCATAACTTTTTTTTAACTTCTATTCATTTCTACCAAGTCCAACTTATTTTCTCTTCTTCTTCACCAAGCTTGCTATTTTTGTTTTCAAGCACAACGTACTCCTTAACTCTAAGATATGCTACTCTCATTTTCTTTTTCTTACTTTCTTCTCTTTTTTTAACGTACATATTTCATTTCATTTTATTTTATAAATAAAACATCAGTAAAGAAAAGTTATGGAGGATAAAGAAGATGAACAAAATAAAATAAAGCAAACAGTAAGAATAATAGTATATCTAAAGCAAGTGAATAAATAAATAGATAAAAGATTACTTGATAAAGAAAATAGAAATAAAAAAATGGAATAGTATGATTACACTACCAAGTGTAACCTCCAACGAAGTTAGACCTTTCTTGATGTCGTGGATTCTTTAAGTTTTTGGGTAGATTTTGGCTGATTTTTTGTGTGTAAAGCTCATTAATTTTCTCTCTATTTCTCTAGGGTTTTCTCTTTGCTTGTATGTGTCTCTTTTTGTGAATCTCCTGTCGCTATGTGCCCGAGACGACGTAGAGTGGTTGACGTCTTTGAAAATGGTTAATTCTAAAAGAAAATAAAAATGAGTCGCCACCAATCTTTTTTTACAGTGCGATTGGACATCGAAGTAAAATAAACAATTTTTAATTTAAAAATAAAAAATGATATGCGAAAACTAGAGTTGAGTTCGAAAGCCATTTGTGTATGGGGAAGGTGTTAACACTCCACAACACTCGTTTAGAAAACGGTGGCCAAATTTCAAATTTTGAATTGAAAATATTCTTTAATTTTTTAAAAAAAATGATGTCCTATTTTACCCTTATTACTCCAATATTTGAAGCAATGATCCCATAAAATAAGTGAAACAAATTCCATCAATTTGACTACATTATAATTAAGGAAAAATTCCTCATCTCAAGAAAGTGAGAAATTATTACATTTTTCTCAAAATCCGTCATAACATAGTCTTTAAATAAAGAAATTTTAAAAAAAAAAACATTAATTAAATAATTTTTTCTTCAGATCAAATCTCAGACTCCTAAAGATGCGATCCCTCACTTTAATATGATTTTTTTTTAAAGGAAAACAGTCTTAAAAACAAATTATTAGAAAAATAATTAATTAGAAAACCTTTTTAAAATCACATATTAATTCTTTAATGTTTGAAAACATTAAATGATTTAGAAAGAGTCTGGTGAAAAATTTTAAAAAACTTAGAGAAGTTTAAATTAGCAGGATTTTAAAACTTTGAGAAATTTTAATTAGAAAGATTTAAAAACTTTGAAAAGTTTTAATTAGAAATTAAATAAGACTTAGTATGAACATTATATAAGAAAATTACATAATTAAAGAAGTATCATAATAAATTAAGCAAACATAAAAGGGCATAAAACTTAATAAAAATATATTGGAGATCGATCTCGGACTCCCAAAGAATCGACTCCACACCTCAATAATTTTAGAAAATTGGACTCCCAAATTTTCTAAATTCTATCGTCGGAAATTTTAAGGAAAACACTCTTGAAAACAATTTTTTTAAAAAGAAAAAAATTAAAACATTTTCTTTAACAAAACTCAAAGGGATTAAATATTAACGATTTGGAAATAAACTTGAAAGTATTGAAAATGCTAGAGGAATTTTATAAAAAGGACATTTATTTAAAAGTGTAAAGTTACATTGATAAAATATATAATTTAATAATACATTTAAAGCAATAAATAAATAAGCGGTGATATTTACAAATATATTAAATGTTAAATAAAACATATTGGTTATCGATGTTGGACTCTCAAAGAATCGACTTCCTCACCTCAAGATTCTAGAAAACCGAACTCCCAAATATTTTTAGAATCCATTGTTGGAGTTTGTTTAGAAAAAAACAAACAAATATTAAGAACATTAGACTAATACCACTTAATCATAATAGAACATGAATATATTAGAATAGTGACAAAACAAATTTCTTGAAAGATAAAATAATTAAATGTTATACTTAAGATAAACTAACAAATAAAGACCAAGAAAAATGCCGAATAAAGAATATAAAAAGATAAACTCAAGAAAAGAAATAATAATAACAATAATAATAAATAAATAAATAAATAAATAAATAAGAATAAATTTTAAAAAAAAAATTGAAAAGTTAAAGACACATTGGCCCACTTACATGATGATGATGACGACGACGACGATGATGATGATAAATAAACAAATAACTAATAAAAAAACGAAAACAGTAACAAAATATCTAATACCCTTAGCCCTACTTTTCCTCGAGTTAGTTGAAGAGGTAGAAGAAGAATAATAAACAGCAAAGTTGGAAACAAGAATAGCAAAATCTCTTGTTGTATGTAAAGATGGAGGCCTAGAGGTTTTTAAAGAAGATGGGGTTTGGGGTATAGTTACTAGGTTTTGGTTTTGGAAGAGAAAATGAGGATTTTTTTGGGTAGTTGTGGATGGAGGCTCGCCCTAGGGTTTTTGTTGAGAAAGAAGGGATAGACGTTTAATGAAAAAAGAAAAAAGAATGGGTGTGGAGGCTAGAGTTTTTTGAAGAGAAAATGAGAGTTAATGGAAGTGGTGGCTCCTTCTTGTGGAAGAGAAAGATGGGGTATTTAAAACCAAAAAACTTTACTCCATTTTGCAAATTTCTTTTTAATGAATTTTATTTCAATTTTGAAATTTTGTCACACTCGGCTTAAGCTCAAAAAGGAAGAACAACTTTTAGATAACTAAAACCAAACTAAAAAATTTTCCATATTTGCTTTGCTTTTTCCCTCTATTTTTTTTAACCCTAACTAAATTGGTTACTTTAACCAAACTAAAATAAAATTTAAAAAGAGGTAAAAATTAGCATAAAAAAGGTGCATGACAATCAGAATTAGATTAAAAAAACTAAGATAAAAATCGATCTAAAAATAAATTACTTTAAATGAAGCCGGATAAAAGAAGGCGGCTACATCTCCCAAGGGTTTTCACCCTTTTTTTCCATGGGTTTTTAATCCATTTCTCTGTTTTAATCTTCTAGGGTTATTTATGTGTGGCTCTCTTTCTGAAACTCCTCTATTTTGCTTGTTATGGGTAATTTTGGATCAAAGGGAAAATCCATAAAGAGCTAAGAACCTAAGACAAACCAGAACGAGACAAGAAAAAGGGACATGGGCTGAAGCCCATGGGCCTAGGCTCAGCCTAGACCCGACCAAGGCTGAAAAGAGCTAAAGAGAGGCAAAGGGGGCCAGAGCCCCAAATCTGGGGGCTTGGGCTCGGCCTAAGTCGAGTCAAGGCCGATCCAAGGTGTATGCCCGGTCCAAAGAGAGCCCAAGAACAAAGCCTAGGAAGAAGGTGATTCGAAAGCCTTAGAGGAAAAGAGGTGAGATCAAGAGAACACTATAAATAGTAGGTGATAAGCCAAGGAAAAGTAAGTCTAAGCATACAGTACTACTTTCTTACTTCCATACTTCGTGAAATACATTGCTAACTTTGGCATCAGAGTCCGTGTGGCTTGTACCACACCGTTTGTGTAGTTTTCGTCTTTGTTTTGCAGTTAGTGTCCTCCTCTAAATTAGAAATTCACATTTATTGCTAGACAAGGTTTGGTGATCTTTGTCCTTATCCAATTTTAACATCAACATTGATGAAGAAGAGGCTTTATAGCCAAAATTGTTTCCCCCTTTGCCCAAAATATCTCCGGGCTATATTTTGAATTTTGAAAAACATTGCTAAATGCATCTCAAACCCCAAAATGGTATGAGAACTTTGAAAACATAACACAATTCAAAAACTTACTTTTTTGGCATTTTCCCAAACAACTTAGTTACTCTAATTGAACTAAATATAAAAGTTAAAAACATATAAAAACAAGTTAAAAAATGGGCAGTCATCAAATTAATAATTAGAAAATAATGGTAAAAAATTAATCTAAAAATTAAATTTATTTAAATAAAACCGGACAAAAATAGGTAGCTATAGTCAAGAAAATTGTGTGAAAGGATAAAAGTAAAAATTGAATAGATGATTAAGGAAAAAAAAAAAAAAAATTCAAATTTCCAAGGGTAAGATTGTTCTTTCATTCCTTATTTTTCTTATTTTTCTTTTGCTTTTTTTTTTTTAATCGTAAGTATATTTGGATGTCAAAGAAACTTGTATCTAAAGTAGGTCTTCATAAATTGAACTCAATGACTCGTTAACTCTTTATCAAAGCCATGGCCCATATTTAAAGATATTATAAAAAATTGCTTAAAAGAAAAAAGAAAAGAAAAAGTAAATATGGAAAGTTAGAGATAATTTAGGGAAGCAATAAATGGAAAGGAAGTGTTGGATTCTTCCAGAATCCACCCTTGTTTATAAATTGGAAAGGAAAAAAAAAAAAAAAGAGAGGGAAGGGATACAAGCGAAGTAATAGAGGGACCTGGAAGAGAACGAAGAAAGAAAGGAGTCCAAGAGAGAGAGAAAGAAAGTGTGGGTGAGAATCTGCCGAATCTTGAGAAACCACTCAATCGAATTTAAAAAGTTTGGTAACTTCTCATTTCTCTCTCCAAATTAAGCATCTCGTTTGGTTTTTAGTTTTTAAGTTTTAAAAATTAAGACTTTAAGCAATCGTTTCACCTCTAAATTTTTTGCACTTTTAACTACTTTCTATCAATGTTTTAAAAAAGGAAGGCAAGTTTTGAGAACCAAAAACATAATTTTTAAAAATTTATTTTTGATTTTAAAATTTGACAAAAAATTCAACTCTTTTACTTAAGAAATATGAAAACTATAATAAGAAATTATCGAAAGAAAGTAAGCTTAACTCTCAAAATAAAAAATAAAAAATAAGTTATTGTGTAGATTTCTTTGGTTTCTCCTACTTCAAAATTGGCATGAGATCTCCTTTGTGATCTTGCTTTGGTGTGGGCTTGTGAAAACTTGTGATTGGATAGATATTATCATTTTCAGTAGTCATTTATTAAGAAATAGTTGGTTGGAAAAGAAGTGTAATTTAGAAGAAGGAGAAGAAGAGTGGTGATGTAATTTATTTGGATTGAAAAACTTCACAAGGAAAAAGGAAAATTTGTCAAATGATTAGTGAAAAAAAAAAAAAAAAAAAAACAGAGAGATGATTAAGAGGAGAAAAAGGAAGATAGGTGGAAGAAAAGATATTCAATAAAACCTTGAGGGGCAAAGAGGGAAAATAAAAACAGTTGAATAGCACAATTAATGAACAGATGGAATAAAGAGAAAATAAATAATAGATAATAAATTAAGGGTGGAAAGTGTTGGAAAATGAAGAAAATTGGGATTGTTAAACTCAAGTTTTATGTTAGTTAGGTTAGTGATAGTGATTAAATAAGGTAACAATCACAAGTTTAAATTCGTGTATTTTAGGCTAACTAAATATCGAAATAGCTTATGTCGCAAATTTCTACTTCAACTTGAGTCGTTTATTTTATAAAATATTATTATTACGTAACTAGTATTATGGATATTCATAAAAAAAAAAAAAAAAATTGTTATTGTGTATAATTTTAAAGTTAGTATTATGGTTTTTATGTGATTCTAAGGCTTTAAACCAAAAGTCTTGTTACATTGAATGTTTGAGATCTTTTGTGTTAATTTGATAATTAAGGATGTTTAATGTTGAAAGATTGTCTTGAATGGATATGTTTTTAATTGTGTTTAAAAGAAGTAAGAAATTTCACAATTTTATAATTATAAGTGATTTAAAAGATTTATCATGTGATATTTTGAAAGTATTTATCAAAGGCTTACCAATAATGTCATGATTCTAGGAGAATTTATTATTTTGAAAATGCTTTAGAAAAATGTGTTCATGTGAAAGCTTGAAGTTATGAAATGTTGTTTAGAAAGAAAGATCATTATTATAGAACAATTTATGAATTATGTGAAAGTAAAATCTTAAAAAATGACGAGTTTTATGTGTTAAGTTGATGTGGTTTTCAAATCACTAGATCAATGTACTCATGGTGATTTCCCACTGCACTAGTGCGAATGTGTTTTCCATTGTGTATGCATGAAGTCTTTGGAATCTATTTTATACATGTATAGGTTTTGGGTTGTGTGTCGAGGTGCCTTGATTTTCTGAGATTGCTCTGCATGGACATAACAATGTTTGATTTACTATACACCTTAGATTACTCAGTGAATAATATGACTATGTGCTTTGCCTTGCTATACATCTTGAGATTACTCGATGTAAAGTATAATAATGTTTTCTTTGCTATATATACACATTGAGTTCCTCTGTATATAATATGAACACATTCGAGTATAGGTTTAGTGAAGATTTTTACATGTTGTTTAATTTATGTCTACATTTGTGTGAGAATGCTTATGAATTTCTCCTTGTGTTAACTCTCTCAAGTTTTTAAATTGCTTATGATTTTCATAAGATTACAAAAGTCGAATTTTTATTTAGATTTATGTTAATTTTCTTAAACTATTTTCCTATGAACCCTCACCTACTCACAGGGCTTTTGAGCTCATTCTTTTATAATTATTTTTTCGTCAGGTTGCTCTTGAATTTCAACCGGAATTGAACTAATCAAAAGTTGTTACTCGTTTCATCAGTTTATTGTGACATGTAGCCAAACATTGAGTTTTTGGTAAGGGTGTAATTGTTGCACTGTGTAAATAACGTACATAATTCAAATTAAGTTTCAAGTTCAAGAAAAATTTGACGGTTTGCTAGATTGCATGTTTAGGTCTATTGGCATCAAGACTCAGCTTGGGTGACTTAATATGACCATCTGAGCTCACTCGCTTTGTAAGGCATAAGTAAAAATGTTGAACTATATATAGAAAATAAAATTTGCTCCAAAAGAAGCAAAGGCAAATCCTCCGATATGGGTGGTGAAATCATAAGATTCATCAAGGTGTTGCCAATATTCATTGTGGCCTCTTTGTATTGCTATTTTGTAGCTTCAAAGTTTTGTAAAGGCAAACTTAGGCTCCTCTCTCTTCTCCCTGTCTTCTCTCTCTTTGTCGTTCTCCCGCTCTACTTCTCCTCCCTCCTCTTCACGAGCAGTGTCGCCTTATTCGTCACCTGGCTTACCACCTTCAAGCTCCTTCTTTTCTCATTCGATTTGGGTCCTCTAGCTTCCAACCCACCATTGTCATTCCCTCTTTTTGCTTCTGTTGCTTTCTTTCCAACTAGAATCAAGCATAACACTACAACCCCACATGGCCAAGAACCACCTCCAAAGTTGCCTCTAAACTTACCAACCAAAGTGGTGATATGTGTCATATTGATCTTGGGAGACAGCTACATTGACCTAGTTTGTCCCAATAATATAAAATTATGGATAAACTGTGCAACGTTGTATTTCTATTTAGACGTAATTATGAGTTTGTCCAATGTTTTTGTTCGATCGACTTTTGGGGTTGAGGTCCGACAGCCATTCAACGAGCCGTATTTGACGACATCGCTTCAAAATTTATGGGGTCGGAGGTGGAATCTATTGGTATCTGAAACATTACACGACACAATCTACAAACCAATTCGTTACAAACTAGGGGTCCCACGGTGGGCCACAGTGGTGTCGGTGTTTGTTGTATCAGGACTTATGCATGAGCTTTTGTATTACTATATCGTGAGAGCGATTCCGACGTGGGAAGCCACATGGTCCTTTGTGATTCATGGAGTGTGTTTGGCCTTGGAGATTGAATTGAAGAGGGCGTATGGAAAAAGGTGGCAGTTGCATTGGGCAGTTTCTAGACCATTAACGTTGACGTTTATGGCAACCACCTGTTATTGGTTGCTTTTTCCACTAATGTTAAGGGCTTGAGATGGGGGCATATTACAAGCAATTATTGCTTCTACTTACCAATGAGCCATGATGTCTTATTTCTATTCTCAACGTTTAATTTCCTTTTTTTTTTTTTTGGAAAGAAACCTTCCTATTTCTTAAAGAATATTAAGTTGATCGGTAGCCATTTTATTTTTAGTTTGTTGTTTTCAAATTTTTTGTCTTTTAATTTTTTTTACGAATACTTGTGTAGCTTCCAATATCTATCTCTGCGCAACTCACTTAAGTGCCCAATCACAAGTTGCCACATGACGAATTTATATATTTTTAAAATATATTTTTTGATGTTTTTTATTTTTTGATTGAAAGGGATACATTGATACAAGTGCAAGTGGACTATACGAAAGTATTGCTCTTTTTCTATCACGGTTTTCAACTTACTTGAAGAAACCTTTAAACTCCTTGTAAAATTAAGTATAAAGACAAAAATTAAACTTGTAAAAACATTTAGTTCCACCCTTAAGCCCTGTTTGGTGACCTTTTTTTTTTTTTTTTTTTTGAAAATTAAGTCTCTTTCCTTCTCATTTCTTACAATGATTTCCATCTATATTAAATACAATGGTTGAACTCTTAGCCAAAATTCCAAAAACAAAAACAAGTTCTTAAAAACTATTTTTTTTAGTTTTCAAATTTTGTCTTGATTTTTTAAACCATTGATAAAAAGTAGATAACAAATGAAGAAATTTGAAGTTGGAAGTAGTGTCTATTGAGCTTAATTTTAAAAAATAATAATAATAATAATAATAACTAAATAGTTACCAAACAAGATCTAAAATTTTATGTTTTGTCATTCATTTTCTGTTCATGTTTCAAAATTAGGTTGAAATAACTTTTGTTCTTAAAATTTGACTTGAAGTTCAAATGTTTAAAAGATAAAGAAGAAAAACCATGATGAAAAAAAATATATATATAACAAGCATAAATTTTAAAAATGGAAAACTAAAAATGAAATATTTAGCCAATGAAATATGAGAAATCAATTTTTAAGGCTTAAACTCGGCTAAGTGCAACAATCTTCACCTTGAAATTTATTTTCGATACCATCAAACTTAACCTTAAGCTTATACAAGTCTTTAAGATTTGCACTTTATTTTAATTTTTCCTAATTCATCCACTAATGTTTCTTCTTTTTAATTTTTTCTAATTTATCCACTAATTTTTTTTATTAAATAATTGATAAACTATAACAACATGGGTAATATTTCATATTATAAGTAAAAAAAATTAAAAATTAAAAATGATCTAGACTTTTGGTCGAGAATTTGATGTTTTAACCAATTGAACTATATCTAAATTGACAGACAATATTAGTTAGAAAAATCATTTTTAGTGTAAAACAACTATGGAAAATTATTATAAATATAAAAAATATCAAACTATTTACAAATATAGTACAATTTCAATTTCTATTTGTGATAGACTGCGATAAACTCAAATAAATATCTATCACTTTACTAGATAGAAAGTAAAATTTTATTATATTTATAATTATTTTTAACAGTTTTTCTATTTTGAAAACATCTGGTAAAAGTATTGATCCATATTTCTTATCATATTAATTCATTAAAAACGGTAGGGTGGAAAATAAAAATGGTCTAACACGAGCATAAGTTAAAAAGTTAAAATGTAAAATGATTTTCACCTCTTCCAACGAGAATGTGTTCTTCCCTAGAGTTTTGCCAAATGGTGCAATGGTATATAGGTGATGGAGCTGAAAAATCTATATTGAGTAGAGTTTTTGTAAATGGGAATGAGTTTCTTCAAATGGATCCATTATTAATTTTAAATTGTCCATTTTTTAATATGGAGTTAGAGTCGGCCGTATTTCTCCATATTTTTACTTTTACATTTGCAGGATGATTTTTTCTAAGAAACTCCCAACGAAAAATAAACACTATTTCTTGTTTTTTGATACCCTATTTTTTTTTTATGTATACTTGGATACACTCACATTTATGAATAACATTTCAATTATTTTATTTTACTTGTAATTGTGTATATATACATGCATGATATTGATAGCTAGTATAGTTTTTATATTTGTGAGCTTGGTTCAAAAAAAATAATTTAAGAGATATATAGACATATTTAACAATTGGGGTAGTCGGGAAAAATTAGAAATTGTCATTTCTTTTATTACGTTTGGTCTCTACGATCTACATTTATACTTGTCTAAAAAAAATTTAATACTTGATCTTTATTATATAGGAATGGAGTAATTGAGAAAAATTAGTTGAATCTTGATCAGTATTATTTTTAATAAGGGGTAAAATCAGCTACATTTTCCTGTGTTTTTACTTTTAAATTTCCATAATTTGTTGTCCTACTTTTCGTGTATGCATTTAGAAAAATATTTTGATTATTTTATATATATATATATATATATATATATATATATATATATATATATATATATATATGTATTGTTGGGATAGATTTTGTGTATGTGAGATTGGTCCTAAAAATAAATTTAAGAGATGTCTCTACATTTTAGCAATTGGAGTTGTTTGAAAAAGAAAAAAAAAATTAGAAATTGTCATATTTTTTATAACATTTATGCATCCACTATATATTTTTTTAATTTGTTGAAGTTAGGGGGAAAAATTAACATAATCATAGTTGGGGATATTATTTTTAATAAGGGGTTGAATTCTGCTACACCACCTGTTTCTAGTTTTTACTTTTACTTTTAAATTTTCACAATTTGTTTTTTTTTTTTTTTTTTTTAATTTTCCCTATAAATATTTTGATACACCCACATTTGGAAAAATATTTGGATTATTTTACCTATAATCATGAATATCATATATTTTTATTACCAGAATCTTACTAGGGATATTTTCACCAAAGCACAACTAATAAAATATATTAAAATATATATATTTAGTCATTTTTATAAAAATAACATTATTTGAGACATTTTGAATCATTTTTCGGACACCTCTATTTAAAAATAGTTATTATCATGAGAGATGTCCACTTCTTCTATGGAGAGGGGCTCCATAGGGATCCTCCCTGAACGAGATAGGGATTCCCCGTTTAGGTGGAGATTGAGGGAGGGAGGGAGTGGAGAAAAAATTCTCCAAAAGCTAAATGGGGACGGGAACGGGAACGGAGAATGCATTCTTGTTTCCCGTCCATGTTCCGTTAAGTTTTTTTTATATTTATTATAGTAATTTAATTTTATGTTATTTATTTTTACTATATAAATATTATATTTAATTTTTAATATTAATGGTCAAAATAATAAATATGTTTGAATTTTTATAAAAAAATATATGTTTCGATTCTAATAAATTTAGATTATATATATGAATAATTTGATAGATAATTATTTTCTTTAATTTTAAATTTTTAAAGTAGTTTCTCTTTAAATTTTAATTGTTCAGTGGAAATAATCATATAAAAGTTAACCATTTAATTAAAATTTTTTTATAACAGTGATTTATGGTAATTAATTTTTTTAAAAAAATAATTAAAAGAAAAAAAAATTTCGCACAAAATTTGGCAGGGACGAAGAATGAAATGAGGAAGAGCGGAGAAGCCATTCCCCGCTTCTGGACATCTCTAATTATCCTTATTGACAAAAAAAAATTATCTCTTATTGGGCCTATACGGCCCAATTTGATTGAGCATATGACCCGACCCGATTAGTTCCACTTCTGCAGATTCCGATTAATTTCAGATCTATTTTTTTTCTTCGTCTTCAGATTTTTCGAGATGCTTTATGATTCCCACAATTCTTCATCTTGTTTCTTGGTAATCCAACGAATCGCCTGTTTTCTTCTCCTTTCGTTTTTTCAGATTCTTCTCTTCCTCTTTTTTGTTTTATTCAAATCACATCTTAATTTGCCAGTTCTTCTTTTGATTGCAGAGGTTTTGATCATTTTATTGCACGGTCGAGGTCGAACAGAGGGGATTAACAATGGGATTCTTGGTGACGTCCCTGATTTTCGCCGTGATTGGAGTCATCGCATGTTTTTGCACCCTAATTTGCTGTAATAGAGGCGCTTCGACTAATTTGTAAACTCCCTTGTTCTTTATCGATTCTCTCTCTATGTTCATACCTGTGTTGGGTTTTGGATCTAGATGAAATTAATTGAGCTGCTACATCATCTAACGCGGTTATAAAGTAGTCGTTTTTGCTTATAACTATGTTCGATTTCCATTTTCGATGCAATTGTCTTTAGTTTTGTTAATCATAATCATAATCATAATCATAATCATAATCATTAGGTTGTTTATGAGGACATACATGTATGATTTTAGGTATCCATTGACTGCCACTTTTATAACACTGAAGATTCAGGCCCTTGTATCCTAGGCTGGAGTACTATTAAGATTGTAATATGAGTTTCTAGGATTTAAGGTATCAATGTACAAAATTAGGGAAGCTGTGTGGAATGTTGAGTAGGATGGAACAATATTGTTGACAAAAGATGTGAAATTTGAAAACGTTTGATTGGGTCAATGGAGGATATGAGAATTTTTTATAAAACTGTATTACTTTAGCTGAAGAAAAATAACATCATTCTGGAAAATGATTGATTGAAAGTTATCTTGGCGAACTATGTTCTTGGTTTAAGTATACAAGTGTTTTCTATTTTAGGCGTTGAGGGTAAGTCATTGGTAAGCTTGATGACAAATTGGCTTCGTGGTTTAACAACTGATCAGAACCTAAAATGTTCTTACTAAAACATTGTTGTAAATTACTTGCCTTTTCCAATTTAAAGTATTTGCTCTGCTTCTGCCTTATTTGTAAATGAATGTGTGTTTCTCTAGCCTCTCTCTGGTTGCTCAGTCTTTGCAACTACATCACTACTCACCCTTGGAGCAGTGTTGATATTAGAGATTGAAAGCCTCTTAAGACGTCTTATAGTGGTTTAATTTTGTTCAGTTCCCCTTTCTCGTAAAAAGATTATATATGGGTAGTCTCTGAAACTTCATATGTAGAGTTTATGTTACGTGGTTAAATTTGCTTGCTTCATCAGGCACTTTATGGTTCACAACAAAAATTATGAAAGACTATTGATCATTCATCTGACTTCCTTGGGATCTTAATACTTATTTGAAGACCCCTTACCCCTTCAAACAATTGAATAGCTATGTTGCTTTTTGCACCATTAGTCCCTTAGCAATGCATAATTTTTCGAAGTATATTTATAACTTTTCATTGCACTCATGCATGGCTAATATTGCTATTCTTCAATGCAGGTTTCACCTTACTTTGATTATTACTGCAACAATATGCTGCTGGATGATGTAAGTTTTTGTTTGTCTTACGTTTGATAAGCACTAATTTACTTTGTGCAATAAAATGAGCTTGTTATGTCAGAGGAAAAATTAATGTTTTTCATTGAGCAAAATGAAAGAATATACAAGAGCATGCGAAGTCCACAAAAAGAGGTCCTCAACTACAGGAAATGACTCCAATTCAAAAGAATACAACCAAGTGGTTAATTACAAAAAATTCAAATGACAAACACTCATAAAGACGCATTTAATCTCACCACCCCCCACACCTCCACTAAAGGTTTCTCCACCCCTCTAAAAATTTTACTATTCTTCTCAAGCCACATTCTGTAGTCTCGATAAGATAGCAAAGCAACAAGCCTGCCACAAAACTCTACCCTTATCTTGAAAATGAGAGTTCATCAAATCTCCTCAACTAAAGAGCAACCATCGCTATTATGCACCACAACAACCCAAACAAATTCAACTTGCCGTCAATAGACCTTTGCTTGTTTGGAGCTCTAGTAAGATTTTGCTTTAGAGAAGAAAGATGCAACTAGATGGAGAAAATATATTGTACATCTGCAATAATGTATTAGTTGATTAATTAAAATATATTCTTAGGACTTGATAGGGTACTTTTCATAGTATTGATACTTTTACTTGTCACTGATATGTACATCTGCAATAATGTACTAGTTGATTAATGAAAATATATTCTTAGGACTTGATAGGAGTACTTTTCATAGTATTGATACTTTTACTTGTCACTGATATGTACAAATAAAGAGCCATAAAAATAAGGAAACAATCTTAGATTATAATGTCCACAAAATAGATACTAGTTCTAAGAGAAAAATCCATCAAGCAATGCCCGCAGTCCCCCTCAAAAAGGCTAGTGTATATTCTCTTATATCAATTGCTTGCAAGATTTTGGAATCATGCACCAATCAACCCTGTGGTTAAATCATGTATTTGGGTACTTGTTGATAGTATAGGTGTACAAATAAGCCCATTATCCAACTTTTTTATGAAATGTCTATTGGTAGTTCATGTTGGATGAGGTTGTGTGCAATAGTATTTATTGATTTATTGACGATCAACCTTCATGTGCCTCTTTAATGAAATGTTCAAATCTGATGAAGTTTCAATCAGAGCAACTTGCAATATCCTTGACACTGTACTGAATTCCTTCAAAATTGACTGGCTACCATTCTTTATTTCTTTTAGTCTCCATCTAACCAGAATTCCTCCTCAGAATGTACAATTAAAGAATTAACCCATGGTAGCATCAATAGGCATCTAGGTTTACTTTTCAACCTTCATTTTTCCATACAGTTTGTTGAAGAGCCTCAAAAATTAGGGAAAGAAAAGCCTCTATCCGTTCTGGAGTATCCTTTCAGATTGTAAAGATATCAAATATCACTATATCTTCAACACTATACACGGGAACTTTCACAAACCTCAAACTTGTTATTGAATCTAGGTTAACTTACAAATCTGGTCCTTGTAGTTTTGAGAAAGTTAGAATTTAACCCCTATGGTTTGATAAAACGTCATAAATAGTCCCTGTAGAAGCTTTTGATAGAATCATCTATATAGTCCCGTAAGGAGTATTTGTGAGGTTTTATTAAATCATAGTGACTAAGTTTTAACTTCCTCCAATCTATAGGGACTAAATTTGCAATTTAACTTTGAATCTATGAATTGGGCTACTCTTGTTACAATATCTATTATTACTGAACACTAAATATGTATAATGTATACTGACTACTGATTTTTTATTTTTTCATTTGTTGAATTTAGGTGGGCAATTGTGTATCTTGCACAAATGAAGCCACTTATTGTTCCCATTCTGAATGACTCGGAGTGAAGTTTATTTTGGAAACTTCTACTAATAGTTGTCTTACGGATTTTAATCATCATGGGGTTTGCTGCTGATCAACCCAAAGATATTTTCTATTTTTCAGATTCCATGTATCTATATTGCATTTCCTGCTTGAATCTTGCAATTCATAATTTGAAGATGACCTTCAATTGGGTTCTGTATTTTTGTGTTTCCTGAGTGTTTTAATTACTTTCCGTCATATTTTTGGGAAGATCCGACTGTTCTTCATAGCTATTTATTATAGATCTCCATTTGTGAATTACATACCTTGTGGTTGGGGCTGTTTGTTTCATTTTTCAATTTTTATCAATAAAATCGTTTATATTAATAAAGTGATGCTTCCTTTAAAATATATTCTTCATCTAGTTGTTATTACATTTATTCCATATTAGGGAGGTGCATATAACAAGATCCTTAATTTGTTGAATTACACTTCTTTCTCTTTATTCCTTGAAGGCTATATCATTGATACAATTCAAGATTTGGAAAGTATTGAAGAAAGTGCTACAGATTCCGTGCTTTTAGATTTATCAGAAATTGAATTGAGTTTAGGATTTGAGCTTAAAAAGATGGAAGTAAGTGCATTTGAAGTCTTGAGGAGTCGTGCCTTTGCAAGAACTATGAAAAGAGAGAGTAATGTTTGGGTACATCTGACCCAAATTAGGACTCCACACAACTAAATTTCGTTTTATCGGTGGAAGAAATTGTCTCTTAGCAGTGAGCATTGAAACTTTAACTTAATCTTAGAACACTAATACTTTGTAGCAAAAAGAGGATGAATAGTTGGCAATCACAATAGTTGCTTAAACTGAAAATATACAAGTCCAAAATCGCCTCAATCTCATGGACTCCACTCCACATTAAGTGAAAGAAAGAAAAAGAAAACACAAATTCACAAAGAACAACAGCAGATATCAGAATCTTACAACACAAGGTTATGTTCAAGCCAATTCACACCAAGACTTAGTGAATTACAAATACTTGACAAGTAGCCATATGACAGCGATAAGAACGACAATCCCAACAACTGATAAAATCATTGACATGCAAGTGCAACCACCCTTGGTCCGCTTGTTCAGTATTGCCAGCCTCTTCTGCACTCGCTGTTTTAATCAAATGCACAAGTTCATAGATTGATGCAATGAGTAAAGACACTGCCCATGTAAATTTAAACAATCGAAAAAGGAAAGCAAAAGAAACGGATCCACAGACCTCAATATATGAAATGATGCTATAGTCTTAACATTTGTTACCAAGTTCATTCTCATTCCCAAAGGCGTTCCAAACAGAAGGATTGGGATTTATCAAGAGGAGTGCAGTCCAATTTGAACAATCTTATTGGGAAAATGCACAATAATGATAATGTAGAATTTCGAGGAAGTTTGAACCGTTGAGATTTCCAAAAACTAGATTGATCCTCCAGTTAGGAGATTCAATCCTGGACACCAGGGGATGAGCCATAAATTTTCACGTGTAACATTTACCATCTAACTCTCGAAATATAATCTCCTCCAGTTAGGAGATTCAATCCTGGACACTAGGAAAGAGACTGTTTCCTTTAAAAAAAAAAAAAAAAAAAAACATTTACCATCTAACTCTCGAAATATAATCTCCTCCAGTTAGGAGATTCAATCCTGGACACTAGGAAAGAGACTGTTTCCTTTAAAAAAAAAAAAAAAAAAAAACATTTACCATCTAACTCTCGAAGTATAATCTTTCAATTTTGCAAATTTGGGAGGGAAGACGACTATCTATTGCCCCTTCTTTTTCACTCTGTGCATGTCGTACCACAAAAGGTTTTCTATCTTTTCCAACATGGTGAACCCTCTCATAGTTATAGTACACAACAGATATGAACATAACAAAAACAATCATCGTGTAAGAAAAGAATTAGAATAAGAGATTCATACCCGTAATCGTGAATCTGTAACATCGACATGTTCATCCAAATCATCCTGCACCATTGAACAGAGTTAAATAAAAGACACTTGAAAATAAGCTTACGATTATAAGAATTAACTTAATGAGAAGCGTTGGATCAGTGATCAAGTAAGGCAACAAATGAATTAACATAACAATGATCAAAAGACATACAATAAGTCTCGTGTGAAGGTTAAGTTCTTCATTGACGGCTAATGCAATATGTTTTGTGCTAATTATAGTCCCTTCCAGTTTCTCAAGGCCTTCATCTTGCTCTGCTCCAAAAAACATATTTTCACATTAACAGAGATTCATAGTTGTGAAATTCTTTCCTGTGAGTTAAAAACTTAAAACAAATAAACCTGCCTCTCATAATTTGTCGTTGAAAACCAACTAGACCTCGGTTGTCCAAGCCTTCTGTTCTATTCGTGACATCAGCTGGCTTTATTTCTGGACCAAGTAAGCTATCCCGGTTAGCAAAGTTAGACATGTTCAAAGTTGAAGCCATCTGCTTAGCTTTTGATCTCAAATTTGCAATCATGTCCCTACGGCGATTCATCTCTTTCTCTGGTCTGCAAACCACAAGATACTGATATAATATACTATCCAAAACATACAAACGCCCAATTCCCAAAAAAGTCACCACAAAAGTAGAGAGTTAGATAGCCACACCACATATACAGATATAAATTTCAAATCCCATATTGAAAGCATCATTTTCAGACTTATAATACAATGAATTACACATAAATGTTGATATTCATGTCCCTGTCTATCTGGAAACTGTGGGAAAGGGAAATCATAAGTAACACGGCTTACATTGGTTGCTTTCCTTGAAGCTTGGGTAACTGAGTCTGCAAGGTATCAAGTCTGGTACCCAATATTGTGATCTTCCTGCGTATAGCTGAGCCATGACGCTGAGCTTCCGGTCCAGATGCAGCAAGTGAACTTCTCTCAGAAATCATGCCATTGATATCTTCAGACAGTTTCAAAGCTTCATTGTATTCCTTCGTCCACGATTCCAATGTATACGCCATTGACCTTCAATCCAAACAACACAAAAATAAAAAATAAAATTAGTTGTTTCACATAGGCAATCATTAAATAACCAGCTAGTTCGTCCGAGCAGAAGAAAAAAGCTAGATTAAAGCTAATCCAGGAAGAGCAATGATCTAGAAGAGACCCACAAATTGATCAACTGAAGGATCAAACATTTCCGTCCATACATAAACCAAGGACAAACAAAAACGGGGAATTGAGGTAAAAAATCACAGAATCAGCCCCTGAAATCAACAGATACCATGGAACAAACCAACAAACACCCCGAAAATTGTACTACCAGACGATACAGAAATCATAATAAAAAGGAAGCGGAATTTACCCGTTCGGAAAAGCGGGCGGCTGTGGAATTGTATGGGGATAGATTGAATTCAAATGGAAGACGATACAAATCCCCCACCGCCGGCGACCAACGTTCGTCGATCAATCGGAATCGGAAATCAGAACGACGGAATTTGGCTCTGAGCAAATTGGATTGAAGATCCCTAAAAAGGAAAAAAAATGAAAATGAAAAAATAAATAATAATTTAAAAAAAAAAAAAAAAAAAAAATAATTTAAAAAAAAAAAAAAAAAAAAAATAATTTAAAAAAAAAAAAAAAAAAAAAGTGTTCCTTGAGATTATTGGAACCTAACTCCACAAGGTAAACCGTGGGTCCCATGTCCACGTGTAAGCATCATCATGGTTCTAAAAAGAATTATATGATTCAAATTTAAATATGTAGGAGTTTTGAAGAGTTTGATTAATTATTGATAATTTGACCCATTATGCTTAAGTTTAGTCTACTACAATCTTTGGATAAGTGGTCGGTTTTCTCGGATGGTTGCTCTAACTTCCTCTCAGTTTTATTGTCCCGGTTTGAATCGTGAGGATGTTTGTCATTGGACTACCCTTTCTCAAGGTTCCTTTAAAGTAAACTCTGCTGCGGTGGTTCTTAAATGACAATGTGGGTATCGTTGTTATTGTTCGTGACTCAGTGGTGTGACTCTAATAGCGATGTTATGCTTGTTATGGAACATCATTGTCTTTTGACTGGATCCACTGATATTGTTGAAGTTTTTGCGTTGTTTGATGGTATCTCTCTGGTTTATCTCCTCAAAATTGATTCCCTTATTGTTTGAAATCTTTTGGTTCGAAAAATGTGATATGCGAATTAGGACCAAACTTTTGTTGACTCCGTTATCTCTATCTATCAGGATCTGTTAAAAGTTTTCTTTTGATAAACGCAAAAATAATTTTATCACTCACGACTTAGCTTATTATCCTCAAAGATTTCGATTTTCAACAATATCGCTCGAAGACTAGCCACCACTGGCAGATTTTGTTTTGCTTGATGATTTGTTGGTTTCTTAAGTTGTTTCGTTGTTTTGTTGTTATAAAAAAAATAATAATAATAAAATAAAAGTTTAGTCTACTAAAAACAGGTTAGGGGGTTTGAATTTATCATTCTCAAATATTGTGTTGAACTAAAAGGAAAATGATAGATTTAGTCTGCGAATTTTCAAGTTTGATGTTGAAACTTCACATTTATTGTCACAAAAATGAAAGTTTAAAAATTTATATTATATTTTTTTAATAAAGAAAATTACATGCGGAGTAGAGAAAAATCAGAAGCAAGCTATCTGTCGCCTATCTCACCCCCTTTTTTCTTATTAGTAAGATATGTTGCCCTTTATTAGATACTTTATTTAAGTTTAGGGATCAAATTAACATAAACTTAAAAGTTCATGTACTAAGCTGTAATTTAAGCAAAAAAAAAATAATAAAAAAAAAAAGAATGTTTAGCTTCACTAGTCAAATTTATTAATAGATATTTGTTACATATTAAGGTGTTTCTAATATTTGTTGAATAAAAAGAAACTTTATTGGTTTTATTATTAGTCAATTCACGTAACAGTTAACACACATATGCGGTGAAGTAGAAACTTTTACAACATAGGACATAGATTTACATTGTAACAGTTAAACACATCTTAACTAAAAACAATATGTTTTTAGTATCTAAAGATTAACCTAAAAGCAAAAATTATATATCAATTACCATTGAACTATGGCTATATTGTGTACTATTAATTAACGAGGGGTTTGTCCCTTTCTTACTTTGCTCCACCCTTTTAACATCCCTACCTTTTTTACTCCCATTCTATTCAATTTTTTTCCTAGTTCATCCACTATTCTTTTACAAAAAAAGAAAGAAAAAAAAAAAAGTCTCACTCATTTCAATAGATATGAAATTGTATATGAATTTAAGTTTTAGTTATGCACAAATTAACCATGGTGTAACTTTGTCAAAACTCTACATTTTCAAAATTAAAAAAAAAAAGTTTCATGAATTTAATTAACACTAAAAGACATTTATTTAAATTTGTACAAAAACACAGAAATGTTCTCCTAATTCTTTATCTCCCCAATTTTTTTTTTTTTTTATCTCTTTTATATATACAAATACTTCTATATGGTAGAATCTGTTGAGTCATGTGCATTAAGTGTTATTACAGTCAATTGATAATCTGTCTTATCTTGGATGACTTGTTCATGACACCTTGAGTAGCATATAGAAAACAAAATTGTTGGATTTGTTGGATTCAAATTAATTATTTTCATTGTTTGTTTATTTTCCTATAATTTTTCTCTTAAAAAATTCTTGTGTTTTCAATATTTGTTTTGTGGATGTGGTTTTTTTAAAAAAATAAATAAGGATCTAGTTTTATAAATATATATAAGATGAAAAGTTATTGTAAAAATAGTTTAATTTTATTTTCATAAAAAATGTAGAGCTAAAAAGTCATCAATTTTTTTTTTTTTTTAAAAAAAAGACTAGAAAACAAAAACACAATTATCAAATATCAAATATGTTTTTTCTCATTCTTTAAAATCCAAAAAACCAAAACACAATTACCAAACATATTTACTGTTCTTTGTTTTTGTAAAATAGAAAACAAAAAATAGTAACCAAACATGTATAATTTTTGTGTTTTAAAAAATAAAACTAAATGGTCATTAAACAAGGTCTAAAAAATAGTTTTTGAAAACTTATCTTTATTTTTTAAATTTATTTAAGAATTCAAGTGTTTAGTTAGAAAAAATGAAAACTGTGGTAAACAAGTTGTAAGCAAACAAATATAATTTTGAAAAACTAAAAACAAAAAATCAAATGGTTATAAAATGGAGCTATAGTTTTTTTTTTAATATCTGTGAGTGATTGGGTCTGTTTACACGCATCTCAACTAATCTAACGGGACAACTGGTTTGGTCCTACAACACTTGAATGTCAAAAAAACTCGTAGGATATTAATTCTTAGGTAAGTGGCTACCATGAATTAAAACACACATGATCTCCTATCCATTTATTAAGACCATGTCTTTTTTTTTTTTTTTTTTTTTTTTACCATTAGACCAACTCATGATGGTTTAGGAAAAAATATTTTTCAACAACTCATTTTCATTTAAACACATTTTATAAAAGTTGTTTAAAATAAAATTACTCATATCTTTGATTACAGTTTCTCAAAAGTATTTGATTATGTAGAAAGTTGGTTGATTTGCTATACACTCAAAAAATTACTATAAAAAATAAAAATGTCAAATTACTATAATAGAAGTCTATCAAACACTATGAATTGGTTAGTGACTGCTAGAGTTAGGTCGCGAGAGGTGATCATCAAACATTCTTTTTATGATTTAACCTAATTTAATCATATATTTCTTTGAGAAATTGTAAAAAATAAACCCTAAAAAGTTTTCATCTTTCACAATTAGCATCATTTTTTTAAATTCATTATAATAGTTCTTTTTGGGCATTCTCGACTGAGATCGACCCGAAATTTGAATATAAATTTATCTTCTTTTCATTGCACATTGAAACCATCAATTTTTAGACTTTCTCAGTGGAATCTTGATTAGGGTGAAGTTTAGAATTGTATGTAATCTTTCCCAAATCTTATGTAAGCTTCAAATTTTTTCGAATTCTCTTGCCCCAATTTGCGGATATGAATGGCAAAAAGTGAAACATCTTGTCCATCAAAACTCATCATCCTTACATTATGATTCTCTTTCAGTTGTTTTTGGGTACTTAATTTTTATGAGTTGGAGAGTTATTCAAAGAACTTGAGAAAGCGAACCAGACCATGGTGGGAGAGAAAAGGAAAACGAAGAATAGTGGAAAACCGTTTAAGCAAAAAACCAAGAACCAAAAACCATTTAAGCAAAAAAATTATATAAATTTTGGCAAGAATTAACAACAATCTCAACCTTTGTCTTGGTCGGGATTCTATGATATACCAAAAAAAAATCATTAGTTGCATGTGAAATGAAAGAAATTAAATTTTTATTCGAACCTAGTAGTGAATCTTAAAAAAAAAAAAAGAAAAAACGAGAAAAAACTATTATAACGAATGGCGAAAAACCAAAAGTGTGTGCAAATGAGTTATTTACGACAATTTTCTATTTATTTTATGAGTTGGAAAATGGAAAAGAAAAAGAAGAAAAAAACAAAGGAAAGGAAAAACAAAAAAAAGAAAGGTTCCCAAAAAGAAGTGAAGGCAGAGAGCGCGCAGCACCACGATGTACTAATTTTCCCTTCTGGGGCTCTGTGAGAGAGATTGACAAAGGAGAGAAGAAGAAGAAGAAGAAGAAGAAGAAGAAGAAGAAGAAGACGACGAAGAAGAAGAAGAGGAAGAAGAAGAAGAAGGTTGACGAGATCCATTGAGAAGGAGAGATGTCTGACCTAGACCGCCAAATTGAGCAGTTGAAGAATTGCGAGCCGCTTAAGGAGTCTGAAGTTAAAGCTCTCTGCCTCAAGGCCATGGAAATCCTCGTCGAAGAGAGCAACGTTCAGAGAGTTGATGCCCCCGTTACTGTAAGTCTCAACTCTTCCCCCTTTTCCAGATTATCGATTCCGCTTTCACCTCTTTCGTTTTGCTTCAATCAACGCTGCTGACTCTTTCTTCATTCTTCTTCTATTCTTGCATTTTGTGTGTTTCTGATTTGGATTTCCCCCCGAGGATTTTGGGGTTTTTTTTCCCCTTCCCTTTGTGGGATTTCGTTCTTGTTTTGGAATTTGAACTTATCTTCTTGTCAGTGTAACTTTGGTCTTTTTGTTCTTCTGGTCTAGTTGGTGAATTAGATTTTGTCTTCTGATTACGAATTGGAATTCTGGTAAATTGATTAGTTTTTAGGTTTTTAGTGCCATTCTTTTTTGGAAAAAAACAACTGGTTCTTGAATACTATCTTGGTGTTGAAATTTGAGTTGATTTAAAACAACTGGTTATTGAATACTATCTTGGTTCTTCAGCAGATTTAAATACTATCTTGGTGTTGGAAAAAACAACTAGTTTTTACTTGGGCATACTTGCTGAAGCAACCCTTTAATAATTTCATGGATATTATATGCCAGAACTGTAACCATTTATTGAACAAACTAGATGGCTTTGGTCTAGGGTTCAAGTGGAGGCACCAAAACTCTTTTCATATCCACTATATTGTTTTGCCTCCTTTAAAATAAGAAATCAACATTTCACTGAAGTACAATGGAGTAGGACACCACCCCAAGACCGGGGAATTATGTCAAACTATGTTTGAGTTTCAGATTTGGATTGATATTTATTTTAATTATGTGAATTAATCTTCTTTTTCTATTTTTCTTTTTACTTAGATATGTGGAGACATCCATGGGCAGTTTTATGACATGAAAGAGCTTTTTAAAGTAGGAGGGGATTGTCCAAAGACTAACTACTTGTTTCTTGGCGATTTTGTTGACAGAGGATTTTACTCAGTTGAGACGTTTCTATTACTACTTGCTCTAAAGGTGATTATCAATTTTGATTTGTTTTTAAAAAAATTATTTTCAACAGTTAAACTATTGTCGTCTTACATTTATATTTGATTTCTAGGGATTACGTGATCATTAAACATCAATTTTATTTTGGTTTCAGCTTTATTGGCTCTCAAGATTGGGTTTAAATTTGAGTCAATATATTAAGTTGCACAAAAGGACTTGTTTTTAAATATCTAATAATAGATGCTTTCCTGAAGCCAAAGAAAAGAAATAATCAATAACCTTATCTTGCCAATAACTTGAAGCCAGAGTTGGGATATTCCTGGAAAATGAGTAGGAGATCAAAGGGGAAATTATTATCTTTTTTGGGCGACCTTTACAGAAACAGTTGCATGTATCAGTCTTACTTTTGTGGTTTCTTGGTATCCAATTAATTCTTATAGTAGCTTTTGAGTTGAGCAACTTAGATGCTGAAAGAGTAAGCTGTCCTTGATATGAGGAGTAATACTTTGGAACTTATAATTATGTCATAGTTGTGTTTCTTCATAATCATTATCCCTTCAGATTTCTAGGAGTTTTTTTAATTCTTGATCTTCTAAGCTTATGATGCAGTCATGGTAAAGTTCATAAGCCTAAACTATAAGTTTGAAAATCTGTCCTCAATAGTTTGTTTGTTTTTTTGTTTTTTTTTTTCCTGATAATAAGAGGAATGTTCTGAACTCTCAAATAGGTAGTGGTAACTCAAACCAGAGCTAGAAAACAATGAAATAATAGGATTTTTAGAGGGATGGATAGGAACTCTAGTGAGTTTTGTCTCTTGTTTGCTTTCATATTTCTTCGTGGGCTTCAATCTCAAAGACCTTTTGTAACTATTCTATAGGCGTTATTTTTTATAGCTGGCGTCCCTTCTTGTAGAGAGAGGTTTTTCTTGTGCCTTCGTTTTTTTTACCTGCTTGTATCCCTTTATTTTTTCTCAATAGAAGTTGTTTCAATTAAAAAAAAAAGAAAAAGGAAAAAAAGAAAACAATGAAATAGAACCTACTTGCCAGACTCGCCAGAAGTCTTGTGTTCAGTATGTGTTTATTTCTTCATGCCAATAGCCAAAGGAGTAGCCAGGAAACTGGCAGCTATGAACTCGCAGTTAACAGAAAGCTACCCCAAAGTAGCCCAGACCCACTGCCCCAAGAATATCAGATTGGACAAGTTTATTGGACTGCTAGTTAGCGGTTGTGTTTGAAGGCCAATATACAGCAGTGAAAGGATAGACCTTGGCCTCCATTATTTTTCCTTATGCTTAACAACTTTGACCCTTTCTGTCTATATACAAGGGAGATAACAAGGGAGGCACCAAAGCCTGCAGCTAACTAACTTCTATAAGAATGAACAATGAAGCATAAAGTGGTTGCAATCTCTGAAGGATTTTCACAAAGTACGTCAACATGCCTTATTATCGAGTTTGGTGACAGTGAATTGATATTTTTCTTTGAAGGCAAACATTGGATTTGATATTGCTAAGTAGCTACTGACACTGAAACATGTGTCTTTATGATGCATGATAATCTTATATGAGGAGAAAGGGAAAATTTGAGGAGTTATTGGGATGAGAAAGAATACAAACTAAATTGATAATATATGCACTGGACCAATTACTAACTAGGAAAACCTCCCGTTGCTGTTCTGGGATAGAATGATCTTTAGTTAGCCTTCATAAATTTTTTGATCCTCTTGCCAACTAGAAGGAAAGAGTTTAGGTCGATTTCAATCTAATCGAAATCATATACTCATGATAGTTCTCATAAAAAAAAAAAATAATAATAATACTATTGACGGGGCTTTGTGGAAGGTGCCCTCCTTTGATAGGGCTGTTTTGTTTATCCATTGTCAGAAAATGGAGGAAGACTTGGATTGGAGTCACCAGCTTGGTCAGTCTATTTGGACGTGCTCTTTGGCTATGCTGGGTGTTCACTGTTCAGGTTGCCAGACACAAAGATTATAAGTGTTGATTGAGGGGTACATTTGTTACCCTCCTTTTCATGTTAGAGGGAGGTTTCTTTGGCAAGTTGGGGTGCTATCTTATATAACAATGAATGAAGCATGAAGTGGTTGCAATCTTTGAAGGCCTTCCACAAAGCACGTTAACATGCCTTATTATTGAGTTTGGTGACAATGAGTAGATTTTTTCCTTTGAAGGCAAACCTTGCTTTTATATTGGCAGTAGCTAGTGACACTGAAAGTCTGAAACATGTCTCTTTATGCATGATTATCTTATACAAGGAGAAATGCAAAATTTGAGGAGTTATTATGGTTTACCAGGGCGTGTGCGTTATTGTGGAATATTTAGAGGAGAGAAACAATAGGGTTTAGAGGTGTAGAGAGCGACCTTGGTGATGTTTGGTCCTTGGTGAGGTTCCATGATTCTCTTTGGGCTTTGATTTTGAAGATTTTTTTTGTAATTATTCTCTAGGTTGTATGATGTATCTTACTTAGTTAGAAACCCTTTCTTTAGAGGGTTTTTTTGCAGACTTGGTTTTTTTTTATGCTCTTGTATTCTCTCAGTTTTTCTCAATGAAAGCAGTTGTTTCTAAAAAAGAAAAAGAAAAAGAAAGTTATTGGGATAAGAAAGAATACAAACTTAATGAATAAAATATGCACTGGACCAAATACTTACTAGAGAAACAGAAACCTCCTGTTGCTGTTCTGTTATAGAATGATCTTTTAGTTAGCCTTCATAAACTTTTTTTAATCCTCTGTCCAATTTAAAGGAAAGGGTTAGAGTGGATTTCAGTCTGATGGAAATCATAATACCCTTAATAGTTCTCATAAATAAGAAAAAGAATAATGCTTTTGTGGAAGGTGGCCTCTTTGATAGGGCTGTTTTGCTGTATCCATTGTCGAAAAACTGAGGAAGACTTGGATTATCCTTTGGAGTTGCCAACTTGGTCAGTCTATTTGGACTTACTCTTTGGCTACATGTGGTGTTCAGGTTGCCAGACAAAACACTACAAGGAGATGATTGAGGAGTACATTCGTTACCCTCCTTTCCGTGTTAAGAGGGAGGTTTCTTTGGCCAGCTGGAGCGTGTACTGTTTTGTGCGGTCTTTGGAGGGAAAGAAACAATAGAACCTTTTGAGTCGTAGGGCGGGGTTCTTATGATATTTGGTTCTTTGCTAGGTTCTATGTTTCTTTTTGGGCGTTGGTGACGAGACCTTTTTGTAACTAATACGTTAGATCTTATTTCTCTTGACTGAAGTCCCTTCCTTCAGTGGGACTTCCCTTTTATAGCTTTTTTTGTACCATTGTATTTTTTCATTCTTTCTCAATGTAAGTTTAGTTCTTTATCCAAAGAAAAAAAAATCTGTTCAATTCATCGCTGTGTTCAGTCACTGTATAGGACCAGAAGCCTGTATTAGTATTACATACAACTAACCTTACTAAATGTTTATGTTGTGTACAATTGAAGAAGAGAGTTGGCATATCCCCTTAAGGGTCGGGAACAGTGTACAGGCTTCCCTGTTAACAGTAGGGGTGTTCACGGTTTGGGGCTCAAACCGAACCGAACCGCAAAATTTGATATTTTTTTATATACGAACCGAACCATCATCGGTTCGGTTCCGTTTTGTGGTTTAGTTGTTTTTTCTTCTTCTCAAACTAAGCGAGAGAGAGAGAGCGAGAGCGAGAGTGTGAGAGAGAGAGAGTGTGAGAGAGAGCGAGAGAGAAAGAGGATGTTTATGATATAATGGCATGTGCGCTCTTGCTCCCGCACGCGCTCTCACTCATCGCTCTCTCTCGCTCTCGCTTCCTTTCCTTACTTTTCAGGGATCAAAGGTGTTTTTTAACCTATATTTTAATAATATAATAAAATATATATAACCGGTTCAGTTTTGGTTTCGGTTTCATGGCCCAAACAGAACCAAACTGCAGAAAAACGGTTTTACATTTAAAAAAACTGAATCGAACCGCAAAATTTGGTTTCTATGCATTATCGGTTCGGTTTTGGTTCGGTTTCTGTGGTTTGAATGAACAACCCTAGTTAACAGATATGGATAAAATGTTTATGTCAAATACCAGTTCTTAGATAAACATATGATATCATGTATGGTATTTTCGTCCCTAAAGCCTACCATATTTATTTATTTATTTTTAGCTCAACTAAATTTGTCCGAAAATGGACTTTTTTATTATTTTTTTATTTTTTTAAAATTTTATTTCAGGTGAGATATCCAGATCGGATAACTCTTATCAGAGGGAATCATGAAAGCCGTCAAATCACACAGGTTAAGTTTCTTGATTTTACTGTCCTAGATAAAATGCTTTGTTTATGTTGTTAATATTCTGCTATCTGTACAGGTTTATGGATTTTATGATGAGTGCCTTCGCAAATATGGCTCTGTGAATGTTTGGAGATACTGTACTGATATTTTTGATTACTTAAGGTTTGTAAATTTATGTTTTAATCATTTATAACAGAGAGGGAGAGAGTAAAACAGGGCATGTTTCTCTTTTGCGTATGAGAAAACGAATTGGAAGTCAAGAATCTATATGACGCATAAGAAATTAAGTTGGTGAATTGCACTTATCATTGGGTATTTTGAAAATTAATGACTGCAGTACTAGTCACATCCCCTTGATTGCTTTTTTGTTCCTTTCGTAATTCACCAGTCTCTCGGCTCTCATTGAAAACAAGATATTTAGCGTCCATGGTGGTCTCTCTCCTGCCATAACAACACTAGATCAGGTTAGAACCCTTCTGTGGTCCCCCTCGTTCTTATATATATATTTAAGGATGAACTCAGTTCTCAGCATACTGCCATTTATTCGTTTATATATATCCAGATTAGAACAATTGATCGGAAGCAAGAAGTACCTCATGATGGTGCCATGTGTGACCTACTGTGGTCTGATCCCGAAGACATCGTAGATGGCTGGGGTTTGAGTCCTCGAGGTGCTGGTTTCCTGTTTGGTGGCAGTGTCGTTACCTCTTTCAACCACACGAACAACATTGATTATATTTGTCGAGCTCATCAGTTGGTCATGGAAGGATATAAATGGATGTTTAATAATCAGATAGTTACTGTCTGGTCAGCTCCTAATTATTGTTACAGGTACATTATCCTCAAGACCTTGCCTTAACTTTGTGCTAATGTGATGGTTCATGACATTCTTCATTCTGTTTCAGATGTGGCAATGTAGCTGCTATACTTCAACTGGATGAGAACCTTAATAAACAGTTTTGTGTCTTTGATGCTGCTCCACAGGTATGATCAAGATTTTTGTTATACCTGAACCTAAATGCTCAAGTATAATCTAGTTGCTGTTTATCAAGCGTCATATAGAATTGAGTAAGGAGTAAGTTACAACATCAGTTTCTTATGTAATAAAAATGGTTAAGGGCTGAGATATTTGAGGGTTTAAGTCCCAGGTTGAAGACTTGAAACTCTTGGGATATTGCCTTGGGTGAAATAAGCCTTTTTCATAGGTTAGTGGGGTGGGTGGGCCCATAATGCAAGAAGTGATCTCAATACGCAGGTTATCCAAAAGAAAAATAATTAAATAAGTATGTTAATGTAGCACTCGGGAGATATTGTCTTTGGTTCTTTTTTACAAATATCAACTAACTCTTTGCTTGTTCTTAACACAACTTGGTACTTGAATAGAAATTGGAGAAATATTTGTTGTCTTGCTGCATCTGTTGATATTACGATACAACGTGTTGGATTGTTGATACATTGCAGGAATCAAGAGGAAACCCTGCGAAGAAACCCCCACCAGACTACTTCCTCTGAAATCTCGAAGTGGAGAAGATAATGCTCGTCGTTCATGTATGTTCCAACCGATAAACGATAGACAAATTCTGGAGTTGCATGGTGGAGAGACGATGTCACAACATCATGGGAATCAATGGCCATTGGACAGGGATTCGTTAACCAGCAAAAGCTGTGATCAATTAGGATGCTTGAGTTTAGTTTCCAGCTATTTGTTGTAATGAGTGCATTTGAAATTGTGATGTAAAATGCAGATTCCAGGCAGATGATTGATGCCTAATGATAATGGAGTCTCCCAAAAGGAGGTGCTCTCAGTATTCCATGGTGTTAAGGGATAAGTTTGACATTGGTCTTTTGGGAACTCTGTGAGGGGGAGATATCTGAATTATAACGGATGAATTATAAAAGGGAAAAAAAAAAAAAAAAGAAAAGAAAAGAAAAGAAAATATGGTTCTGTTGCCACTTTGGACTAAAAGTAAATGAGATTCCAAATTCTTTTTCAAGGATTGCTCCCTTTTGAGGCCTTCACCTTCACCTTCTTCATTTTCTTTTCTTTTTGAACTGTTTCATTAGTTTTCTATGGATTTCTGGTATATTTCACCTCATTTTCATATCAAGTTAAAACACTTGATATGTTACCAAATTAGATTTTGTTGTTCATTGGCTACTCAATTATTATTATTATTATTATTTTTTCTTTTGGGGTATTGGTTGTAGTTTTGATTTTTTTTTTCTATTTATTTGTCATGTAATATTCTTAAACAAAAGAGGCAGTATTGGGGGTAATTTTTGACAGGAAAAGTAAAAATAGGAAAAAAAAAAAAAAAGAAAAGGAAAGTACAATGTGAAAATTTTGTAGGTCTAAAAGAATTTCAATATGCAAATTTTCTAAATTTGAAAAGCATAGATGGAGGAAGAAGCAAAGATGTGGATCGAGAGGGAAAGCCACAGCTAGAAAAATTAAAAAAGAAAAGATTATTAAAAATGTTACAAAAAGGTTAAAAACATTTATTTAAAAATCGAGTCAAATTTTCTTTAGGCTCCAAGTTTTAGGTAGTTACCCAAATTTCTCCTATTGGCCTTACGAAATTATCTAATATCCTTACACTTTAAAAAAATTATAACAATTTAGGTTCTTATTTTTTAAATTTTCTCAAATTTTTAATTATAGTTCTCACGTTGTTTAAAGAAAAAAAAAACTTGAATGGTAAATTTTAAAAATAAAAACAAATTTTTGAAAACTATTTTTTGTTAGTGTTTTCAAAACTTGACTTAGTTTTCGAAAATATTGACACAAAGTAGAAAATATATATAGAAACTTATAAGTAGAAGTAATATTCATAAGTTTAATTTTCGAAAATAAATAACAAAAAACTAAATGGTTACCAAATTAGGTTCTCATGTTTCAATTTTATGTTCAATAGGCATGTAACGTAACCAAACATTTTAAAATTAATTTTAATGTATATATGGAATTTAATTTTATATCGAATGGTACCCTAAGCTTTCAAATTTGATGTCTAGTCTATTTGTGAGTTTTTTTTTATAATTAATTTTATGTGGAGTAGACCAAAGACTAAAAATTAAAATTCAAGAATGTAGTAGACACAAGATTGAAAATTTAAGTATATGTTATGCATTTTTTTAAGTTCAAATACTAATTATCTAGATAAAAACTTAAGAACTTATTAGATCGTTTTTAAAGTTCATGAACCAAATAAACATAGGAAAAAGTTTCAAAACTAAATTTGCAATTTACATTATTCAAGTTAAAAAATATGGGAGAGTGAAAATTCGAATATCTAACATTTAATCGATAATATATACCTTAATAAGTTGAATTGCATATATGTTGACAATTACTATCTCCAAATCAATGTATAATAGTAGTTCCTCAACGTTATTATACGATTTATATCTATTAATTATTTTTAAATAATTTATATTTATAAATATTAAAAAAAATCAAATGGATAATTGCCACAAATAATTCCTCCCTCTTCTCCATCTATTGCCACCATGAAAGGCAACTAATTTTGAGATTTGTAAAAGAAAACAGATCTTTGACAACTCAGTTTAACATCTAACAGGGCTCCATTGTCTTCTCTCTGAATTATTTGAGGTGCCCATTTCATAATCTAATCAATTTCTTGGAATAAGTTTTGATATTTTCTTTAAAATGTGAGAATAGTTCAGTATTTGTCTATTGCTGATTGCCATTCTAGTTTGATTATTTATCCAATATTCAATCACAAATTCTGTTTTTATCTTCTCTTTCAATTTCTCACTACAAATCCAACCATCCAATTCTATTTCAAGATTGCCAAAACCATACTCTTCTTCTTCCCCACTTCATGATTTGTACAGATTTGAAGCTTTTGTGTAGAGAGGAGCTGAATTTCAGAAAACTTCATTTCAAATATCAACTCTCCCCACCCACTCTCTCTCTGATTTCTTAAAATTTTCCATTGCTTGGCTGAATTTCTCATCTGGGGAACCTCTAATTTCTGCAGTTTCTTCAAAATCAGAGAGAATAATCATCTTCTTAGCCACCAACCGAGCTGTTTTCCTCTTCTCTGATATGGGTTCCGTTTTGAAGTTCATACTGTTTTTTCTTTTATTAGTTTCTGCTTCTTCCCTAAATTCCAGCGAAGAGGGTTTCATTTCGATGGTCGTATCTCAAAAGGGTCTTAACTTCATCAAGGATTTCTTGATAGAGAAGGCAGTTTCCACCATCATTCCACTTCGTTTGCCCAATATTGAGAAGACTGTCAATATTGTTCTTATTGGCAAAGTTCATGTAGTTCTTTCCGAGGTAATCATTGGCAGCTTCGAGGTCGAATCGTCGGATATTCAGATCGGCGAGACGGGTGTCAATATAGTTGTTACAAAAGCCACTGCTAATATGAGTATGAAATGGCAATATACGTACAACACTTGGTTGTTTGAAATTTCTGATGAAGGAGACGCCTCCGTACAGGTAATTCAGCTACTTAGTAATGCTATTTGCTTTATCCAACAGAAAAATTATGAGTATTGATACATTTTACCAAGTGCTTTGGATGTTTGTGAGATACGTGGTGACTTGAATGTTTGTAGATACTTAGATGACTTGAGTTCAAGCCTCATATAGAAAACTTTATAACTTAGGATCATTGTTGTCTTTTGGAGTCGGATGTGGGAATGATAATGGATTTGTAGGATCGGTAGGGTAGGCCATGAGCATAACGAGCGATGCATTGACACCACTATTATCCAAAGGAAAAGAAAAATATGATCAAAGATATTGTTAGGTTTGGTCTATCCTGATACTTGGCCATGAATTTGTTATGTATTTCAATTGTTTTTGGGGTGTAAGATGTAGGGACTATATAATTGAAGGGTTAAAAGAAGCTTATTGGAGATTTATTATACAAATTCAAGGACTAATCACTGGAGATATATATTCAATTTTGTGCTCCTGCTTTATTAGTTTAGGTCAATCTTGTAGTCCACCAATCAGATTTCAACCTGCATATTTAGAGTGTAGTCCCATTCTACTTTGTAATTAACTGTGAAAGAGATAATAGATTTACGGTCACAATGGAATTAGCTTTCTTTCATTTGTTATTACATTAATCGAAGACAAAAAGTCTTCTTGTCTGGCATTGCAACTATTGTGAGCATTGTATTTTATTGGACTGGAAAGTCAAATCTTGAAAAGGAAAAACATATAGAAAGAATAATGCAATTGAGAAACTATTTCCTGAGGTTTGAGGTGGTGGCATGAATGTGATATGGTACCTAACAAGTCGTTTCAGCATTATAGGATACAACAGTCAACAGGCATTATTGTTAAAGTACGATCTTCATGTTTCACCACATTCTTAAGAATTTATGCAACCTCCTTTCTACCAATTTGTTTGTTACTCACCTTGTAGAAGCTTTGTTAAGATCCTCTTGCATTTAATCACGTCCATTTAACCGAGTTGTTACTTCATGGGGCTTTTTACTTGAGATTCATTTTAACTGCGACATTCTACCTTCTAGACTCAGATAGTTGAGTATTTGAAAATTGAAAATTTGTTTAGTTATTGTAAACTGAAATGCGGCTTGGTATTTGGAGATGCAGTGGTGAAATTAGCTATTGGCATTCTACTGAAATAAGTGATATGGATGGGCAGAAACTTGATTTTTCTTCTTATTATTATTTTAAAAGCATAACCTGCCTACCGGCTTGGTCTCAAGACCTTGAATTGGGTATCTCCATGTACCCCAAACTCTTACTACCAGGGTACCTCTAATACAAGGGTGGGATTTTATGGTATAGAACACTCAGCATGATTCATTGGGAAAAGAAATAACATCAGTGTGGAAAAGATGGCTCTGCTAATTGATTGCTCAAATTTGTGAGTTGCTTGGCATTTCAATTTGAAGTAATTTATAACCTATAGCTCTTGCAATGTATTTCCATTATTATTGAGTTCTCATTGGCGGATTTTGACTTTTAGGTTGATGGAATGAATATAGGCCTAACTGTAAGTTTAAATCAACAAAATGGAACTCTTGAGATGACTCTTTCAGAATGCGGATGTAACGTGGAAGCTATCTCCATACATTTGAACGGTGGGGCATCGTGGCTTTACCAAGGGTACACAACCAAAAAACTATGCTTTTAACTTCTTCCACCTTGATAAAATTTGTTCTATTCCAGGTTGCTTGCCCCTACCCTTGTGCCTTGAAACTGGATATCTTGCTATGCTATGTTTTATAGTTGAGGCTGTTGAGAGCTATTAGTTTCCTGTATATGATTCGAAGTTCCCTCCAAATTTAATGTGTTGAAGGATGGGACATCAAAAGATTTAGAATTTCCAAGCCCATCTTCTTTTTGTTTTAGTTCTTTTGGCTTGCTGGCGGGAGCTTTGAAGAAACGTAACAAAATTTGACAAAGTAGATGTTAGAGAGTTGATATAGTATTAAATTTACTTTCACCCATCAGCTTAAGTTTTTTGGGTCAATCGGTGATTTAACAATAGAAAATGAAATGATTATGGTTGTCACTTAGCTTTGCTTGTTCTTTGTGCATGTTTAGTTATAAAACCAGTTGGGACTATATTTTTTCGCTGCAGGGTGGTCGATGCTTTTGAAGGGAAAATAGAGTCAACAGTTGAAGATAACATTTCAAAAAAAATAAAAGAAGGGATAGTAAGGCTTGACTCGTCGTTGCAATCACTTCCACAAGAAATCCCTATAGCTGATGTTGCTGCTCTTAATGTCACTTTTGTTGGGAGCCCAGTGTTATCCTCTTCTTCCATTGAATTTAAAATCAATGGTTTATTCAGCCCTTTTAACAAGACATTAGTTCCTAGCTACAACCAAGGCGAAACTGAAGATTTCAGCTATGGAAAATCTCGACACGAAAATGTTCTCTACTCTGCTTCACACGTTCCCTTTAAAGTGAGTTCTTGTGCACGAAGACTCCAACTTTTCTGTACACGTTTCTTTTGATAATAATTTCCTCTTTTCCTACAGTATCTCCATGGTGAAACTGAAGGCTCTGTCTACTGCAAAGATTCAGCTAAGATGATTGAGATCTCTTTACATGAACGTGTCCTCAACTCTGCTTCACAAGTTATCTTTGAAGTAAGTTCTCATTGATGGTCACTCCCATAGTTGTTTTCCTCCTTTCTCCCTGTGATACCATTTACCAAGCTTCAAATCACATCCTTCTTCTCTTGGACCGCATAATAATCTTCAACTTTTATTTAAAGCCAATTGATGCTAAAGTTAATTGACTACAATGTCTATGTTCCATGAATTCACCCTTCTATCATTCCAAACGGATCGAGGAAATGCTCGAACTGACAGTTATCATGTGGCCAGGAAAATTATATGCACTGGATTGTGGACCGCATTCCTGATCAGCACCTTTTAAACACTGCCGCATGGAAGTGGATTATTCCTCGACTTTACCAGCAGTATCCAAATGACGATATTGTACTAAATATTTCCGCTTCCTCTCCACCATTCTTGAGACTGCGAGACAAAGATATCTCCACCTCCATTCATGTTGACATGATAATCAATGTCCGAGACAACGGTGAACTTATACCAGTTGCTTGTATCTCATTGGTAAGCTCATGCCAACTGTTTGCCTGAAAAGTCTTTGATTTGTGGTTCATGACTTCATTTACATAAATCTTGAATCTTACGCAAGAAGAACAGGTGTATATCGTTCTTCACAACGGGACTTTTGGGTCTATCTCGTTTGTCTCTGACTTTTGGTTCTTATTGTTGAATCAGGAAATTACTGCCTCTTTTTCTCCAGAAATCTTGGAGAGGAATTTGGTTGGTCATGTTACCTTGGAAGACTTTACATTGGCTTTGAAATGGAGTAAGATTGGCCATATCCGCCTTTATCTAATTCAGGTACGATCACTTTGTAGGTCGAAAAGTTTCAACACTGAATTCAGCATAAAGTCATGAAGAAGGATTCATTAAACTCAAGATCTTGTGCAAATCTAGTAACATACTAAATCATGGTAGATTAATCATAAAGACATTCATCTTTCTTTGATCTAAAAATTCTGCAGAAGATACTCGCGGGTTTGATCAAAACAGTTTTGGTGCCATTCATCGACTTGTACCTCTTAAAAGGATTCGCGTTGCCAAGTTTTCATGGATTAACCCTCGAGGATGCCGAAATGGTTTTCAATTCTTCAAGGATCATCATGTGTAGTGATGTTGCCTTAAGTGAGGGATTCAGTCATCATCTTGTTTACTCAAGTTAAAAACATTGGTTTGGCACGTTAGAACTTGTAAATTATCTCATTCATGTGAATAGTAGAACCAACAGGAGATGAAAGAGGAAGCCCATTTATTTGTAAACTCTAAATAAATTCACGTACATAAAAAGAAACCCTGACCCGATCTTACCCGACCCATCATATGCAACTAGGTCGAAGAATCCTGTACTCGTACTCACCGCATTCTTGGGTTGACATCGATAAACCCAATTGTGAATGTTGAAGTTAGAAGGCATGTAATTTAGTGATGTTGGCAATTTCATAGAAGTTGTGAAAATTTGATAGTATGACTTCATTTGAAATGCTGGGTTGCTTTTGGATTATCTTATGAATTTTGAAGGGTTTTGAAGTTTTATGTGTGGAAAGTTTTACAATTCATATAAAGACATCAATTTAGATAGTTCTATCAACCTAAAATTCGTCTTGCAATTTAACATAATACTTTAGTTTAAATATGGATCACTTCTATCATTCCAAATAAAATTTGAAACAAATTTCTAATTATTTAATGAAATATATATAACAATTATATAAATATTTTTAGGTTGGATTATAATTTTAGTTTGTATGTTTTATGATAAGATTGAAGGAATCTCAATCATGCCATCTAATCGACATGTTGACCAATTTTATTATTTAAATAAGTTAGCATTAAGTGAAGTCAAGTGGAATTAAAGAAGAATCAAGTTTCGTTACAAAGATTATATAAGTAGCCTTCATTTACTCTTGGATGACTAATCACAGGACAACCCGTTTAAAGAAAAACCGTAGGATATTAAATCTTAAATAGGTGACAATTATAGATTGAATCAATGACCACTTAGCCCTTTAGCCAACTCAAGATGGTCTTTTACTCTTGGATAGTTACAATTCCTGATGTTTAAAACAAAGAATTTCAATTTTATGGAGTCTATCAAATGTATTTTTGGGTTTTAAGTCACGTTATGTATCTTTTAGGTTACATTTACCTAATGGCTAATTATCGTCGTAAGCTATCTAGAATTTGTATTTAGGAGAGATGAATAAGATTTTGAAACACAGTATTTAGGTTTTAAACCTTGAAAGTTTTTAAGCTTTGTGTCCTTGTGTGTTCTGGTGATAGAATGCATGAACATTTGGAGCATTTAAGTTAGGATTGATCTATCTTGTTTGTGGAGTTCTTTGAAGATCAATCGAGGGTTGACGGGAGTCACAAGCTTTGTCTATAATCTAGCCTATCATAGGGCATTGAGATAACCTGGTTTTGAGGTTGTTGAGGTTGAGTTCTTTAGATCTTGTTCTTTCAACATAATTCTTAAATAAGAATGCTTAAGGGTTTCATATCATTTTAACTTGAGATACTTTTTTAAAATTTAAATTTTATGTTTCTAAATGATACATTATTATTTTATCCCTTGATTAAGATTTATTACCCTCACCAATTTTCATAATCAACAAAGCCAACATATGCAGAAGGTACAATACTCTATATTAATTGACGTTAAAAAAAAAAAAAAAGGAATTAATGTATTTTGATGATCAAATGGAGTTTTTAAAACAGGATTTTTAAGATGTTTCTTTATTTTTATTTTTTTTTAATTTACTCTTTAAAAAAAAACAATTAAAAAAACATGTTGTTTGTGACTTAAGAAAAAGGTCTGCCAAAATGATTTACAAACCTAGCACATACATATGTTTACGTGTATATACATATATGCATGTATGGTTAAATTATACAAAATACAATATCGGGTAGGTTTTAATGATGCCATTTTGTTTCCGTACCACAAAAATAAAAAATATGAAATAGAATATAATGTGTAAAAATTGCAAGACATATGTTGTACCATTTACAATATTGTTCACTTAAATTGATGTGGCAGTCAACGTTTAAAAATTGATTATATAAATGATTTTAACAAATTTTTAAATGAAATAAATGACAACAACAATCTGATGTTCTATATAACATACAGCTTGTAATTTTTACATAGTAGGTAAAAATAATGAAATCTTTCAAAATTTAGGGACATGATTGAAACTCACATCAAAGTCTAAGGCTATTTTATATAATTCAACCATTTTTTTCTTTTAAAAAATAGAAGACATAAGATACAACTAAAGTTATTTTCTACATCTAGAGTTCAAATTAGAATTATATGCAATCCAATAAAGAATTTATAAATATTACTCTACCTCCATAAATTTCTTTTATATTGTTATATACTTTCTAGAGGTATATTTTTAATATCAAGTCAAGTTTTCAAGTTTTAATTTTTTTTTTTTTTTAATCTGGCTATATGCATTCATTTATTCGTTTAAGAGATCTGAACTAAATAAATTAGGAGAAAACAAATTTAGTTTTGAAAATCATAAAACTAAAAATGAAATCGTTGAACATAGTGAGAGATTTTAGAAGTTTTTTCCCCCTTTTTTTGGCACCATATAAATAATTACAATTAATTCTCAAATTTATTATTGGGAAAAGAAAGTCAAGAAACTTCAAAAGTTTGCTTTGCAATTAAGGTCTTATTTTTAAAAAAAAAAAAGAAAAAAAAAAGGTTCTGAATTTGATGCAAATCCCTACAACTCCCTATACAAATTTAATGAAGTCTCCCTACACACTTTAATGAACTTACCCTAATAAACTCATAGCCTTGTAGCTTTTTGCTTCCAATTTCATTTAACAACCTCTCATTTAAAACTTCCTTTTTGTTTGCTTTTGCATAAATACCCTCATTCATTATCGTTTTTTGTACGCAAGGATGAGAATGTAAAATTTAAACGAGCTAAAAAATTTAGTACTCTGGATATATACTACTTCTATTCATCATCTAACACATCATTAAATAATATATTATTTTTAATCTATAGAAACAGATCTCACACCATTTTAAAATGTTACTTTATGCCAATTATGAAAAATCTATAGTACTAGATATTTTTCTAGTTTGAACGTAGACTAATTTATCTACTTGAGATTAGACTCTTTTTTTCTAACTAATTGTTTGAGTTTTAATTATATATATATAGGATAAATTACTTTATGCTAAATTGAAATTGATATTTTTTAACTTAAAAGCATATAGTTGAGATTCAAGAAATTTAAATTTAGTAGCTACATGTATACTCTCCACCTAATTTATATAGTTTCTATATGTTTTATTTCATGTTAGTTAATGTTGCGTCAAACAAATTAAAAGGGTATGTGTAGTCTCACACTTCATACATTAGTTTTTGTTCTTATGTATTTTTAGTTTTTATACCAACAATTTGCTTGTTTTGATTTCTATCCATCAAGAACAATTTCAAAGAGATACCATTAATGGTTGACAGAATTTTTCATTTCTTTTCCTTTCAAAAATCTATAAATAATAACCAAAAAAGAAAAAAAAATTTACAATTCAATTAGAGAACTTTTAGAAATATAGATTATAAAAACCAACTAATTAGTCTTCTTCGAAAAAGCTCCATAAAACTATAATAGTCATGACACAAGATTGACACGACTAAAGAGACTATAACAATAAATAAATGCATTATAAATAAGAATTATTTCAATGTCACATATTATATTATATTATAACCAATATAGGCTTATATCTTTGTCCTTAAAGAACCAAACCAAAGGCTATATTTAGAGTTTATGCATGGTCAATTAAATTTTAGAAGCAATATTATAATATCTATGAATGGAAGGAATTGAGGAAGGCTGTTCCTCAAAAAGGATGCATGAGATTGAGAAGGTTATCATAAATGAATTTATTAAATGTTTCCCAAATATAGCCTTTGTTTTGAAGAGGATAGGGATCATGTCTAGTAGAAGATAATGCCAAAAGATATAGCTATTTAAAAATTTGAAATTTGTATTAATTAATAAATAGATAGGGTTCCCTTCTTGTCACCCAAAAAGTGGATATTTTGATTACTTTTCTTTTTTTTTGGGAAAAACATTTTGATGACTTCTTGGTAAATATGTGTGGTTGGGGTTTTGAATGAAGAGACCCCATATGTATACTCAAATCTGTCCAAAGGGAAAAAAATATAATGCAATTTTTCAACTTTATTATTAAAAAATTGCATGAAAAAATATATTATTGTACAAATTTTATACTTAATATGTCTTTGATCCGTAAAATAGTGTCGGGTAATTTTCTTTTAACTTTAAGTTTGAACTTGTGTCTAATTAAGTTTATGAAATTCCAGTTATCTAACAGGAGTTTGGCCTATTTGATATTGATTCTTAGAATCAACCAACCTTATTGAACATTATAGAAAGTTGTAACAATTCAATTTTATATTTTAGTAGATTCATTAATTATTTAAAATTTTGAGTATACATATCAAGAAGACCTATTCACTTCAAATTTTATTTTTTAAAGATATTATTTCATATAAAATTGAAAGATCAAGAATTTTGATATTTTTAAAGTTTATGAACCGACTAGACACAAAATAGAAAGTTCAATGACCTATAGGATGTTTTTACAGTTTAGGAAAATTAGATACAAAACATTTAAATTTAAGTTTTGTTTCATAATCATTTGGTTTTAAAAAATTATGCTTATTTTTTTTTCTTATAACTTCATTACTATAAATCTCTCTTTTCTTAATTAAGCATTTGGAATTTTAGACATATTCCGAAAATAAAAACAAGATCATTTTAAATTATTAAGTAAAAGTAGGGTTTATAAGTATATTCTTTTTTAAACAAAATACTTTAAAATTAAATAATTATCCAATAAAGCTTAGATGTAGTTTAACTTTAATATGAAAATATTGTAGTCGATCATTTAGGTTCTCATTGATAATTTATTTTTAGTCTAGTATATAATCATTATGCTTGAGTTAATCTATAAAATATAGCACCCATATATATGTGACGGGATAAGTTTTTACTCGATTGGGTTGTGTGTAGTGAAGTTGGTAGGTTTATTATTATTATTATTATTATTTTATAGGTAGACATTAATTATGAATAAAAATTAAGGTTTTTTTTTTCCCTTTCCCAAGGTAAGATAATATATTTTTGGTGACATCGTTAATTATTGTATCGAATTTGAAATTTTTGTAGTGAACAATAGCTCAATAAGGACTCAACAAACTATATTAGGTTAAATTATAAACTTAGTCCATCAAATTTGATCGATTATATTGTATTTTAGTTTCTAAACTTACAAAAGAGTCATAATTTTTAAATTACTTTTGGATTGTATTTTTACATAGTTTATAACAATTAGGAACTGTTTGAGATGTTGAAATGCAATCAAGATTATTAGAAATCAGAGGAGTGTTGAAATGTGTGAGGTATCGAGGGCCGAATGAAATGAGATCGTAAAACGTGAAAACGATGAAAAAGAGAGTTTGGTAAAAAAACTGTTGGAACAGAATAAGTTTAATACTACAAATCGTGCCCAAAACACTCAATCCAAATATTAATTTTTGATTAAATTACAATCCAAACTCATTCCATTAAGGGCCCCAAACAGCCCCATAAGACAATTAAGTAAGACCCGTTTGGGAACCATTCAATTTTTGGTTTTTAGTCTTCGAAAATTAAGTCTATCAACACTCTTCCACCTCCAAATTTATTGATTATTTATTTATTTTTTTTACCAATATTTTCAAAAACCAAGTCATAGCTAAATTTTAAAAATTAAAAAAAGTAGCTTTTAAAATTTTGGATTTGTATTTAAAATTTCGGTAAGAATTCAACTCTTATAATTACGAAATTAAGAAAGACGCAATTTATTATAAGAAACCGAAAAGAAATTTACTCTAATTTTAAAAAATGAAATGATTGCCGACAGACTTAAATAATAGCTTGACATATTTATTGAAAAAAAATTGATTTTGACACTACATTTTGTTATAGGCTAACATAAATCTTGTTAAATTACCACTAAACGGCATGAAATAACCAAGATTGATGGGCTAATGTAAACTTAATGTTTTAGATAGAAGGTGGTACTTTTTGTGAGAGTGAAGTAGAATTTTTAATAGGAGAATTTTGTCATAAGTCTACTTTAACCTTTAACCTTCGACTAATGAGTTGAGGCATTGAGCTCGCATACAAGAAAGATATATTCACACAAAAAAAGTTTAGATGTTTAATAATTAAATCAATGCTTAATTAGACGAAAAAAGTTATATTGATATGATTCAACTACAAAGAATAGCATTGTGTATTTTCAAATTGAGATCAGTCCTTTTATTTATAATGTTCTTCACACTTCTCTATATTGTGTCATATTGTACTTCACATAACAGGAAAAAATAAACAAAAAGTTGGGACGACACGTGCCTCCATTAGGATTATGTTGAGTTGATTTGTAGACTACTTGCCATATGCAACTCCAAAATCATACCCTCTTTGGTTCAGCTAGCTAGTGTGAGGCTTGTTGGCCCGTGTGATCCATATAACCTTTGTGGTCTACATGGACGGTAAGTCCACGAGGGTCTCTAATTTTTTTTTTTTTTTTTTTTTTTTTTTTTAATACAACAATTGTAGGTATAGAGACATAAGATAAGAGAATTTAACATGTGCCAAAGGGACTTAAGTTATCCTCAATTTAATATAGTTTTTTATATTCATATATAATAATGCAATGATGCACCAAAAAAGGGTGATGACTTATTGGCAAGGGAGTGTCAAGCCTCCAATCCCTCTCCATGAATGACATGTGATCTTGAGTTTAAACATGAGATTACTTTATGTTTAAAATTTATAAAATATAAAAAAATTATAAATTAATAAAAGGGTAATTGCTTTAGGTAGCACTTTTAGGAATAATAGCAACATTTTAAAAAAATTTACAAATATAAAAAAAATCTATCACTTATAGACTCCTATCAACGATAGAGTTTGTCAATGTCTCAATGATATAATCTATCACTGATAGACTCCTACAATTTATATGGTTTATCATGGATAAACTTCAAAAATAAAATCTAAATTTTGTTATTATCTGTAAATTCTTTCGTATTGCGCTATACTTGCAAGTATTTCAAAATCTAATTTACTATATTTGCGACTACCCCTTAATAATATATCAAAATCTCATTAAACTAAAAAGAAACTCCTTGTTTTTATGTTAAAAAGTATATCAAAAGTTAATGTTAGATTTAAAGTAAATAATTTAGAAATGTCTATCTTCCATTGTTTATGAACTATATATCTTTTAGGATTTAAATTCACTCATAAAATGGTTTACAAACATGAAATAGTGATAACTATATAAATTTTATTTTATTTTATTTTTTTTAATCTTTTTTTATCTAATATAAATAAAAATAAATCAAATTATTTTTAAATAATTTTGTATATTTAAAATAAAAAATTTGTATATTAATAATAGAAAAATTATTATGAATAAAAAAATATATCAAACTATTTAGCACAATTTTTACTTTCTATCTGTGATAGACCGTGATAAATCCAAATAAACATATATGTGAGTCTATCTAGTAAAGCGATGATGCCTATCTGGGTCTATCTGGGTTTATCGCGATTTATCACAGATAAAAAGTAAAACTTTGCTATATTTGTAATAATTTTCAACAGTTTTTATATTTTTTAAAACATCCCTTAATAATACATAATTTTTCAACCAAAAAACACTCATTAGTTCTAATTTTGTTAAAATATATATCAAACCTCATTTTTAAAGTAAATAATTTGGACTTTTTAATCCAACTTTTGTAGGATGATATGATATTAAAATTTGTCTCAGCTTAAGCTTTTGGGTCAATTGGCGATTTAGGAATCTTAATAACTATATTTTGCTTAGAATTCAAATCTATATTCCTAGCATGATTTAGAAATATGAAATAATAGTAACAATTTACTTTTTTTAGTTTATTTTTAAATTTTGATTTTGTACCAAACATAAATAAGTAATTTTTTAATTTTTAGTAAATAATTAAATTTCTAAAATTTTATTTCATTTTTTTATATTTATACCAAAAAGTGAGTTTCTAATTTTTAGAACAATTGTGATGTATTAAATTAATTTATTTCTATAAAATCTTAAGTGAAATTCATAAATAAAAGTTCTGGATCCACCTCTAGATTATCGAGTGGGAGATCAAAATTTCAGACTTCAACGAAAAAAAGTACATTTCAATTACGGTTGAACTAAATCCACTGGATTTTAGACTTTAACGAAAAAAGTACATATTAATTACGGTTGAACTAAATCCACTTTTTACCAGACAACCTTTGATCTTACGAACCCAAAAGAATGAATGAGACGACTAATGCCAAACATGTTAGGATTGTTTAGTGTGATGTTAGGATTGTTTAGTGTGTAAGAGAAAGGCTACAACTGTGTCCCTCTATTTTGCATCACCTTTTATGAGGAAAAGCTTTATTTTTTTTATTATTTTTATTATTTTTTTTTTAACAAAGCCCTCAAGTCTTCCGGCCGGCAAACCCACCTGAAAACTACCACTCATTACAATAATATTACAAAATCCTTCTGTTTTCTGTTTTTGGTTTTTTGTTTTTGTTTTTTTGTTCTTTTACAACCACAAAGCATAGATTTGAAAAAACCATGCAAAAGAACAAAAGTACCAAAAGGGAAAAACAAAGTTAAAATGACCCAATACCTTCTTTTTGCTTCTTCTTTTTTGACCATTCCACCATTTTTCCTTCCCTTTTTCTGCCAACTTTGTCTCATTTTGAAAATTACAGTTACACAAAAAGAGATTTTTTTTTTCTCTAAATAGGTACGTAATTTTGCATGGGTTAAAATTTTTTTTTTTGACACAGGCTAAAATAATAGCTATATGCAACGGTTATCATGAGACAACCACATTTTGACGACCTATATTCAGTAAGTTTCTCAAACTTTATAATCGAAAACACAACTATAAGAACACAAATGATATTGAAATCACATGTAATAGTGTTGAAGAGGTAGACGTTGCATATTATTGTGACAACCTCATTTAATAATCTTCTTGCATTTTTTTAGCTTCTTAATCTTATGGAGTGTAGATAGTGAACAGGTCGATTAGATAGAAAAGAAGGAATACTGTGTATATTTTTTTTGGTTGAATAAATTGTCAAATGTCTTTCTCTGATTCCTTATGATGTATATACATTCAGTCTATCATAATAAAAGTTAAAGAGAGTAATCATGTACGTTGTGTCCTATAGATATGAAAGTTAGAGGTCAAGGGACCAGTCATCTCTCAACTTGTGTCGAATCATAATTTTATCTCATGTAAAATTATTCAAGGAGATTATAGTAACAAATAACTAACAATAATTATTTTAGGTTTAAATCTTATTTTTGGTCCCTGAATTTTGAATTGCGTTCTATATTGGTCCCTAAATTTCTAAAAATGTCAATTTTAGTCCTTGAACTTTGAATATTGTTTTATTTTGGTCCCTAAACTTTTAAAATTTTAGTCCCTTAACTTTTTAAAAAATGCTTATTTTGGTCCCTACCATATTAAGATTCCGTTAACTCTTTAACAAAATGACGAGATGACTTGTGTTTTTGGATGACTAGGCTACCAAATAAGTTAGCTACGCTGAAAAATCTAGAATTTCATTTTGAGCAAGCTGGCAAAGCACGAGAATTTAAAAGACATTTTTAGTTCAAATTTTTTGTTGTTCAGTATTTTGACATATCGGTTGTTCGCATTTTACTTCACCTTCATTTGCTTGATACATCTAAAGCATTGTCATCCGAAAATACAAGTTTGCTCACATTTATGTTGAAGAGTTAACATAATTTCAATAGTAGCGACTAAAATAAACACGTTTTAAAAGTTTATGACTAAAATAGAACAAGATTAAAAAGTTTAGAGACTAAAATATGATTTAAACCTTATTTTAATATGGTATCATAGTATATAAATTGATATTGTGTTGTTAAAATTCCAATAATATCATTTTCTTTTTTAAATTTCTAACTACAAAACCATAACCAGCTTTAAGTTTGCGAGTTTAGTGGCAGTATAACAACAAATCTACCCTATTTGATGTATAAGAGAGAATTTAAAAATTGTATTTTAAACAAGTCTAATTTCAATCATTATTTTCCTAGATTGTAATAGGGTTAGTTAATTTAGGTGGTTAAAGTGAAAAAGGGGAGAGATACAAAAGGGCCAACCACCGCCTAGTATCTCGTGCTCCGGCGACCATCACGGCGGCGATGACTTCTAGAGAGAGAAGACAATATTTTAATATATATAAATATTCTTTTTGGTTGGAATAAAAAAAAGAAAAAAAAAAAAAAAAAGGGAAAAATGGGTGATGTGAAAAAAGGAACTATTGATGTTTTGAAAAACCTCTGTGGCTTTTACTTTCACACTCATGCTTGGATAGCGTGCAATTTTAACAGAATTGACTACACGATCTCCAACATCCAACCTTTTGTTTTCCTTAACATTTCTTTTGTCTCTAAATATTATATATATGTAAGAAATTTTTCAAAACAATTTTGCGTGCACGCATGTTAAATTCTCAACTCTCTCGTATGTTCTTGTTTATTATAGAGCAAATATGAAAGAAAATAAAAAAATTGAGCAACGAAAAAAATCTAAATCCAAAGGAGCGAAAACAAGAGCAAGAGAAGATAGAGAGATTGAAAAATATAAAAACCTAAACCCAAAGAGGAGCGAGATCCCAACCTACATGTTCTATAATTTCCATGCTAAAAAACTAATTAGGTGCAAATTTTCGGCTAAAATTAAAATTAAATTATAAAGTGTAAATGAATAATATAAGAAAAAGGTACAGTTGGGTATTGTTTTTATTTTCCCTTTTCCTTCCTCTCACAATCCATGGATAAAGGTTAGGGTTATCGGTTTTGAAAGATAGTAAGGAATAATAACAACTTGCCCTTTGTATATTATCACATAGTGAAGATGATTATGGGGGTTTTGTGATGCATGTTGTTGCCATCAATGGTTGAACTCACCGAAAAATAAAACGGAGATCTTTTAGAATTGCGCTTTACACTTGATTTAAGAGAAATATTGTAATTAATTTAACTATATATAGTGAAGGACATTTTAATAAAGTTACCAACTTATGAATGTGACAAATGCATTCATTATACATATGACATTTGATTTTAAATGTGTGAACCAATGGGGTAAGTTATTGTTGATGTAAAACTATTAATATGATTAAAATGTAGACAATTAATTAGGAGTAATCTTCATCTCTAAAAATGGAAATCGATTATACTTATATGAGATTCTTGTCTCTTTTGAACATGGATGTATAAATAACTTGTTATAGTTGAATCTTTGGACTACGTAGTTAAATTTTAGCTAATTAGAGGATAAAGATATTAATAAACTACACAAATCAGATAATTGATAAAGGAATAAATTCAAAATGTATTTTTTATTAAAAAAAATTCAGAAGTATATTTTTAGCACTATAAAAAAAAAGGAGTAAAAAGGTTTAAATTTTAAAGAAAATTATTATAAATGAAATCACCAAATAAAGAAATTGAAAAAAAGGTCAACCTAATTATATATGCTAAATTCACTGATTCTGAAAATCTTATGAAATTTTATTAATTTTTTCAATGTTAGCTTGTCAAAATTTCATAACACTTTGAAAAACAATTTAAATATTAAACCATCATTTAAAGTCTGTTTGAATTAATTTAAAAAATAAAAAAATTTCAAAAATCATTTTTATTTAAATATTTTTATTAAGAATTATTTAAAATAAAGATAATAATAACTTTCAAAGTTCATTTTAAAGTATTTCTTAAATTAAATATTTAGAAAATATATTTCAAACACGTTCTTAATTTAGTATATTTGTGTACAAGTCAACACAATTGAAATTTGAAATATATATATATATGCAAAATTCATCCATTATGGAAGTTTGAAATCATTTTTAATAATTTCTTGAGTTAAGTTTTCACAATTGAAATTTGAAATATATATATGCAAAATTCATCCATTATGGAAGTTTGAATCATTTTTAATAATTTCTTGAGTTAAGTTTTCCCAAAATATTGGTATATATGGATTTTGTAAATAAAAAAATTAATAAATCTTAAAATTCAATAATATAATTTTAGTTTTTGTCCAAATCAACAAAAGATTCTGATATCAAATCAGAATCTACATTCATGTCCAAATCGATAATAAATCCTGATATCAAATTAGAATCTACATTTATAAATCACACATGTTTTAAATTCAAAATACATAACTAATAATTAAAATCTAAAAAATTAAAAATTCAAGGAATATAAAGTAGAAGGTGATAATGTCTTCTTATTTGAGATGATGCAATGTATTAGGAAAATAGAGAGGGCCATGTGTCCTTTTTAATTAACTAAGAAAAATGCTTGGCTTTATAACCCTAGCTTTTGTAGGTTTTGATTTTTTGCCACAAAAAAGTTAGTCCACAAGACCTACCACCCTAATTAATGATTAGAAAATTTGTTAAGTTGAAAACTGAACCTTGATTTCTGGAAGTGAGATTGAGAGATTGGTTTAAAAATAATGTGTCACAAACCTTAAAGTAATATCCCTACTTAAATTTTCTTTGCCTTTGAAATTAATAGACCACCTTTTGTATTTCTTGTTTAATTTATTGTTAGATCCTAAGCTTTTTTTTAGTGAAAAAATTATTTATTAAGTCATTACATCATAACTCACCTTTTGTAGCGGTCAAATAGATATTCATGCACTTTATAAGAGGTATATATGTGGTTTGAATCTCTCCGCTTCTATTTATATTAAAAATAAAATAAAATGAATACTCATGCTAGTTGCCATAAAAGAAATTAAATGTCTAATTAATTACCCATTTGAGCATGATTTATAACTAGTTAAACATATTTTGAGCATAATTTATAACTAGTTAAACATATATATATCTTCAATCAAGAAATTTTAAAGGGGGTTAACTATGACGTGGTAGGATCACAAAATGCACACTTTGTGAATTTGCTTGTCGAAAAGCAATAATATGATAAAATCTTAACTGTTTAACTCGTTTAGTAAAACTAACTATCGATCAATTTGTCTAAAATTATTTTTGTTTTAATTACTTTTACGTGAAATCTCGATCTATCCACTTTTGAAATTAACTTTTCTGAAAATATGCTATATTCTATAACTAAAATTGTAAGATATATCAATTGTATCTCTTTATATATCGTCTTTCTTTTTTTTTTTCTTTCACATCTATTTCATCCCATAGATGAAACTTTGGGCTCAAATTTTTAAAATAATTATTTTTCTTAATTTTTTTCTTAGATAATTTCGATTTAAACAAAATAACTTGGCAATTTTAAATCATATGGTTTTTTAAATAATTAACTTATAACAAAAATATATATATAATCAATAAAACAATAATAATTGGCTAAATCACAAAAAATTTGTATTATTTTATCAAATATAATCAGTATTTTCAAGTTTAAAATTAAAACTTACCAAACATTCCCTATAAATTTTTCTGAAGACGAAATTATCCACCATTATTTTAAAAAAACCTATAACATATTATAAAGATATCATGTTTCAAGAGAAGAAAAAAAGAAATATAATTAGTTAACATATTTTTTAATTCTTTTTTTTTTTCTTTTTGAAAATGAGAAGTATAAAGGGATTGTAATCTTCATTGTTGTACATTTGAAGACATCAAGGAAGAAGAAAAGACAACATTATACCCTTACCTTTTAAGAAACATACAAAATTATTATTATCTAATTTGTTTGTTTTGAAATAATCTTCATTACATATTAAATACGTATTTTGACACACATTATAATTAGCCTAATTATCCTTTAATTATATAATTGTTGGGTAGAAGGAGAAAATTAATAATGGAAGATTAATTAATTTTAAAACTAGAGCATATTAAAAGAATATGGATGCAAATTACACTTTTATTCATTACATTTTTCATAATGTTGTCAACCACATTGCATGCCAAGGTTGATCATTCTTTGTATTTAAGAAGATGAGAAAGAGAAGTACTCTATTGTTTCCCTATTTGGAATGTAATTATAATGCTCTTTGGTTGGTGGGTTGTTTTATTCCCCTTTTTTTTTCTTTATTATTTTCTTTTTTATTTTCTCATTTCAGTATCTTTCTACTTCATCATCGACTTTTTTCTAGTAAAAACTTTACGAACCAACAATTTTTAAAATAGTAATTGATACCTTATTTATTGAGTTATACTCGAATGAGTTCTCTCAACTTACTAGTGATTAACGTAACTACTATATATATATATATATTAATGTGTTTATCGATATATGTATATTGCAAATAAATGAAATTTAGAAGAAAAAATCATTTTAATTTGTGAGTGAAAATTTTTCATTTCCAATATTAATTTCATCAAATGTTTTCTCCAAAAGAACTAAATTAAAAAGTTGCATTTTGATTGGTTCCGACCATTTGGAAGTTATAAATTTTCTCAATAATGTTTTCCTTTGACCTTTGTGGAGTCTCCTTTTCATTGATGAGGCTAATTAAGTATATTGCACCTTAGTTCAAGGTTTGATTTATGCTCAACGATGTTACAATGTTCTGGCACTCTCTCTTGCGTATTAATGGTTAGAAGATCAACAAGTTTCTCCTCTTTTCTATACTCCTTAATTATCTCGAGTGATTTATTGTGCTTGTGTCGTCTCAAAATGTAATACTTTAATTTAGTTGTTGGTGGTGCTTGTTTTCTATACAAAAATAAAAGAAATAAAAAATTGTTCGGAAACTAATCAACAAATCACCATCTGTTTCTATAAATAGTCTAGTTTGATGAAATAAAACATTTATATTTTATAATCTTCCTTCCCTCCACTTGTATCTTCACCAATTCAATAGAAATTAATAATTTAACAAACAAATAAATAAATATTAGCAATAAAATAAACAAAAAAAATTGCACATAATTTAGGGTTTCATCCATTATTGTTCCTAAATCTCCCTACATACCTCCCCATTGTACCTTCATAAACAAAATTCCATTGATCTTTAGATTTTCATTCAATGTTTCAAATTATTTTGTACTTTTATATTTGTACCTTAATCACCAAAAAAAAAAAGAAAAAAAAAAACCCTTATATTTCAGATTTCATTTATCTATATTTCATATTTCATTTATCTATATAATTAAATTGTGAAATAAAAACAAAACTCTCTCTCTTTTTGGGTTACATTTTTTAGATAATTAATATGGTAATTTTACCCAAAAACTTTCAATCATTTGTACACCTATTATTATAAAATTGCTGTTGATTATCAGGCTAGAACACTTTAATTTGTTAATCCCTTCTCTTTAAAATACATAATTACCAAACCCTCTCAATTAGTCATAAGGCCAAATAACACAATGATTTGTGTAAAACTAATCAAAAGTGGTGAAGGTGCTTTGTAATTAATGACTGTTCTTGAGTATATGTGGCTTTATTAATTGGAGATATATTAATCAGTGTGCAATTAGTTAATTTATTAATTTAACTATCCTCCAAATTATATTCTTTCATTTCATTATTATCAACTTCATTACTCAACACACACATAATTTATATTATTTTATGTTTATATTAAAATTAACCTAATCTATCTATCTATCAAAGTTGAATATTATTAATTCCATATTACACACACCATCATACCCCCTTGTATAATTGGTAACTTTTAAAATTACTTTAAAGTGTTAATTAATTAACTCACCTCCTTTTTGTTAGCCATGAATATAATTAAAGTCTTTTTGCATAATTACACTGAATTTTTAACATAATTAACTATTTTTTTAATCATTCCTATCCTATATATATACTTTAATCTTTAATAATATTTTGGTTCTTTACTTATATGAAAAATAGAATATAATTAACTTTTTGAGATTAAATTTTATTGTCTAATAAAAAAAAATAATTATATTATTTTTGTTTATTCAAGTTAAACTTGCATGCACTTTGACTGATTCTTAAAAAAATTTATGATATGATATTATGAAACTTGGAACCCATACTTCCCAGGGTTTCTTTTAACCCTTTTCATTGTCTTAATGATTATCAAGGGTCAATATCAGATGATTAGTAACTTGCTCATTTATCTATTACTTAGAGGCTCTTTTCAATCCAGTTGTAATAAAAGATTAACTCGAAAATTTAAATTATCTTGCTATTTTAACAGTATAATGACTAAATCATTCACGAACAAAATATTTAAAAAATAACAAGTAATTATATTTTAACAACCAAATAATAATCTCATTCTATTGAGCAATTAAGGGTACGTATTGGAATAATTTTTGAAAAAAGATTAAACAAAATCATTTTTCCTCTGTGTATCCTTGGAAAGAAAATAGCGCTTTAAAGTTGGTTAATATAGCTTATTCAATAGCTTTTGCATCAAGTGTTTTTTTTTTTTTTTTTTTTTTTAATTTTTATTTTTAATAAATAAAGCACCTTAGAAGACTTGAATTAGTTTCAAAACTAAAATATTGAAAAAATTAGACATTATTCAAAAATGACATTTTAAATGATCTCCAAGATATGTGAAAGAAAAGAAAACATATTAATTTGTAATTAATCACTTTTGAACATACTGCAACCAAAATAATTTGTTATTTATAGCATCCATTTTAAAAAATATACATGACATAAAAATATTAATTAAAAATATATTTTTCAAATCTCCTTAAAATTAAGACGTCTTCCCAAATAGATTCTAAATTTTCAAGTTGCGCGTGATTACTATTGAAACCTGTGATGTCAAAAGTCATCTAAATTCTTTATATAACTCATAATTTAATTTTAGTATTAACCTATATATAGTAATTTATCAGCCTAAAAACCATATTTTTCTTCTATGTTATAATTTAATACATGCTATTACTTTCTAATGGGATTGAATTTGATTAAAAAATAATTAACCAACCCTATATATTAATATTCTTAGAGAAACAGTTAAGTTGATGATTAGCTTCTGTTTTTATAGTTTGCATTAGCAGCCAAAACTAGGGTTAATTATATTAATTAACCAAAGATTTACAATTATCAAAATCCGGCGGAAATCTAGGACTTTTTTCTTTTATGCATGTGAGCCCCAATATTTATATAGATTTGTATTTCTGCCCCCAATTTTACCTTTTCCTTTATTATAATTTTTCCTCATCGACTAATAATGCAAAAAAAAAAAAAAAAAAAAACTTTTAATAATTTGAAGGGAGAAAAAAAAAATTGACATATCAATATGTACAAAAACATTATGATTTTCAGCCCTTTTGTTCTTTATAAATATCCAACTCTCTTAAGCCAACCACTTTTCATCCATAACTTTAGTACCCTCTGCACTAAAACTTTCTCACAAAAGACTCTCCCCTCCTTCAAGCTTAAAGATAAAAGCTTCTTCAAACCCTTCTCATGGCTCCCAAAGGGGACAACGTTGTCGTTTCAAACATGAAACTCGAACGAATGCTCAGCATGAAAGGAGGTAAAGGCGAAACAAGCTATGCTAACAACTCTCAAGCTCAGGTATCTCTTACGTTTGTTTTAACAAATGATCTAGCTTTCAAATGATAATAACAAGGAAAAAAAAAAAAAAAAAGAGGTATTCTTAATTAAGTATATGTGACTTTGAAATCAAGTTATGTATGTATCATGTTTCTTTTCATCAAAACATAACTAAAGAAGAAGAATTTTGAAAATCTCGAGACTAACTACACATATGATCAACTACATGCTTTTTGATGTTTACTTACAAATAAATTTTTTTCTAAACAAGTATGTTCTAGATGAAATCTTTTTTTTGAATTTTTTTTTTTATGAATACTTGGGTGCATTTTGAGCTACATTTACTCAATTGTCCAACCATCATTTGCCACTTAAAAGTTTTTACTTATTTATTTATTTTTTTTTTGTAAAAAAACAAAAATAAATAAAATTAGTTTGCATAAAGATAGGAAAAGCTCGGGATGCACTCAAAGTTTTACGAGTCACTCAATCACGACATATAAAACCGACATAATAATTATAGGGGTAAATTGGGTGAATGTAACTAAAAATTGAAGGAAAAAAAAAATACAGGCTCAACACGCGAGATCAATGCTTCATCTTCTAAAAGAAACATTGGACGGAGTTCATTTAAACTCGCCGGAACTGCCGTTCGTGGTGGTGGATCTCGGCTGCAGCTGTGGTAGCAACACCATTTACATCGTCGACGTCATTATAAAGCACATTATAAAGCGGTTTGAGGCTTTGGCCGTCGAGCCGCCGGAGTTCACCGCCTTTTTCTCCGATCTCCCTGGAAATGACTTTAATACCCTCTTCCAACTCCTCCCGCCGTTGGCCACTTACGGCGGTAGCATGGAGGAGTGCCTCGCCGCCGACAACCACCGATCGTACTTCGCTGCCGGCGTTCCTGGCTCCTTCTACCGCCGTCTGTTTCCGGTCAGGTCCATCGATGTTTTTCACTCCGCGTTTTCCTTGCATTGGCTCTCTCAGGTTTTCCTCATTATATTTTTCTCTGCTTTTTTAAGTTCTAAAAAGTTTCAATTGTGCTCCTAAATTTGGACAACCTTCGTTTCACTCTTCAACCTTAACAAAATATCCTTCAAAGTTTTTTCTTTTCTTCTTTTAATTAAAATAAACGTCGAGAATTAAAATAGGAAGCATACTTTTATGGTCGATTAAAATTTTAGTTGTCATTTTTTTCAATCCAACATCATCTACAAAATCATTCACATAATTCATTTTTATATCATTCCATCATGTCATTTATATATTGTGAATATTCATAAAGTACCAACTATATATCATATCAACTAATTTTATAAAAAAAAAAAAAAAAGAAAAGTTCATCTTAGGTGCATTTAGTCTCTAACGTTTCATAAAATGTATAGTTTTTAATCTTCCATTTTTTGAGGTTTAAAATCTTACTTGTTAAATTTTTTTATTTACTATTTAAAAATGGACACATGACAATTTTAATTTTAAAATGATAATTAAAAAATTATATCTTTTTCTTCCCACCACCATCTTAAATTGCGACGTTAATATTTAAAATAATTTTTAATAATAAAAACTCTACAACGTAATTTTTTTCGATAACAATTTCAAAATTTAGGGACTAAAATAAAAGTCTTTTAGTGCAAGAATATAATTGAAGTTTATCCCAAAGTTAGATTGGCATTGGGTATAATTTAACTTTTTATAATTGTAAATACCTTGGTTATATATATGCATGGCTATTGACCTTTTGCAAAAAAGAAAGAAATAATGAAAAATAAAAAATTGTAGATTTTGACTTTTCTTTCAGTTTCGGCCGGGGTTTAATTTTAATATTCCCGAGGAGTATTGAAGAAAGCTTTTTTAATTATTGGAATCTTTGGAATTTTGAGAAAGAGAAGAAAAAGGGATAAAAATTTTCATATGTTAAACGATCTAAAAGGTTATGCATTGCATATAAACCACATTTACTCTTTTTTTTTTTTTTTTTTGCTTTTCCGTTTCTTGTTGATAACATTTTTTATTCTTATTTTTAAAATATTTAGATTTTATTATGGTGTTGTTTTTATTGATATCTCTAAATTTTGTGTAAATACCCATTTTTATTCTCAACATTATTATTATTATTATTTAGTTTGAAATATGTACTACGATTGCTTTTGACATACATGACCAAATAACAAAAAAAAAAAAAAAAAAAAAGAAAAAAAAACTTTTAAACAAATTTTAAAAATAATTTTTTCAAACAAAATGTCATAATCAAAAAGTACATATTAATAATTATAAAATTCTAATGCATGTTAATTAGATTACGTAAAAATATACAGATGCTTTCTAAATATTTAGAAATGAAAATAGAATAAATGTCGAGATAATTTAGACTAAATCAAGTTTGTGGGACCCATTGACACGTAGGTACCGGAGACGGTGGTGGATGCAAGATCCACAGCGTACAATAGAGGGAGGGTGTTCATCCATGGGGCAAACGAGGCGGCGGCGGCAGCTTACCGGAAGCAATTTCAGACGGACTTGGCCGGATTTCTGTGGGCCAGGGCCCACGAGCTGAAAAGAGGTGGGTCCATGTTCCTTGTCTGCTTGGGCCGGACCTCACTGGACCCTACCGACCAAGGTGGAGCCGGCCTCCTCTTTGGGACCCACTTTCAGGATGCTTGGGATGATCTTGTCCAAGAGGTACAAAATACAAATAATATATACATTTTTATATTATTATTCAACTTATTTTTTCTTTTTTCTTTTTCCTTCCTTTTTGGAGTTTTGCATGAATTTGGTTTGGAATTATTTTAGAGGAAAATGTCGTAAGGATTGAGTTAAACTATATGCATAAATCACATCGACTAAATTAAAAGGGACTTTAAATTGAAACTAATAGTAAACACAAAAACCAAATTGGAACTTTTTAAATCATAGATATCAAGTTGAAATTAAGCCTAAACTATATGAGTTAATTATGGGGACCAAATTGAAAAGTTATAAGGATCAAGTTGAAACTAAATATAAATTATAGAAACTAAATTAAAATATTAGTCCATTAAAATTTTAATTTAACCTAAATTTTATTTTTTAAAAAAATACACAAGCATCATATTTTTAATAATAATAAATATCAGGATTTGAATAATTTGAATGTCTGATTTTAAAAAAAAGAAGGTAAATATCTAACCACTAATCAATTCTTTTTTAATCAATGAAACTTTTAAGCCTAATTTGATAATAACTTAGTTTCTAGTTTCCAAATTTTGCTATCTATGCTTCTTTGAAATTTCTTAGAAACATTTAAATTCCTTATAAAATTCTAAAAGCAAAAACAAAAGTTAAACATTTTTTTTTAGTTTTCAAACTTTAACTTGATTTTTTAAAACACGAATAGGAAGCATATAATAAAACATAGAAATTGATTGATGAGGGTAAGTAACGAAATATAAACTTAATTTTAAAAAATTCAAACAGTTATAAAACCAATAAAAAAAGAGACTTTTTTTTTTTTTTTTTTGCGTGTAAGAAATAAAACATAGACATAATAATCACAACCGTTGATTAATTTTGTTTCATTCGGAAGTATCTTACGTAAAAATGCATCTGAATAATGCCCCCACCACCTGTTCATATATGTTCTTTAAGAGACCAAAAAGCAAAACTTAAAGCCTCTTCACATTTTTTTTTTTTAAAAAAGCACATAAAAATTGCGAATAATAATTGGGTGTTGCCGGTCTCTCACTAAACCCCCCCTTTTCCTTTTTTCTATCATGAAATTCCATTGGTCATCATTAAACTCCATCATTTCTGGCCGTTTGATGTCTCCTTTCACAACTCCATCCCGTCCATCCACTTGTCAAAACAGAAATGATTGTGTTGGCAAGTCATCCCTCGATTATTTCTCATAATAACGACAAATTATTAAATGAGATCACACATATTCAAAATTCCATTATCGTTGCTAATAACATTGTTAGTAAATATAGATTCGAACTTTTTTTAAAAAAAATTTTCTTTTATATGTTTAATGGTAGAAAATTGTTAACGAAATTATGTTGGTCTCTTCCAATAATTTTTTTTCTTTTTCTTTTGTTTAGATGCATTTGAGTAACTTGTAATAAGAATATTAAATTTTCATTAGATATAGGATCTGACATGTTACACATGAAAAATGAATTAACTTTTTGTTATGTCATACAAAAGTTGGTGGAGTAGAACATATTAAATTATCACAATTGCGGATGTATTATTACTCACAACTAATTTTAACTTGCTTTACAAAATGGAGAAATGTCTACTTATAAATTTAAATATTTATTTATAATTTTTTTTAAAAATTTTTTCAAAAATATTTGTCGATATTTCGACATTTAAAATCGTTTATCGATTTGAAAGTAAATCGAGGTGAGGGTATTTCTTAAATGAGTTTGTGCTAATGTTAATGACAGGGATTGATAAGCAATGAGAAACGTGATAGTTTCAACATTCCAGTGTATGCACCGAGCTTACAAGACTTCAAGGAGGTAGTGGAAGCCGATGGTTCATTTTCCATTAACAAACTAGAAGTTTTCAAAGGAGGCAGTCCATTAGTAGTGAACCAACCCGACAACGCAGCAGAGGTCGGCCGAGCTTTAGCCAACAGCTGTCGAAGCGTCTCTGGTGTCCTCGTCGACGCCCATATCGGTGATCGGCTTAGCGAAGAGCTCTTCTCTCGAGTCGAACGTAGAGCCACAAACCATGCTAAAGACCTTCTTGAGAAGCTTCAATTCTTTCACATTGTGGCATCACTATCCCTTGCATAAACAAGAGACCACCAAAAAGAAAGAAAAACAACAAAAACAAAAACACTACCTTCATCTCTCTTTTGGTGTTTGTTCTGTCTTTTAAGGATATGATCATATGTTACATAGAAAACAAAAGGAATCAAACAGGCAAAAGAGAGGCCAAAGGAGCTGCCATATTTTCTGTCCTTTTTTTTTTTTTTTTTTTTTTTATTTATTTTTTTTAGTGTTTTTTTTTTTTTTTTTTTTTTTTTGTTTTTTTTTTTTTTAAATAAGTACCAAAGTGTTTAATATTTTTTTTTTTTTTTTTTTTTTTTTGTTTTTTTTTTTTTTAAATAAGTACCAAAGTGTTTAATATTTTTTTTTTTTTTTTTTTTTTTTTGTTTTTTTTTTTTTTAAATAAGTACCAAAGTGTTTAATATTTTTTTTTTTTTTTTTTTTTTTTTCGTTCATTATAACTTTGTAGTGTGATGTTTTATGTCATTTTACTGACTTATGTAGTTATAAAAATGTGTTTAGACTTGATGGGCTTTATTTTTGTTCCCCCTTGGCTTTTGGGAATCCCAAAAAAAGAAATGTAAAGCCAAGTGTGTAACCCTCTCTTAGTTTTACTTTCAGCTTCCCTTTGTAGCTTATCTTTATATCTATGTATCTTGTGTCTATAAATCTCAAAAGTATCTTTGTAATGCAATTTAAGACTTATAAAATAGCAAATTACTTTTCAATTGCCTTTTTGTCTCCAAATAAAATCTTAGTATTAAAATTTTCGTGAACATTTTCATCAATATTTTCACACGGTTTAGGTTTGACATTAACATAAAAGAATAAATATAAATGCTTTTAGACATCAAGACATTTGAGGAAAACTTTTAACAACGCATGTTGAGCAAGAACATACGAAAATTAAGATTTTATCTTTTAAAGGTGTTTGATGCAGATGTGTTTAGAATATTAAGCCTGGATTAGAGTAAGACGAGGGTTTAGGTAGTTTAAGTTTAAGAAATATGTGTTTGGAGTACACATTTTTTAAGTTTGAATTTAAGAAGTTTGTGGTTGAGTTGTAAATTTAGGAAGTTTGTGGTTGAGTTGTAAATTTAAGAAGTCTTAGATCATTGGACTGCAGATTTAATAATCTTAGTTTTAAGATTCTAGGCTTTTTTCCAATGCCCAGAAGTCGCCTGTTAAGGTTTTCTCAAAATAAATAAATAAATAAATAAAAGTTATAGGGAGAATGATTCTGTTAGAAGAACCTTGGTCAATAGTCGTCCTCAATTTATCGACCATTTAAATAATTATAAAAATTATTGGTTTTGCATGTAATAGACTAATGATAATTCTTTTCTCAATCTATGCACAAAATAAAACCTCAATAGTATAACATGTTAACATATACTTAGCTAAAAAAAAATAAGCTTATATGTAACACCATATAAAACATCTACACACCCAATAATATTGGGAGACAATTCATAACCTTAAGAAACTAATAAACAATGTATCTAATACTTTGTATTTAAAAATGCTTCACTCGTTTCCTTACCCTCGAAAACATTACATATCTAAGTAATGATTTCTCACTCTCATATATACTCTCAAAACAAATTTTTTAACACACACGCACTCTCATATATACTCTCAAAACAAATTTTTTAACACACACGCTCATCCAAAAGAAATTCAAAACAACCCAAACCACTACATTTTAATTATCCTAACTTATAAAATAGGCGAAGACTTGAACTCACTATGACTTAAAATAACAATTTAATCATACAATAAACCTAAAAATCAAACTTTAATCCCACACAATAGATTCAAAATCAAATTCTACTTTAATCCCACACAATAGATTCAAAATCAAATTCTACAATCATAAATAGGTCAAAACCCAATTTTCTAAATTCTAACTGCGAGGCTTCAATGTTCTTTAAGGATGTCAAGACAAATGTTTCTATTGCCTTAAAAAAAAAAAAAAAAAAAAAGTACACAATTATTAAACCTTTCGGTCCTATTTCATTGAAAAGAAGACAAAAAGCAAAAAATATCTTGGACAAATCATTAAGGCAACAAACAAACATCCTAATTTGTCACAAATGGATGAAAGATTTTAGATTAGTTTAGGTTTGTTATCATAACTATGTAATTTAATTATTTTAAGATAGTTAAGTTTAAATAAAATCTTTTTTTATTATGTTCAAACACAACTAAATTCAAATTTAACATCGTGTTGTTATAATTTTTTAAGATTTTTTAAATATAGAAAAATGAGCCAATTTATTTACAAATATAGCAAAACATATGTTACTTGACTATCGGTGATAGACAGTATTATTTTGCTATATTTAAAAATAGAAAATTATTAATAAATGAAAAAATATCAAATTATTCACAAACAAGAAAAATTTTAATGATAGACCGCGAAACACTTCAATCGCTCTTTCTATCACGATCTATTACTGAATTTTTTTTTTTTTCTATTTATAGATATTTTAGCTCATTTTGCTATATTTAAAAATAACACTCAAGAATATTTCAAACCGGTTTTCCATTTAAATAAAACAAATATTTTTTTTATTATATATTAAATAACTTAAAGACATATGAAGAAATGACTAATTTAAAAGAAAAATATATTAGGTTGATTTTTTTTCCTGAAAGAAAGGTTGATTTGCTTTAAGATAACTACGTGAAAAATAAAATATCTATTTAATTTGTAAACGACTAGGTTTTAAATTGAATATCATACAGTTTTCTACCATAAGTATGTTTAATATGTAAATTAAATACTTTTTTAATATGACTAATCTAAAATTAAATATAGTTTAATTATTTTACTAATTTTAGTCTATTAGTTTGTAATTCAAATTCAAGTTCAATTACTTTCCAAAATCATATAAATTAATATTTATTTTTGCAATCGAGATTCTAATATTTTCCAAAATCCCTCAAGTTTAAAGAATTAAAGAGTTTGAATTTTTCATTTTTATTTTACATTTGAGTTTTCAAAACTAATATTTTAGTCATTTATGTTTAGAAAACGATTATGAGTCTTCCATTTAAATGGACTAATGGAAAAGAAAAATAATTAAGAATGTTACGTTATTAAATTACATTAACAAAAAAGAAAAAAAAAACATTAATATCATGTAGATCAGGTACTTGAGGTGGAGCATGCTAGTAACAAACTATATTTTTCAACGACAAAAGATAATTATTTATTATAATAACGCTTTATTTCAAATAAATATGGTAGTTGCAATTACATATTCTTACTTTCAATTATGAAAATTGAGCTCTCAAATTAACGTAAGTGTTACAATTAGATTCTCAAATTTACATTAGTTGTAGAAATTCAACTTTAATACTTACATAAATTTGAGAGGTCGATATTTATAATTGAAAGTTTGAGGATATAATAGTAACTATCACTATATTTCAAGACTGACTTTTGCAATTTCTCCTCGTAAAAACAATAATAATAATGAAAAAAAAAGGCTCGAAAAAGAAATAAAAAGTTTGGGCTTAAGATATATTCCTACACATCCCAAGCCCAATCCTCTAAAGAAACACCCTTTTAGCATATTGTGCCACATTTACTTTTTTTTTTTTTTTTTTTTTTAATTTTGATATCAATTACATTTACTTTGTATTGTAACACATAAATAATATATACATATTAAAAATAACAATAATAAAATATGAGTGTTTAGGTCCTCCACAATAAGAATATGGAATAAGATTGCTTGACTTTTACAAAGAATATAATCGTAAATCTCTCAAGTAGCTCGTTTAAAATTGGAAGGGTGGGTATAATCATAATATTCATAAAACACAACTATTATTATTATTTTTTTTTTTTTGAAGCAATATCAATAATACAACTGAAGTTGAATAGAAAATAATGTATTGTACAGCTGCTTTTTATGCAAAGATAAAAAGTAGGCTAAATTATTTAAAATGTTAAATTTTGAGGTTAGATAAAGCTATATTCCTAAATAATCTATAAACTTTAATATAAATTTCAATAATATTTTTTTTTTAATATTGTTTTTAATCCTTGTATTTCCAAAATAAATCTTATTAATCCTCAAGTTTTTTTTAGAATAGGTTTAAAAAGTTTTTAGAGTAATTTATTATTATTATTTTAACATTTTAAATTAGAAAATAAGTTTTAAAAAATAATTTTAGAGAGAAAATATGAATAATTTCAATTAAAATAATTAAAACTATTTCAGTGACAAATTCAAATATTTGAGTTGAGAGTTGATGGAAGAAACACTAGAGAGAGAGAGTATATGTATATATATTTGAGTTAATAAAATAAAAGTGAATATTGAATAATTTAGTGTAGAAAGTAAGTTGAAAAGACGACGTCGTTTTGGTACGGCGGTTGTCTTCGAGTTCAATCTCCGAGTTGAAAGCTTCACCGACTCAGCGACTGTGGCGTACGGCGCTGAAGATCGTGGCCAAAAATTCTTTGAGGCTTCAGCTTCAATGGAGGGAATCGGATCCAGGTTGGGCCGAGCCTCGTCCCGGTACGGTCCGGCGGCCACCGTCTTCAATGGACCCGTCCGGAAATGGAAGAAGAAGTGGGTGTTGGCCTCTTCCTCTTCCTCCGGCCTTACTTACCAGCCCTCTTCTCAGTCCCAATCCAACGCTCAGAAGCTTCTTCTCTGCCGCTGGACTCCGATTCATCCGCCTACTTCATTGGAAACTGACGGAGCCACCGCGCCGCCCGACGAGCCCCCCAAACGGAAGTTCCGTTACACTCCTGTAAGTTCAAAGCTCTATCTGAATCCATTTTGCATGTCCAATTGATGCTCTATGTATGGTGAGTGAGCGATTGCGATTGCGTTTGTTTCATGTGAATTGGGAGTGTTACCGATTTCTTAAGTGAGGGGCTTGCGAAGTTCTCCGTCAATCTCGTCTGTCGTTGGGCGATGTAATTCTTGGTATTGATTTGTATTAGTGTTTTTTAGTTTCTGCTTACTGATTTTAGCATGCTCTGCCTTTTGGGAACAATTTAAGAAAGGGTGTTGTTTCCCTTGGTTCGTGTCTTGATTATGAGTATAGGTCATCTTGTATTCTGTTCTTATTGTTGCCTGTTCCTCTTGATTAGTATTTAACTGCAACCAAGCAATTTGATTGCTTTGGTTGTGATGTGCAGATTGCTGTGCTGGAGGAGCAGAAAAATGCAGAATTGAGAAGTGTTAAAGATGAAGTTAGAGTGAAAGAAATGGACCAGTCGGTGGCAAAGACGGCTACTGTGGGCAATGAGGCTCAGGGAGAGCTAAATGTCAATGAGGTTTTTAAGGAAGAAACTCAGGTGACTGACTGATTTCAACTTGGTTTGTTTAACTTGTGAAGTTTCTTTGTTACGCTAAATTGAGTATAGCTCAATAATTTAGGCATGTCCTCGGAACTGGTTCAAAACACCCATTCACATGTTGGTTGAAGCAAAAAAAGGGGGAAAAATGATTTCTAATTGTCTTTCGCTGAATTGAATCATTCATATCAGATTTCAAAGTCTGCCCTATGATACATGTTAATTGAGATAGTTACATGCTTATGTTGTATATAATCATTAGCTAACAAATAAAATCTGAAACTGGTGTGGTTTTGGTCAACATGAGCATAACTTAAAAGTACTTAACATGTACTCCTTTTGGATTCAAGGTTGAAATCTCCATTTAAGGGCCAACTACTTGAAAGATTACAGGAGAGATGAACTTTTCATCATATAACAGGATTTCTCTATACAGTTCTGGTTTTAGGGAACCCTGTGCAGTGAGCAGTGAGCATGTTAGGATACTTCTTAACTAGAATAAGATCTAAAATATATTTAGATACAACGATGAAACTACAGGATTACCCAATTATAAAGACACTTGGAACCTCCAATCTTGAGTATGCTAACCCAAGCACTAGACCACTCAACAATTGCCCCCATTCCCTCAATCCCACTCCCTCTATTTATAACAAAATAGACTAAACTCTGATTACCTTAGTATCATATCTCTAACTAAGTACCTTACAGAGCACTAAAGAAGAATTAAAGCCCCCTTTACCAATTCACATACTCATGAACTGTGGCATAGGCATAGCTTACAAGGTTAACTTAATCACAGATAAGTTAGCTAGATCAGTACAAAATGGTAGAATCTTCTCAAGAACTTGATGAAACTGAACCATTCTCTTTGCAGGAAACAAGCAAGATTCTGAACAGCCCACGCGGTGGAAGCAGGAACAACTTAGATTTGGCTTTGTGCTTGAATGGTCAGAAACAAATCCAAGATTCTGCCGGTAAGAGCTCTTAAAATTTGCAAACAGGACAGAGCTGAAGCCGGTTTAAACCCTATGGACAATGGTATAGCAGAAATTTAGTCTCTTATGTGAATTTGTATCTCATCCAATGGTAATTTGGAAGCATAATATAATATAGCGTCTGTTTGTATATGATCTTAGGGTTAGTTGGGGATGGATCAGTATATAATCTAAGAAGAATCTTGTGGGAATTTGTTTGTTGTGGAAAATGTATTTATTCTTCCTGAATAATGTGCAATCAGAATGCTGTAGGAAAAACCAGCTCTTGTGAAGGAATTATGTTCATGAAAATGTTCATATAAATGTTGATAGTGATCAAAACTGAAGTGCTAGAGGCCTTTGTGGACTTCGATGACTAGGAGGAGCTGTCTTTGAAGAAATTTAAAGTTAGAAATTACAAATTTAAATTTGGTTTCCAAAAGGAGGAGAAAGTTAGAGTTTAGTTTTTATATTTTGAAGGTTAGAAATCATTCCTATAGTTTGATAAAATCTTCGAACTATATGGACAAAATTCTAACTTTTAAAATTACCAGTGTTTTAATTTTCTTTAAGAAAATCAAAATAGATATCTTTTAATAATTCGAATAAAGCATTTTTAATATATTTATTTTGAACATTAGTTGGGATACATTTTATATGTTTTTATAATATATTATTATTTAATTATTAATATATGCTCATATTGTACATTTTATATGTTTTTATAATATATTATTATTTAATTATTAATATATGCTCATGTAATACAATCTTGATCTAAATAATTTACTAATAATTTTTAATTATTTTAATAACTAAAATTTTCTATAAATTTAAATTATTAACTTTAGTCCATAGAAATATATTTTAGTTTATAGAAATATATTTTATTATTTAAAGTAAAAATTAGTATTTATGTTTAAACTATCATATACGTGATATATTTTTACTTTATTTTTTTATATATAAAAAGTTATATTTTCATTAATTATAAATTATTTCATAAAATTGATAAACATATCTTTATTGTCAATATATCATATAAATATAAAAAATATAATATTAAAAATTATTATTGTTATTAATAAAAATATGTTCAAATCTTAAAATTTATAAA